>CM035798.1:5006446-5188946 GCA_020466265.1 Siphamia tubifer | reverse complement strand
TAGAGAAAATGTGGAGTGTGAAGGCAACAGTGGTACCAGTAGTGATCGGAGCATTAGGGGCAGTGACCCCCAAGCTGGGAGAATGGCTCCAGCAGATACCAGGAACAACATCAGAGATCTCTGTACAAAAGAGCGCATTGCTAGGAACAGCTAAGATCCTGCGCAGAACCCTCAGGCTCCCAGGCCTCTGGTAGAGGACCCGAGCCTGAAGGAGACACCGCCCACGTGGGGCGAGAGGAACATTTTTTTTTTTTTTTTTTTTATATATATATATATGTGTGTATATATATATATATATATGTGTGTGTATGTATATATATGTATATATATATATATGTTCAACCTCTTCTTCACGTGCATGTTGACCCAAGCTGTGCAGGGACTAGAGGAGGGTGTGTACATCAAATATCGCCTCGACGGCTCCCTCTTCGATCTAAGGTACCTTAGTGCAAAGACAAAGTGCCTGGAAAAACTAATCCAGGATGCCCTTTTTGCGGATGATTGTGCGCTCCTTTCCCACAAAGAGAAAGACCTACAACTCATGCTGGACTGCTTCTCGAATGCCTCCAAAGCATTCGGCTTGACCATAAGACTCGGCAAGACAGAAGTGCTTCTTCAACCTGCACCCAACACCAATCCCCCAGAGCCAGTCATTACCTTCAACAACAAGCAACTCCTCAATGTGGAGCACTTCAAATACCTGGGTAGCGTCATCTCAAAAGATGGCAGCTTAGACAAAGAGATTGCTTCCAGGATAAGCAAGGCGAGCCAAACACTCAGAAGACTGACAACATGGGTGCTCAACGAACACATCTGCCTGTCTATTAAACTGAAGGTGTATTCTTCAGTGGTCCTTACCTCTCTGCTCTATGGCTGCGAGTCATGGACTCTCTACCGCAGGCACATCAAGAAGCTTGAGAGCTTCCACATGCGTTCTCTTCGCTCCATCCTAGGAATCCGATGGCAGGACTGAATCACCAACCTTGAGGTCCTAGAACGTGCCCAGTCAACCAGCATTGAAGTGATGCTACTCAAGGCCCAACTGCGATGGGTGGGGCACACCATCAGAATGCCTCGCCAGCTTTTGTATGGCGAGCTGAAGACTGGGAGAAGGAAGCAAGGACGCCCTCGCCTTCGCTACAAAGACACCGTTAAAGCCAACCTGAAGTGGTGCAACATCAAACATAAGGAGCTGGAAGCTGCTGCAGGAGAGAGACCAAAGTTGCGAGCCACGATTCGAAAAGCCACTGCCAGTTTTGAGGATGACCGCTGTAAGAGACTCGAAGCTGTTCGAAAGAAATGCCACTCAGCAGCATCCACCACTGTTACCACGATGGAGTTCCAATGCCCCACCTGTGCTCGATTCTGCGCGTCCAGACCGGGACTGCAGAGCCATCTTCGTCTACATAGACGATGAGACACAGAACCTACGAAGATATATATATATATATATATATATATATATATATATATATATATATATATATATATACCATATATATTTTTACCCAATAATGTTTAAAAGGGTAGGTCTGGATCACGGACTGTAGTATAAATATTTTATTCTTTCAATAATTTCTGTACTTTTATTGATGGTATTTTTAGTCAAATGACATGAGTTGGAGTTAACCCTAACCCTAATAATAGAAGAATGGAATTAGGAAGTTAGTGCTGAAATATTTATAAATACAGTCCAGAGTCACCCTGACCCCTGACCTTTCAGACTGTTAGAAAACTATTCCAGATGACGACTTCTGGAAGCTGGTCAACAGAATGTCAGGAGTGTAGAAAATTGAATTCAGGGTCAGGGTTACTTTGAAGAAAGTAGAATATAAGAGGTCCTGAGTTATTTCACCTATTTTATAAGTACATAATTTCACAATTTAATTCTATGATGTAAATCATGAAAACAAAGAAAATTTATTGAATGACAAGTGTGTGTGTGTTTGTATACAAACAATAGTTATCACATGTGGGGAAGTTATTACGTTTGATTTGTAGGTTTATTACATTAAAAGCTGCACATTTTTATTAAGTTTGTGGGTTTAACAGTTTAAAATGTGTAGACATGTATGTTTTGACATGTGTGTGTTTGCAGCTCATTTGGAAGGTGACTTTGAGGAGATGGAGAGCAGGATGGTTTACCTGGAAACACTCTGCTGTCAGTGTGAACAAGAGGCAATTAAACAACAACATCTGGAGCAGCTGGAAAGTTATAAGAAAAAGAAAAGGTATGGAATCCACCTGAGTCTTTCAAAAGCCACAAACCTAACCCTAACCCCACTGGACCTAGGGTTAGCCCTAACCCTAACCCCACTGGACCTAGAGTTAGCCCTAACCCTAACCCCACTGGACCTAGAGTTAGCCCTAACCCTAACCCCACTGGACCTAGGGTTAGCCCTAACCCTAACCCCACTGGACCTAGAGTTAGCCCTAACCCCACTGGACCTAGAGTTAGCACTAACCCTAACCCCACTGGACCTAGAGTTAGCCCTAACCCCACTGGACCTAGAGTTAGCCCTAACCCTAACCCCACTGGACCTAGAGTTAGCCCTAACCCCACTGGACCTAGAGTTAGCCCTAACCCCACTGGACCTAGGGTTAGCCCTAACCCTAACCCCACTGGACCTAGGGTTAGCCCTAACCCTAACCCCACTGGACCTAGAGTTAGCCCTAACCCCACTGGACCTAGGGTTAGCCCTAACCCTAACCCCACTGGACCTAGGGTTAGCCCTAACCCTAACCCCACTGGACCTAGAGTTAGCCCTAACCCCACTGGACCTAGGGTTAGCCCTAACCCCACTGGACCTAGGGTTAGCCCTAACCCTAACCCCACTGGACCTAGAGTTAGCACTAACCCTAACCCCACTGGACCTAGGGTTAGCCCTAACCCTAACCCCACTGGACCTAGAGTTAGCCCTAACCCTAACCCCACTGGACCTAGAGTTAGCACTAACCCTAACCCCACTGGACCTAGAGTTAGCCCTAACCCCACTGGACCTAGAGTTAGCCCTAACCCTAACCCCACTGGACCTAGGGTTAGCCCTAACCCCACTGGACCTAGAGTTAGCCCTAACCCCACTGGACCTAGGGTTAGCCCTAACCCCACTGGACCTAGGGTTAGCCCTAACCCTAACCCCACTGGACCTAGGGTTAGCCCTAACCCTAACCCCACTGGACCTAGAGTTAGCCCTAACCCCACTGGACCTAGAGTTAGCCCTAACCCTAACCCCACTGGACCTAGAGTTAGCCCTAACCCCCCAAAAAAATCTACCTCCTGGTTGTGAAACAACCCCCCCTATATTTGCACTATTCATTCTGTTTTTTGCACTATTCATTCTGTTTACGGCACTACTCATCCTGTTTACTCTGTTCCTCAGATGCTTTTTTTACTTATTTATTTAGTAGGTGTACTCCGGAAGCCAAGCAACGACGTCTCGTTGCCAAAAATCCCACTGTTGTGTGTATTCTTGTGCAATGACAATAAAGGAAGTCTAAGTCTAAGTCTCTAAGTGGACCTAGGGTTAGCCCTAACCCTAACCCCACTGGACCTAGAGTTAGCCCTAACCCTAACCCCACTGGACCTAGAGTTAGCCCTAACCCTAACCCCACTGGACCTAGAGTTAGCCCTAACCCCACTGGACCTAGAGTTAGCCCTAACCCTAACCCCACTGGACCTAGAGTTAGCCCTAACCCCACTGGACCTAGGGTTAGCCCTAACCCTAACCCCACTGGACCTAGAGTTAGCCCTAACCCTAACCCCACTGGACCTAGAGTTAGCACTAACCCTAACCCCACTGGACCTAGGGTTAGCCCTAACCCTAACCCCACTGGACCTAGAGTTAGCCCTAACCCTAACCCCACTGGACCTAGAGTTAGCACTAACCCTAACCCCACTGGACCTAGAGTTAGCACTAACCCCACTGGACCTAGAGTTAGCCCTAACCCCACTGGACCTAGAGTTAGCCCTAACCCTAACCCCACTGGACCTAGAGTTAGCCCTAACCCTAACCCCACTGGACCTAGAGTTAGCCCTAACCCCACTGGACCTAGGGTTAGCCCTAACCCCACTGGACCTAGGGTTGGCCCTAACCCTAACCCCACTGGACCTAGGGTTGGCCCTAACCCTAACCCCACTGGACCTAGGGTTAGGGTTAGGGTTAGGGTTAGGGTTTAGGGTTAGGGTTAGGGTTAGGGTTAGGGTTAGGGTTAGGATAACAGTAGAATAACAACTTGTCTTATATTTGTTTTTTTAATAGGAAGGAAGTGGAAGCACTTGAAGGTGAGCTGCTAAACTTCTGTTACTATAATACATCTTTAGAGCATTTATTGATTTGTTCAGGTTTGATCATGTATGTTGACACTTCAGTAACAGTGACACTAATTTTCATATGTTATATTTTAGGAATCCTCGTTTAGATTGTTTAAATAACCACAGTTATTTATATCTACTACAATTGTTTGTATTTTTAGTGGAACTGAATTGTGAGCATGCTCAGAAAGTGGCTCAGATGGAGCAGGCCATGCAACAGAAACTGAGAGCACGACAGAAAGTCTATGAAGAGGCGTTTAACCAGGATATGGAACACTACCTGTCAACTGGACACCTCCTGCAGAGACGTAAGTTACTGTCAACTGGACACATGTGTCACAAAGCACTTTGGAAACTGGTGGGATGGTCAACACATTTAAAACTACTATTCACAGAATGTCTAACCCCGTCCAATAATATGATTTGGACCTTTCTGCTAAATGTGACCTTTGATTTTTTTCAATATTAATAATTTACATTTAATTTATATATATATATATATATATATATATATATATAATCAGTCTGTGTAATATATCTAGTATTGATTAAGTTATAGTGTGATATGTCTGTTTGACCAACACAGTGTTACACATGTCACCTTTGACCTCAAGAGCATTTACAGAAGTGTAGAACGTTTACAAAAGTGTAGAACGTTTACAAAAGTTTACAAAAGTGTAGAACGTTTACAAAAGTGTAGAACGTTTACAGAAGTGTAGAACGTTTACAGAAGTGTAGAACGTTTACAGAAGTGTAGAACGTTTACAGAAGTGTAGAACGTTTACAGAAGTGTAGAACGTTTACAAAAGTGTAGAACGTTTACAGAAGTGTAGAACGTTTACAGAAGTGTAGAACGTTTACAGAAGTGTAGAACGTTTACAGAAGTGTAGAACGTTTACAGAAGTGTAGAACGTTTACAAAAGTTTACAGAAGTGTAGAACGTTTACAAAAGTGTAGAACGTTTACAAAAGTGTAGAACGTTTACAAAAGTGTAGAACGTTTACAAAAGTGTAGAACGTTTACAAAAGTGTAGAACGTTTACAGAAGTGTAGAACGTTTACAGAAGTGTAGAACGTTTACAGAAGTGTAGAACGTTTACAAAAGTTTACAGAAGTGTAGAACGTTTACAAAAGTTTACAGAAGTGTAGAACGTTTACAAAAGTGTAGAACGTTTACAGAAGTGTAGAACGTTTACAGAAGTGTAGAACGTTTACAGAAGTGTAGAACGTTTACAAAAGTTTACAGAAGTGTAGAACGTTTACAAAAGTGTAGAACGTTTACAAAAGTGTAGAACGTTTACAGAAGTGTAGAACGTTTACAGAAGTGTAGAACGTTTACAAAAGTTTACAGAAGTGTAGAACGTTTACAGAAGTGTAGAACATATCATATTTAAAGGTTAATAGTATTGTGTCTTTTATTTACTGTGTTCTTTGTTTTCTTGCTGCAGTAAATCATTTGGTTGTTTGTAAATGTTTTTGTCTTTAGAGTCGACTGGAGCAGATGAGTGTGTTCTGGATCACATGACCATAACCAACATGTCTGACCAGGAGGCTTTGGATGACTTCCTAAACTCCAGCAGTGATCACAGTACGACAACATCACTGACGTCAGGTCATTAAATGTCAAAGATACAAAAATAAGTCATGACAAATAATATGATCAATATCTGTGGAAAAAAAGAAAAATAACACAAGATGAAGAATTGTGCAATTCAGGGTCAGTGTTAGGGTCAGTTAGGGTCAGGAAAATAATGACCATAGTGACATCATCTGAATTATTTAACACATGGCTGTCAAATCTCCGTCCACAGACGGAAATCCGTCAAAAATGAAATTTCTGTTCCGTCAAATTCTGTCAAATCTATCCGCTGACCGAAAAAAAAATGTCAAGCTTTATTTTGGTCGAAAACCACCACAAAACCCTTTCCTTTTTCTGGTTTATTTTATTTTATTTGGACCTGAAGAAGACATATTTAGGTCGAAACGTCGTCCACTTTTTTATTTTTATTTGACTTTCACAGCGGCGATTTCCGTGTTAGCTAGCTTCTTTTTCTTTTCTTTTTGTCTCTCTTTTCTTTGTTAAAATTAAAATATGCACACTCACACACACTACACAACACACACACAACACGGGACACACAGACACATACATATATAAAATAAAATACAGAATTTTACGGACGGAGAAGGGCTGGACGGTGGTCCGCAGGGGACGCCGGCCAGGTCGCTTCGCGCCCGGGGAGTGGGAAGGGGGACGCCGCGGTGGGGATGATTTTCTCCGGGGAACGGACAGTGTATTTAGGGCTCCGGGGTTTCACAACGCCGGGGTCCGCAACCACTATAACCCCAACCTTGAGCCAGTGCCACCCCGGAGGATTATCCCCACCGGTCGCCCCCAACCCCTCATCCGGACTTATGCACAGGCGGTGCGGGGCACACGGGGAGGATTTCGCCGTGTGCCCGGGCTGCAACGGGGGGAGATGCGGGGTCCAAAAAACATGGCGGACTACATTAAACCTACGGCCCGGTTTAAACAAATTACACATACTTTTCATGATTTCATTAGAGCTGTTCACCACGGGGCTAATGTGAAGGTTTCTGAGGATGAAAAAAGACCTAGAACAATCATTAACATGGAAGATATGTTGGCTAATTTAATTAAACCTGCTACTGAGATGGTGTAAAAGGACATTTCCCAGACTAAGAGGATGTTGTGGATGAGATTAGGGGGACTGTTTTAGCCACAGTAAGGGACTGACCCACTGAGGAGAACAATGTGACCCCTACTCCCCAAAATAACATACCTACTTCCACTCCAAGAGGTCACAGCACACAGACCTTTGCTCCCCAGGCCACAAGAGACCAGGGGACGGATCCCCCAACAGATTTGGGGGTTCCACCTGTTACCACCAATGTTAATAGGGGGTCTCCACCTGTTTCCACCAATGTAAATAGATGGTCTTCACCTGTGAACCCGGGTATTACTAATGCAGATTGGGGGGTTTCCACCAATTACCACCAATGTAGATGGGGGGGTTCCACTGCTTACCACCAATGTAAACCCGTCCATTAAGGAACAGAGGGTACAGAGACATGGGGCATCCAGAGGGGTCCACACCACAATAGTAACCAGACCCCCACTAGACTCCATTCCAGATCCTATTCCACAATTCGTACCACAGATTATGGATACACCCGTACCTGAACCCGGGACAGACCACCTAGATTTGGGGAACATTCAAAGTACTTCTGGGGATAGTATTGTGACTCCTACAACACTGGAATTGATCCAGGTGTTGGAGGAGACAGAACGGAACCTGAATATGATTATAGATTCACTCTAATATATGATATTTCTGATAAGGAAAGTTTATTTTCTTAATGATTAATATTTGCAAAAGAAAACTCAGGACAATAATTATTAGTAGACAGTGCTACTTAAGTATCTTCTTGACATCACAGTGAAAGACACTAGATTTTACTAGATTTAATGACATTTTTTATTATTTATTATTGTAATTATTTTGTTTGATAGTGAAATCAAAAGCTTTAATTGTAAAGATGATAAGGTAATCTTTATGGAAACATCCCATGCTAGTCTTTTGTATATTATCCATTGTTTATTTAGTGAAATTATACAATACATTTGAACAAACATATATAGTATTTTCATTTTACTAGATGAGTTATAAGTAAATTTGAAAATTTTATCATATGAGCCAGATTTTTCTAAAATGTATGTACGAATTTCACATTCTGTAATGTTAAATCATGGCCTATAATGCTCTCAGAATGCACCAAAATGATGCAATTTTTAAAAAATTTTCCGGGGGGGCATGCCCCCGGAACCCCCTAGAGAACTTCGTACCTACGCCGCTCGTGCTGGCGGGCTGCGCCAGGCTCCACATACGCAAAAATGTTCAGTCAAACATTTTTCAGTTACTTTCAGCCATGTTAACATCTGACAAGAGCAAAAACATTAGTTATATAACTACAGTAGTTCACCACTGTTGTTTAACTACAGTAGTTCACCACTGTTGTTTAACTGCAGTAGTTCACCACTGTTGTTTAACTACAGTAGTTCACCACTGTTATATAACTGCAGTAGTTCACCACTGTTGTTTAACTACAGTAGTTCACCACTGTTGTTTAACTACAGTAGTTCACCACTGTTGTTTAACTGCAGTAGTTCACCACTGTTATATAACTGCAGTAGTTCACCACTGTTGTTTAACTACAGTAGTTCACCACTGTTGTTTAACTACAGTAGTTCACCACTGTTATATAACTGCAGTAGTTCACCACTGTTGTTTAACTACAGTAGTTCACCACTGTTGTTTAACTACAGTAGTTCACCACTGTTGTTTAACTACAGTAGTTCACCACTGTTGTTTAACTACAGTAGTTCACCACTGTTGTTTAACTGCAGTAGTTCACCACTGTTATATAACTGCAGTAGTTCACCACTGTTATATAACTGCAGTAGTTCACCACTGTTATTTAACTGCAGTAGTTCACCACTGTTGTTTAACTGCAGTAGTTCACCACTGTTATTTAACTGCAGTAGTTCACCACTGTTGTTTAACTACAGTAGTTCACCACTGTTGTTTAACTACAGTAGTTCACCACTGTTGTTTAACTACAGTAGTTCACCACTGTTATTTAACTGCAGTAGTTCACCACTGTTGTTTAACTACAGTAGTTCACCACTGTTGTTTAACTACAGTAGTTCACCACTGTTATATAACTGCAGTAGTTCACCACTGTTATTTAACTGCAGTAGTTCACCACTGTTGTTTAACTACAGTAGTTCACCACTGTTGTTTAACTACAGTAGTTCACCACTGTTGTTTAACTATAGTAGTTCACCACTGTTGTTTAACTGCAGTAGTTCACCACTGTTATTTAACTGCAGTAGTTCACCACTGTTGTTTAACTACAGTAGTTCACCACTGTTATTTAACTGCAGTAGTTCACCACTGTTGTTTAACTACAGTAGTTCACCACTGTTATTTAACTGCAGTAGTTCACCACTGTTGTTTAACTACAGTAGTTCACCACTGTTGTTTAACTGCAGTAGTTCACCACTGTTGTTTAACTACAGTAGTTCACCACTGTTGTTTAACTACAGTAGTTCACCACTGTTGTTTAACTGCAGTAGTTCACCACTGTTGTTTAACGACAGTAGTTCACCACTGTTGTTTAACTACAGTAGTTCACCACTGTTGTTTAACTACAGTAGTTCACCACTGTTGTTTAACTACAGTAGTTCACCACTGTTATTTAACTGCAGTAGTTCACCACTGTTGTTTAACTACAGTAGTTCACCACTGTTGTTTAACTACAGTAGTTCACCACTGTTATATAACTGCAGTAGTTCACCACTGTTATTTAACTGCAGTAGTTCACCACTGTTGTTTAACTACAGTAGTTCACCACTGTTGTTTAACTACAGTAGTTCACCACTGTTGTTTAACTACAGTAGTTCACCACTGTTGTTTAACTGCAGTAGTTCACCACTGTTATTTAACTGCAGTAGTTCACCACTGTTGTTTAACTACAGTAGTTCACCACTGTTATTTAACTGCAGTAGTTCACCACTGTTGTTTAACTACAGTAGTTCACCACTGTTGTTTAACTACAGTAGTTCACCACTGTTGTTTAACTGCAGTAGTTCACCACTGTTATTTAACTGCAGTAGTTCACCACTGTTGTTTAACTACAGTAGTTCACCACTGTTGTTTAACTACAGTAGTTCACCACTGTTATTTAACTGCAGTAGTTCACCACTGTTGTTTAACTGCAGTAGTTCACCACTGTTATTTAACTGCAGTAGTTCACCACTGTTGTTTAACTACAGTAGTTCACCACTGTTGTTTAACTGCAGTAGTTCACCACTGTTGTTTAACTGCAGTAGTTCACCACTGTTATTTAACTGCAGTAGTTCACCACTGTTGTTTAACTACAGTAGTTCACCACTGTTGTCTAACTACAGTAGTTCACCACTATTGTTTAACTACAGTAGTTCACCACTGTTGTTTAACTACAGTAGTTCACCACTGTTATATAACTGCAGTAGTTCACCACTGTTGTTTAACTGCAGTAGTTCACCACTGTTGTTTAACTACAGTAGTTCACCACTGTTGTTTAACTACAGTAGTTCACCACTGTTGTTTAACTACAGTAGTTCACCACTGTTGTTTAACTACAGTAGTTCACCACTGTTATATAACTGCAGTAGTTCACCACTGTTGTTTAACTACAGTAGTTCACCACTGTTATTTAACTGCAGTAGTTCACCACTGTTATTTAACTGCAGTAGTTCACCACTGTTGTTTAACTACAGTAGTTCACCACTGTTATATAACTGCAGTAGTTCACCACTGTTGTTTAACTACAGTAGTTCACCACTGTTGTTTAACTACAGTAGTTCACCACTGTTGTTTAACTACAGTAGTTCACCACTGTTGTTTAACTGCAGTAGTTCACCACTGTTGTTTAACTACAGTAGTTCACCACTGTTATATAACTGCAGTAGTTCACCACTGTTATATAACTGCAGTAGTTCACCACTGTTGTTTAACTACAGTAGTTCACCACTGTTGTTTAACTGCAGTAGTTCACCACTGTTATATAACTGCAGTAGTTCACCACTGTTATATAACTGCAGTAGTTCACCACTGTTATTTAACTGCAGTAGTTCACCACTGTTGTTTAACTGCAGTAGTTCACCACTGTTGTTTAACTACAGTAGTTCACCACTGTTGTTTAACTACAGTAGTTCACCACTGTTGTTTAACTACAGTAGTTCACCACTGTTGTTTAACTACAGTAGTTCACCACTGTTGTTTAACTACAGTAGTTCACCACTGTTGTTTAACTACAGTAGTTCACCACTGTTGTTTAACTACAGTAGTTCACCACTGTTGTTTAACTACAGTAGTTCACCACTGTTATATAACTGCAGTAGTTCACCACTGTTATATAACTGCAGTAGTTCACCACTGTTATTTAACTGCAGTAGTTCACCACTGTTGTTTAACTACAGTAGTTCACCACTGTTGTTTAACTACAGTAGTTCACCACTGTTATATAACTACAGTAGTTCACCACTGTTATATAACTACAGTAGTTCACCACTGTTGTTTAACTACAGTAGTTCACCACTGTTATTTAACTGCAGTAGTTCACCACTGTTATATAACTGCAGTAGTTCACCACTGTTATATAACTACAGTAGTTCACCACTGTTGTTTAACTGCAGTAGTTCACCACTGTTGTTTAACTGCAGTAGTTCACCACTGTTGTTTAACTACAGTAGTTCACCACTGTTGTTTAACTGCAGTAGTTCACCACTGTTGTTTAACTGCAGTAGTTCACCACTGTTATATAACTGCAGTAGTTCACCACTGTTGTTTAACTGCAGTAGTTCACCACTGTTATGTAACTGCAGTAGTTCACCACTGTTGTTTAACTGCAGTAGTTCACCACTGTTGTTTAACTGCAGTAGTTCACCACTGTTATTTAACTGCAGTAGTTCACCACTGTTGTTTAACTACAGTAGTTCACCACTGTTGTTTAACTACAGTAGTTCACCACTGTTGTTTAACTACAGTAGTTCACCACTGTTATTTAACTGCAGTAGTTCACCACTGTTGTTTAACTACAGTAGTTCACCACTGTTGTTTAACTACAGTAGTTCACCACTGTTATTTAACTGCAGTAGTTCACCACTGTTGTTTAACTACAGTAGTTCACCACTGTTGTTTAACTACAGTAGTTCACCACTGTTGTTTAACTACAGTAGTTCACCACTGTTATTTAACTGCAGTAGTTCACCACTGTTGTTTAACTGCAGTAGTTCACCACTGTTGTTTAACTGCAGTAGTTCACCACTGTTGTTTAACTACAGTAGTTCACCACTGTTATTTAACTGCAGTAGTTCACCACTGTTGTTTAACTACAGTAGTTCACCACTGTTGTTTAACTGCAGTAGTTCACCACTGTTATTTAACTGCAGTAGTTCACCACTGTTGTTTAACTACAGTAGTTCACCACTGTTGTTTAACTACAGTAGTTCACCACTGTTGTTTAACTACAGTAGTTCACCACTGTTGTTTAACTGCAGTAGTTCACCACTGTTGTTTAACTGCAGTAGTTCACCACTGTTGTTTAACTGCAGTAGTTCACCACTGTTATTTAACTGCAGTAGTTCACCACTGTTGTTTAACTGCAGTAGTTCACCACTGTTGTTTAACTACAGTAGTTCACCACTGTTATGTAACTGCAGTAGTTCACCACTGTTGTTTAACTGCAGTAGTTCACCACTGTTGTTTAACTGCAGTAGTTCACCACTGTTATATAACTACAGTAGTTCACCACTGTTGTTTAACTGCAGTAGTTCACCACTGTTATGTAACTGCAGTAGTTCACCACTGTTGTTTAACTGCAGTAGTTCACCACTGTTGTTTAACTACAGTAGTTCACCACTGGTGCAGTGAGTCGCCTCACATTCATAAACATGAACATTAAACACATGAAAGTGAATTTAGTTTATATTTCTTGTCTATTCAACTTCAACTTGTGGTTAAGTTAATGGGGTTCTAATTTTTTTTTGGAAAACTGGTCTGAATGTAGAAGTTTTCGTTGAATAAGACAATTAAAAAGATGCCATGCACAGTGGAGTTGGTTTAAATAGATTTGTCCTCTGACAGGACCAGACCACCAGTCCTCATCTGAATCTTTAAGGAACCCAAACTCACCAACACACCTTCAGCTGTCCACCCCTGGATTCAAGACAGAAGACGAAGTGTCCAGTGAGGACAGTGATCAGCCTTTTGTCCAGCCGGACCAGGAGGATGTCCAAACAGATGTGTCTCTGGCTCTTCTGGGCAGTGACTCTGTTAGAGCTTCTGATGAGAGTGACTCTGCAGGAGAGACACCCTGAAGTACCCCTAACCCTAACCCTGATGTACCCCTAACCCTGAAGTACCCCTAACCCTAACCCTGATGTACCCCTAACCCTGACCCTGAAGTACCCCTCACCCTGACCCTAAAGTACCCCTAACCCTAACCCTGATGTACCCCTAACCCTGACCCTGAAGTACCCCTCACCCTGACCCTAAAGTACCCCTCACCCTAACCCTGAAGTACCCCTCACCCTGACCCTGAAGTACCCCTCACCCTAACCCTGAAGTACCCCTCACCCTAACCCTGAAGTACCCCTCACCCTAACCCTGAAGTACCCCTCACCCTGACCCTGAAGTACCCCTCACCCTAACCCTGAAGTACCCCTCACCCTGACCCTGTAGTACCCCTCACCCTAACCCTGAAGTACCCCTCACCCTAACCCTGAAGTACCCCTCACCCTAACCCTGTGCAGAAGCTCAGACATGTAAAGTCCAAACCATCACATACATTAAAGTTGAAGTTAGTGTTTTTGTTTTTGTTTGTCACTTACTGTCATTGTCAACACTGCTTATGCTTCACTTCCTTCATTATACTCTTAACCATGATTATCAGTGCTGTTTGTGTTCAGTAAATCTAACATGTTGTCTATATCTTCTTCTTCTTCATAAATAAATCAGTTTGTATATCTGTATTTAATCATGTGTATTTTTTGATTATTCTTTGACTTCATGGACACTCAGGGTAGAGGCTCCATCTGTTAAGCACATATTTGTGCTGTTAGTATTTTTCAACATTTACTGATAGTGTTTTCTGGTGTCTATGGCAACCAAGAAAATGTAAGTTTTTGATTGATTTTCTAACATGATGGTGTGTGGCCAAGGATTGATAATCAAATCCTGGTGGGTCGTGTTTATTCATCTGTGTTTACTGAACTAATGACATGGATTGGAATGTTTGTACAGTTTAATAAAACTAATGTTTTTGATGGTGTTCATTGATCTAAACACAGGAAAGTCATACTAGTGTGTAAACTGTGTTCATGTACCTGTGATGGAAGCACCGTTTACTTTGGTTACTGCATGTTTTATCTTTTTTTAAAATCATCATATGACCTTCCAATGCTTCTGCATCATCACAATAAATGTCATTTATTTACATCCACAGCTTCATTGTCTTCTATTGATGATTGGACACTAGAGCTCCAGTGTTTACATTCACATTCTCACTAAGGCATGAACACAAACATTGACTTGTCGACACTTCGACTCCTGTAGCACAAGTAGACAAGTCACATGTTACTGTATTTGTGTATATGTATCTGTTTTTTCTGTCTCTGTGTCTCTCTCTGTCTGTCTGTCTGTCTCTCTGTCTATGAGAGAGACACAGTCAGACCTAAACAAGACGTGGCTGCTGCAGGTAAGACAGTTGTGGTGGACAGACGCACATCACATGTGTGTCTGTCACTCTTTTACTTCACCTTAGATGAAAAAAACCTGCACGTCCATCTGAAGAGGCATTCGTTAGCTAATCTACATGATATAAGCAGCATCTGCTAGCTAACCTGAATGAGCAGCAGCGCAGACAATGTGCACCTTTTTTCCAAACATGATGTGGACAGTGTGGACAGTGAGATGTAGGTGGTGTGGACAGTGTGATGTGGACAGTGTGGTCTTGACGGCTGCTGATTAGTTTTGCACTTAATATGAAAAGGACGTGTAGCAGACATGCGGACAGTCCAGTTTTAGAGCCGTGGGTCCAGACCAAATGTGGACATATGTTCACCTACTGATGTTAGGGTTAGTGTGGGTTAATGTGGGTTAAGGTTACATATGTTCACCTACTGATGTTAGGGTTAGTGTGGGTTAATGTGGGTTAGGGTTACATATGTTCACCTACTGATGTTAGGGTTAGTGTGAGATAATGTGGGTTAAGGTCACATATGTTCACCTACTGATGTTAGGGTTAGTGTGGGTTAATGTGGGTTAAGGTAACATATGTTCACCTACTGATTTTAGGGTTAGTGTGGGTTAGTGTGGGTTAAGGTCACATATGTTCACCTACTGATGTTAGGGTTAGTGTGGGTTAATGTGGGTTAGGGTTACATATGTTCACCTACTGATGTTAGGGTTAGTGTGAGATAATGTGGGTTAAGGTCACATATGTTCACCTACTGATGTTAGGGTTAGTGTGGGTTAATGTGGGTTAAGGTAACATATGTTCACCTACTGATTTTAGGGTTAGTGTGGGTTAATGTGGGTTAGGGTTACATATGTTCACCTACTGATGTTAGGGTTAGTGTGGGTTAATGTGGGTTAGGGTTACATATGTTCACCTACTGATGTTAGGGTTAGTGTGGGTTAATGTGGGTTAGGGTTACATATGTTCACCTACTGATGTTAGGGTTAGTGTGGGTTAATGTGGGTTAAGGTCACATATGTTCACCTACTGATGTTAGGGTTAGTGTGGGTTAATGAGGGTTAAGGTAACATATGTTCACCTACTGATGTTAGGGTTAGTGTGGGTTAATGTGGGTTAAGGTAACATATGTTCACCTACTGATGTTAGGGTTAGTGTGGGTTAATGTGGGTTAAGGTAACATATGTTCACCTACTGATGTTAGGGTTAGTGTGGGTTAATGTGGGTTAGGGTTACATATGTTCACCTACTGACGTTCAGTTACATTTAACACAAAACACTTTGCTAACATTAGCCTTTGTTTTGTTGGGGTTAAATCTTTGTCTTGTCAGTGGACATTGTTACGTTACAGTGAACTTTAATACAAGTTGCTCATTGTTGGACAGACGTGTGTCTGTGTCTTGTTGCTGTGGTTGTTTTTTTAGCTGCGTGTCTGTGCTGTTTCCCAGCTGACAATGTGATGACATCATTCAATTCAATTCAATTTTATTTATAAAGCCCCAAATCACAACAAAGTCGTCTCACAGGGCTTTACAAAAACACAATCAACTATAGAGATACATGAACAGTCCCAACCATCCCCTGTCCTTAGACCCTCCCCCTGTCCTTAGATCCTCCCCCTGTCCTTAGACCCTCCCCTGTCCTTAGATCCTCCCCCTGTCCTTAGATCCTCCCCCTGTCCTTAGACCCTCCCCCTGTCCTTAGATCCTCCCCCTGTCCTTAGACCCTCCCCTGTCCTTAGACCCTCCCCCTGTCCTTAGACCCTTTCCTTTACTTAGACCCTCCCCCTGTCCTTAGACCCTCCCCCTGTCCTTAGACCCTCCTCTGTCCTTAGACCCTCCCCTGTCCTTAGACCCTCCCCCTGTCCTTAGACCCTCCCCTGTCCTTAGACCCTCCCCCTGTCCTTAGACCCTCCCCTGTCCTTAGAACCTCCCCCTGTCCTTAGACCCTCCCCCTGTCCTTAGACCCTCCCCCTGTCCTTAGACCCTCCACCTGTCCTTAGACCCTCCTCTGTCCTTAGACCCTCCCCTGTCCTTAGACCCTCCTCTGTCCTTAGACCCTCCCCTGTCCTTAGACCCTCCCCTGTCCTTAGACCCTCCCCCTGTCCTTAGACCCTCCCCTGTACTTAGACCCTCCCCCTGTCCTTAGACCCTCCCCCTATCCTTAGCTCCTCCTTCTCAGCAGTAAAACCTTCCAAACCCAGTGGGAAAAAGAATAAATGTTGGGTAGAACCACTGAAGGACAGATCCACTCCCATAGATGGACAGACTATAGATGAACATCCATTTATAAATGAAGGAGGGGGGGCTGGTCCAGACACCAGACAGGCAAGGGTGGGGGTCCATGGTCGCAGGTCGGCACAGGCGAGAGTCACGACAAGTCGACTCGACTCCAACTGTATTGATGGATAAGTTGACTTGAAAAATACTGAAGTCGTTAATGCCCTAGTGTGGAGTCTGTGGTGACATCACATGTTCTCCAGGCGTGTAGTCCAAATGATTAATGGTTTTAACCGCAAATGAATCAGTCGTTGGTTAACAGACGCAATTGAAACACATCAATATTTATCATTTATTTTGAGGAACAACATGTGTGTAAATGTTAAATGTTCTTCACTTTTATAGTGTTTCCACCTTCATGGTTCAAAGCTCTTTACATTAACCTCACATTCACCCATTCACACACTTTACATTAGCCTCACATTCACCCATTCACACACTTTACTTTAGCCTCACATTCACCCATTCACACACTTTACGTTAGCCTCACATTCACCCATTCACACACTTTACGTTAGCCTCACATTCACCCATTCACACACTTTACGTTAGCCTCACATTCACCCATTCACACACTTTACATTAGCCTCACATTCACCCATTCACACACTTTACATTAGCCTCACATTCACACACTTTACATTAGCCTCACATTCACCCATTCACATGCTTTACATTAGCCTCACATTCACACACTTTACATTAGCCTCACATTCACCCATTCACACACTTTACATTAACCTCACATTCACCCATTCACACACTTTACATTAGCCTCACATTCACACACTTTACATTAGCCTCACATTCACCCATTCACACACTTTATGTTAGCCTCACATTCACCCATTCACACACTTTACATTAACCTCACATTCACCCATTCACACACTTTACATTAGCTTCACATTCACACACTTTACATTAGCCTCACATTCACCCATTCACACACTTTACGTTAGCCTCACATTCACCCATTCACACACTTTACATTAGCCTCACATTCACCCATTCACACACTTTACATTAGCCTCACATTCACCCATTCACACACACTCATAGACCAGTGGGTTCTGAGGTTCTGTCAGTCTTACTGGGAGACTAAGGGTTCAGTGTCTTTGTCCAAGGACACTTGGACGTGTGGACAGCTTCAGTCATTGGACGACCCACTCTACCAACTGAACCACAGCTGCCGTGTGTGGTTCAGGTCACATGACAAACCAAATACCATTTTAATATTTTATTTCCCATTGAATACCAATCATTCATTTTCTGATCTAAGACCTCATGAGCCTCCCTGAAGAGGTGGAGACCCTAACCCTAACCCTGACCCCATAGACTTCATGGTATTTATTAGAATCCTATGTGGGTGGAAGAACCTGATTCCTTCACTGACATCAGGGTTGATTGACAGGCAGTTTTACAGGGTTAGGGTTCTTCCGCCCACATTGGGTACGTACCAGTGATGCACGAGTTAACCCACAGCGCACGAGTGCCCGCGGTCACCCGCAGTTATGTGTCATTGAAAAATAATTTTAATGATATTGGGGTTGTGGTCGTTTGAGATAAACATTAAAATAAGCAGGTAAATGAAGTTGATGTTGGTGAAGGTGTGTTACAATGTGGTCAGTATCCGACTGTATGGAGGGAGCAGGAGAGAAAATAAAGTTAGGAGAGTGGAACAAGATCAAATAGAAGAGAACACATCACCCCTGTGCTCCAAACCCTGACCCCTAACCCTATCACCCCTGTGCTCCAAACCCTTCACTGGCTACCAGTTGAGTTTAGAATTAAATTTAAAATCCTCCTCCTTACATATAAAACCATTAATGGTATGGGTTAGGGTTAGGGGTCAGGGGTTAATGGTATGGGCCCCTCTTATCTTAAAGATGATCTGGTTCCGTACCAGCCCAATAGAACCCTTCGTTCTCAGAATGCAGGTTTATTGAAAGTTCCTAGGGTTTCTAAAAGTACAGTAGGAGCTAGAGCCTTTAGTTACCATGGTTACTGTCTGATGGAGCTAGAGCCTTTAGTTACCATGGTTACTGTCTTATGTAATCAGCTTCCCTTTAATATTAAAGATGCCGAAACAATCTCTACATTTAAAATTAGGTTTAAAACATTCCTGTTTGAGAAAGACTATGGTCAGGTTAGTTAAAAATGATGTGACTCATATATCATGTATACATGATGTATGAGTCACAGTTCAGTCTAGGCTGCCCTAGGAGTTAGAATGCTGGGGGAAGTACAGACACTGAGTTCTTTCTTCTCTTTCTCTCTCTCACACCTGTTTCTGTCATTTTTATAACATATCTTTCATACCAAGTCTGTTCATGACTAGTCACCTGGTGTCCCCTTTCCCCCCTCCCCCCCCTGGGGGGAGTGGTGGCTCTCCTGACAGTGTCTACACGGGAGCCATGGACGACAGGATCTGCAGTATCTCGCCTGTGCCGACCTGTGACCCCGGACCCCCGCCCCTGCCTGTCTGGACCAGCCCCCCTTCCTGCATTTATAAATGGACATTCATCTATAGTCTGTCCGTCCATGGGAGTGGATCTGTCCTTCAATGTGGTTCTCCTCAAGATTTCTTCTTTTTCCCACTGGGTTTGGAAGTTTTTTCTTGCCGAGAAGGAGGGTCTAAGGACAGGGGGAGGGTCTAAGGACAGGGGGAGGGTCTAAGGACAGGGGAAGGGTCTAAGGACAGGGGATGCTTGGGACTGTTTATGTATCTCTGTAGTTGATTGTGTTTTTTTAAAGCCCTGTGAGACGACTTTGTTGTGATTTGGGGCTTTATAAATAAAATTGAATTGGAAGGTCCGGAAACATCCAAACATAAAAAGAAAGGTATGGGACACATTGGCTGAGATTTTTAAAGGTGATCGGCTCCCAGTGTTTACGTTTCCATGGAAACCAGGTTCACATGTCTCTAGGTGTTACGGGTTGTCTGACATCGGATTTTACACGGACATAAATACAGGTATGTGAGTAAGGTCAAAAGTCATGTGATGACCTTTGACTATTGATTGCTTTTTAAAAATGTGGGTCAGGTTCATCCTTTTCAAATATATGTCTTTTGGTCGGAGGCGTGGGCGGGTTAGTTAAAACAGTGGTTGGTTGCGGGTTGTTTATACATAGATCACTGTTACCTACATGTAATTCCAGTTTGAAAAATATCCAAAATGTATTTTAAACAAATATGAATGACATGTAAACAGAGTAAATACATTAGGGAGCCAGTCGTGTAAATATGAGTGACAGGGTGTTTGTCTGGAACTGTTATCGGGAGCCTAAGTCTCCGCCCTTTCTGGTCGGTCCATTGGGCCAAAGTTCGTAAAAATGTAACATGAGAGTGGATGAGGATAAAATAATTATTTTCTGCTCCACTTTACTTTATGTCCTGAATCACACATTTGTTGTACTTTAATTAAAATCATAACCAATGATGTGCGTTTGGAGTTTCTTTGATGCGTGTTTTGTGATTTATTATGGTGTAAAAATATGTCATTATTTGGACTCTGTTTGGACTACATATCAGACGTCGCATAACTGACGTCACAGCAGAATCTTTCCCTGTAAACTTTTCTAAACCGTATACCACCTTTTCTATTTTTCATTTGTAAATACCTGTGTGTTTTGTGTCCAGGTGTAATCACAACACCATTTCCACATGTTCCCTCTACCTCTTCCCGCCTGACGAGAGCTTGTCCCACATGCTGGCTCTCACTCCACCAACTATCTCTCCCCCGGAGTAGCTGCCACTTTCCACATGCCCCGATTTAAAGTGGGTTTATCCACGTTTGATGCTCTTGCCTTCGTCCTGAAAGAAGGAGGTGAAGCTCGCCAAAGTCACAGCCATTTTCAAAGAGTTTGATGGTGACGTCATATTTGTGAGACGAACGTTGTAATCCATTACTTACTCTGACATAAAACCTAAGGTAACTTTTTATGTCTGTCTAAAGTCAGTGTTTTATCAATGTGAAAATGGATCTTTAAAATTCACACACATCATATGTGAAAACCGTAGCACATTTCAAACGGGACCAGAACATTACTTTTATCCCTCCATTGACTCGCGTTCATTTTTTTAAATAGCACTTTGGCCCCATTGCCCGGAAATCGACCGGAAATAAAGTCACGTCACTTAGACCCCCTAGACAATACTTAGTACGGTCCATCTTTTAACTGTAGCCGCTTGGAATTTAAGGGAGGTTTTTGTAAACTCTTTAATCACAATTTCATGTCTACGTTTAGTTCATAGATTTTTTTAAACTCGCTAATAATATTTTCCAACCACGCGACCTTTACCAAAATGTCAGCATATCGAAGGTGTCTGAATGAAATGTATTTGTTACTGTAAATAATTTCCCCGCTATAAACTGTAGACAGTGGTACAGTCTGACAAGCTAACGTATGCTAGACTGAGCTAGCATACATTTATACCCACAATACGAGGCTGTGACGGCAGCTTAGAACCGAGTTTTAAAAGTTATCCAGGTGTTTTGGACTTTAATTTAAACTAACATTCATCAGTATGTATTCTCCAAAAAAAGGAGACTTGTCTTCAAGCGAAAAGGATTTGTTCGAGGTTATTACCGCAGGTAAGACTCTTGCGCTAACGCTAATCCCTTGTTAATAAACCTTAAAGAGTTAGCTCCGAGCTGCTAACATGCTAACAGCTGACAAAAACAGAATAATAACTACACTTTCGAAGCATTTTGATTTCATATGCAGCATTTTCTAGCTCTATCACTGACGAGGCTTGGGAACAGGTGACAAGAGCTAAATGCTAGTGATTCCTAGACCACCAGCACTTTTTTAAGCCAACTTCACTTAGCTTTTTTCTAAATGTAGAGGGGACAGATTGAAATGTTTCATGTTTACACAGTGTCTTGTGCTTTCAGGAAATGTTCAGGAAGCTTCTCGGCTGTTGGGCTGTAAGGACGTCAGAGTCAACTGTTTGGATGAGGTAAAAGTAGTGACTACCTTAAGAGAAGAAACATTCACTTTTGTTCCAGTTTTATTACAAATGTCTGCTCATTGTTTGTGATCACACTGCACACTTATGTATGGTTATTTCCACATGAATATGTTTTAGGTATCATCTAAACTCACATGAAGCTAACATTAGTTAGAAACAGGGACATATTTCAACATAAACAGACAAGTAAAAAAATCCACTGTGACTTTGTTGAAAGCCTTACTTTAGAAAATACTTTAAATTACAGCTTATAAAGTGCTATATGACACAGTTGTGAAATATACCCAGGGTGGGAAGAATCAAGTATTCTATTCTATTAAAATGTATTTGAACTTTCATCTGTTAGTGTTTTAAAACATAACACAGTCTTTTGGAATGTGACATATGGTTTAGTTTCAAATCCAACAATAGTTTATTACATATATATTAGTTTATCCTTAAGATCAGCACAAGCCTAATACATGGTATAGAGCATAAACATTCTGTCATAACATATTTATTTCAGTTTTGCACATGTGGCCTGAGAACAGCTCATTACAGGAAAGTAGCAGCTTTTGCTGCAGTTATTTGTTTTAATTTTAAGTAGAGATATTTTTTTGTTCTGTAACATATGTGTCAGACAGAATTCTAATTCACCACCTGCACTGAAGAGCTCTGGAGGATGTCCTTCTGTCCTCTCTTCTTTCTGTCTGTCAGTCAGTTTTAGCCACATGTCAAAATCAGATGCTTGAAAATCCTTCCAAGTTAACAGAAACTGCATGGTGTTTTTTGTCTTGTGTCTTTTTAGCAACAACTAGATGTACGTGAAATGTATGAATCCTTGTAGGAAACTTGTTTTTAAGCTAAAAAAAAAAAAAAAAAAAAAAAAAAAAAAAATACAATTCCAGACCACTGAATCTACCTTCAGTTGAGGTCTCATGCAGTGTTAATACTTGAACATAGGGAGGTGACGTTGTGCAGATGTTAGGGTTAGCTCTGCAGGATCCAACATGTCCTCTTTCCCTCCACTGTCCACAAACAAACCAGCTTCCTTTCGGTCAATGAGGTTGTGTTTCTTCAACAGCCTTTTGTGACGTTTTAGTTGAATGCTGTCTACCCACATATATCTTTGTGTCTTCCACAGTATGGGATGACTCCTCTGATGCACGCTGCGTACAAAGGGAAAGCAGATATGTGCAAACTGCTGCTTCAACATGGAGCAGATGTAAACTGCAATCAACACGAACATGGATACACAGCGCTGATGTTCGCTGGCCTGTCGGGTATAAATGTGATGTTTGATAGAACAGTTTGTCATCATGTCGGGGATTAAAGTTAACTTTTTTCACCACCATCCCGAAAATAATTTCACAATTTAAGTGTTTACTTAGTGATAATCGAATAAAAACACAGTAAATTATGTTGACAGCAATAACACTTTAGTTACATTAGAAATAGAGGGAAGCAAAATAAATAGAAATATCTGAATGAAACTATTTGTGTTTCAGGTTCTATAAGCAGTTATGACACAGGGTTCTGTGAGCTAGATAATTGATAGATAACTGATAGATAATTGATAGATAACTGATAGATAACTGAGAGATAATTGATAGATCATTGATAGATACCTGATGGATAACTGAGAGATAATTGATAGGTAACTGATAGATAATTGATAGATAACTGATGGATAACTGAGAGATAATTGATAGATAACTGATGGATAACTGAGAGATAATTGATAGGTAACTGATAGATAATTGATAGATAACTGATAGATAATTGATAGATAACTGATGGATAACTGAGAGATAATTGATAGATCATTGATAGGTAACTGATAGATAATTGATAGATAACTGATAGATAATTGATAGATAACTGATGGATAACTGAGATATAATTGATAGGTAACTGATAGATAATTGATAGATAACTGATCCACTTGATGATGTTTGTTTTGGTAGTTTGGAGAGTTAGCTTGGTGTTTGTGTTGATGCTTCTTCTGTGTTTGTAGGAAAGACTGAGATCACGTGGATGATGTTGGACGCAGGAGCAGAAACAGACGTAGTAAACTCTGTGGGACGGACGGCTGCACAGATGGCAGCTTTTGTTGGTATGTGTTCAGACACATGTTCTCTACTGCTACAGTTGTTGCTTAAACCTTCACATGCACCATTTTACAAACAATCAACTGCCCGTTTTTTTCCAACTCCCAAGTAGGGCTAAATGATTTTTAGAAAAAAATTGAATTGTATTTTTTTTTCTTCTGGCAACTTTTGCAATTTCATTTTCAACCACAATTTTTTTTCCTTTAAATTACGTTTCAGTATAAATTATTTAAAAAACGATGAGTGAGGGAAACAGGTTTGAAATGTAAAACTGTTCTATTAACACTGATAATTATTATTATTGTTTAGAATCCATTTATCATCCATGGTGTATATTATCAAATAATGATACATGGGAATCCCAATTAGTTCAAATAGCTGGTCCCTCCATCAAATCTCAGATAATTATTGTAAACAAACCCAGTTGGCCAAGTTCCAAACTGAAATGACATCACTTCTTAAAAAATGAGAGAGGAATAGTTGCAAGGAAATCACACATGCTGTGATTTGAACGTAGACTTACTCAACTATAAAAGAAACAACTCAATAAATGGATTCGTAGAAAACGTGTTGTCCCACAGCTATCACCCTTCATAACACGGTTGGACATAACGCGGTTGGACATAACACGGTTGGACATAACACGGTTGGACATAACACGGTTGGACATAACGCGGTTGGACATAACGCAGTTGGACATAACGCGGTTGGACATAACGCGGTTGGACATAACGCGGTTGGACATAACGCGGTTGGACATAACGCGGTTGGACATAACGCGGTTGGACATAACGCGGTTGGACATAACGCGGTTGGACATAACGCGGTTGGACATAACGCGGTTGGACATAACGCGGTTGGACATAACGCGGTTGGACATAACGCGGTTGGACATAACGCGGTTGGACATAACGCGGTTGGACATAACGTGGTTGGACATAACGCGGTTGGACATAACGCGGTTGGACATAACACGGTTGGACATAACGCGGTTGGACATAACGCGGTTGGACATAACACGGTTGGACATAACACGGTTGGACATAACACGGCTCCTCTAATAAAAACTTGGACATTCATCTTTGAAAACTATCTGAGGACGTGTCAATCATCAGCCATATTTGTCCTCCACCTAAAGAAGGTACGTTCCAATAAGTAGAAAGTCACCTAGTGACGTACAGGCGTTTATCACAGAAGTTCAGAGTCTGAATTTAAAGGATGAACTCAACACTTCCCCAAATGCTGATTCAAATAAGAACTAGAATCCACTGATGAGACTAATAAACAAAGCAAGAGAAAAATATCTGCTCAGTAAGTTAGTCAGATTCAACAAACATAAAGATGATAACACAGGAGATAAACAAACAAATAGAAACTTGGAATAACTTCTATATTCTATTAAACACGACTCTGAGATAAACAAACAATCTAACAACTTGTAACGATAAACAAAAAAAAACAATAAGAGTCTAAATACATCTGCTACAATAACTGCTTCACTAACTATAAAGATGATATTAAAAAAAAACACATGGTCTAAAATAAATGATATTAAACAGGAATAATTCCAGACGACTTTATTGATAACGGTCTGATCATAAATGATCAAATAAACATAGATAATAAATGTAATGAGTTCTTTACTAACATGGGACCAGAACTAGCAAACAAGGTGGGTCAAACACAGACCCAGTATCAGGACTATCTTAAAGAATCGATAACAGGAAGTGAACATGAAGTAAAGACGATAATAGATGAACTCTAAACAAGAGACGACAATATCTACAAGAAATGAACCAGAACATTAACTAATAATCAACCAGGAACCTTCCTAGACCACCTGAAGGTAACTAGAATAGTTCCAATATACAAGGAGGACAAACTTTGGACTAATTACAGACACATGTGTTTAGTAGCAGCTTTATCTAAAGGATTTAAAAGGATCATCTCTAATCAAATAAAGGAAGATTTGGAAGAAAAACAACCTTTATTATAAGAGTCAATACGGATTCAGATCCAAACATTCGACTGAACTAGCAGCACTAGACCTGTGTAGACCTGTATAGACCTGTGTAGACCTCTATAGACCTGTGTAGACCTGTATAGACCTCTATAGACCTGTATAGACCTGTGTAGACCTCTATAGACCTGTGTAGACCTGTGTAGACCTGTGTAGACCTCTATAGACCTGTATAGACCTGTGTAGACCTCTATAGACCTGTATAGACCTGTGTAGACCTCTATAGTCCTGTGTAGACCTGTATAGACCTGTATAGACCTGTGTAGACCTCTATAGTCCTGTGTAGACCTGTATAGACCTGTGTAGACCTCTATAGTCCTGTGTAGACCTGTATAGACCTCTATAGACCTGTGTAGACCTCTATAGTCCTGTGTAGACCTGTATAGACCTGTATAGACCTGTATAGACCTGTATAGATCAGGACTCTACACTAACTTTTTTTTCCAGGAGCACACGTGCCCCTAAGTTAAAAAATTTAGGAGCACACAAAAAAAAATAGGGGCACAAGTAGGTTTTAGTTTTAAATGTTTATTTATTTACAGTGCAGTACTTACGCACAGATACCAACATTGTTGAATGACTGCTGTCATTTGTGTTAATTTAGAGCAGACCATAACATAACTTTGTATTATGGGATGCTTTGTCCTTTGATACATTTTAGAACGTTGTATTGGCTGCCTTGTTATTAGATCCATTTTAGAATGATTAACCCTTTAACTCCTGAGACTGAGACACAGTAAAAAATAAAATAAGATAAAATAAACAACACAATGAACAAAAAACAGTCAACAGTCAAAGACCTGTGTAGACCTGCACAGACCTGTATAGACCTTTATATACTTGTGTAGACCTGTATAGAAGTTTTTTCTTGCTGAGAAGGAGGGTCTAAGGACAGGGGGGGGTGTAAGGACAGGGGGAGGGTCTAAGGACAGGGGGAGGGTCTAAGGACAGGGGATGCTTGGGACTTTTCATGTATCTCTGTAGTTGATTGTGTTTTTGTAAAGCCCTCTGAGACGACTTTGTTGTGATTTAGGGCTTTATAAATAAAATTGAATTGAATTGAATAACACATACACACACACACATACAGGCCGAGAGATATATACCATTATTATTCTTTTTGATTTGAATGCTTTATTTTGAACATGTGCAGAATGCAACAATAATTAATACAATAATAATAATAATAACAATGACATGTCCGAAAAGGAGTAGGCTGAAGCATACGCTTATTTAATCCTACCCCTTAGGTAGTAGGTAACAAATAGAATTTATTTTATTTTTTCTAATTTGTCTGCATTTTGTTCTCTTTTTTTTACACCACAGAGAGGGAGTCAACATTGCATCAGATCAATGCATTTTTTAGTCTTGCAGCCAAATATTTAAATATTTAGTGCATGTGTGTGACCATCAGCGGTCCTCCCTGAAAGCTGAGCAGACATCCTTTATTAGAACTCTCTATTATAAGCCAGGGAGGGCAGTGCTACACCTCAGTGATGTGTGGGGGAAACAAAGACTGGACAGGACGAACAGGGACAGAAGTTAACAGGTGGTGCTATTGCAGTTAAAGATTGTAAGGTGGTGTGTTATTCCAACTATTAACTGTCCATCAATAAAAATAAATAAATATTTTGAAAAAAAGAGAAGAAAATGAAACCAGCACAAAAGAAAAAGAGATTCAATAAATAAATAATTAAACAAAACAGTAGTGAGCACCATAGTTGTGGATGACTTGATAGTATAAAATAGAATGCAATAGAATAGAATAGGCCAGAAGGGGACACTAGTGCAAAAGAGAATGAGTTTAGGGTAGAGATTATGGAGAGATTCTCAGCACATTCTGGGGGGTCCCATCATTCACTGAAATGGGACTCGGCAGTAGCTGGCGAGACCCGATCAAACATGCAAGTATGAAGGACCCCGAAGAGGACCCCTATTCTATTATTCTATAATTCTATTATTATATTATATACTGTTAATGTATATTTATATTTAATCTGTCTTTTATCTTAAATGTTAAACACTTCAACTGTATTTGTAATTAAAATAAGACAATATTCCTACAATGGTTTCTTACTAGTACCTGTCTACCTGTTTGCACTTGAATTTGACACATTGGTATTTTTTATTTTTTTTTACTGCATAGATATCGAGACAGGGTGGTGCAGTGGTTAACGTGGTGGTGCAGTGGTTAACGGGGTGGTGCAGTGGTTAACGTGGTGGTGCAGTGGTTAACGGGGTGGTGCAGTGGTTAACGTGGTGGTGCAGTGGTTAACGTGGTGGTGCAGTGGTTAACGGGGTGGTGCAGTGGTTAACGGGGTGGTGCAGTGGTTAACGGGGTGGTGCAGTGGTTAACGTGGTGGTGCAGTAGTTAACAGGGTGGTGCAGTGGTTAACACTCGTGCCTCACAGAAGGACCCTGGTTCGAATCCCACACCAGACCTTTCTGTGTAGAGTTTGCATGGGTTTTCACCATCCAAACACATGCACCGATAAGTTAAGTGCTTAACTGGTTAAGTGTTCTGCACTTCTATTGTGATTTTCCACCGTCATGGTTCAAAGCTCTTTAAATTAGCTTCACATTCACCCATTCACACACACTCATACACCAGTAGGGTTCTAATGTCTGAGGTCAGGCTGCCATGGTTAATTAAATTGTCCGTAGGTGTGAATGTGTGTGATTGTCTACATATGTTCAGTCCTGAAATTAACTGGCGTCTCATACAGAGTACATACCCCACCCCCCACAGGGTGTACTCAGCCTTCGTGCGTTGTAGCGGGATTAGACCCCTAGTGACCTCCGCGACCCTAGTGAGGATAAGGTGGGTTCAGGTAACGATGTTGAGATATATATTGTATATCGAGATTCAGCAAAAATATATTGAGATATTTTCTCTCCATGTTGTCCAGCCAGAGTTTATATAATGTATTTTGTAAAAGTTAGACGGTCATCATCTAACTGTTGTACCGTACGGTCATCAACTAAATGTGATTTGATTTGAATGATTTATTTTGAACATGTACAAAGTGCAACAATAATCAATACAACAATAATAATAATAACAATGACATGTCCGAAAAGGAGTAGGATGAAGCATAAGTTTATTTAATTCTACCCCTTCTTCACTTCCACAATAACCTAAATTCATCTTATAGTAATATAGAGCATAGTACAAAAAATTATGATAATAATAAAAATAATAACAATAACAATAATAACAATAACAATAATAAATAACTGAAGTACTAAACATATACATATATACAAAAAAAACAAATGAGCAGATAGGAAAGTAGGTAACGAATAGTTTTTTTGTTGTTTATTGTTTTCTTTTTTCCTCCCTTCTTCGTCTTTTCCCTTTCTTTTTTCTTCATATTTTTTCTTTCCTTTTTCTATGTTGTCTGCATTTTGTTCTTATTTTTTATTTATTTTATTTTTATATTCATTCACCCATTTTATTCATGTATTTATTTATTTTTATATCTTTTAACCCCACAGAGGGGGAGTCAACATTGTTTCAGATCAGTACATATTCCAGTCTTGCAGACATATACTAGACTATTTAGTGCATGTGTGTGACCATCATCGGTCCTCCCCGAAAGCTGAGCAGACATCCCCCATTAGAACTCTCCCTTACAAGCCAGTGAGTGCAGTGCTACACCTCAGTGATGTGAGGAGGAAACAAAAATTGGACAGGACGAACGGGGACAGAAACCAACAGGCGGTGCTATTGTAATTAAAGACTGTAAGGTGATGTGTTATTAACAACCACCAACTGTCCATCAATAAAAACAAAAATAAAAAAAAAATAAGTAGATCAGAAAAAGAGGAGAAAACCAAACCAGCACAAAAGGAGAAACAAAAAAAACAAACAATTAAACAATCGGCACCGAGCACCACAACCGTGGATGTCCTGATAGTATAAAATAGAATGCAATGTAATAGAATAGGCCAGAAGAGGACACCAGTGCAGAAGAAAATGAGTTTAGTGGAGAGATTCTCAGCACATTCTGGCGAGTCCCATCATTCGTTGAAATGGGACTAGTAGCTGGCGAGACCCGATCAAACATGCAAGTGTGAAGGACCCCGAAGCCCAGAACAGCAATCACGACAAGGCAGGGCCAAGCCAACAGGGCAACCCCCACCCAGCGCACCAAGACCGACCCAGGCGGCCCGGGGCACAATGACCCACCCGCCACCCCAACCCCAACCCCGCCCACCCCAGCTCCCTCCAACTCCCCCACCCCACCACCCGACCCTGTTGTACCCTACGGTCATCATCTAACTGTTGTACCGTACGGTCATCATCTAACTGTTGTACCGTACGGTCATCATCTAACTGTTGTACCGTACGGTCATCATCTAACTGTTGTACCGTACGGTCATCATCTAACTGTTGTACCGTACGGTCATCATCTAACTGTTGTACCGTACGGCCATCATCTAACTGTTGTACCGTACGGTCATCAGCTAACTGTTGTACTGCACGGTCATCAGCTAACTGTTGTACCGTATGGTCATCAGCTAACTGTTGTACTGTATGGTCATCAGCTAACTGTTGTACCGTATGGTCATCAGCTAACTGTTGTACTGTACAGTCATCAGCTAACTGTTGTACCGTACGGTCATCAGCTAACTGTTGTACCGTACGGTCATCAGCTAACTGTTGTACTGTACGGTCATCAGCTAACTGTTGTACCGTATGGTCATCAGCTAACTGTTGTACCGTACGGTCATCAGCTAACTGTTGTACCGTATGGTCATCAGCTAACTGTTGTACCGTACGGTCATCAGCTAACTGTTGTACCGTACGGTCATCAGCTAACTGTTGTACTGTACGGTCATCAGCTAACTGTTGTACTGCACGGTCATCAGCTAACTGTTGTACTGTACGGTCATCAGCTAACTGTTGTACTGCACGGTCATCAGCTAACTGTTGTACCCTACGGTCATCATCTAACTGTTGTACCCTACGGTCATCATCTAACTGTTGTACCCTACGGTCATCATCTAACTGTTGTACCCTACGGTCATCATCTAACTGTTGTACCGTACGGTCATCAGGTAACTGTTGTACCGTACGGTCATCATCTAACTGTTGTACCCTACGGTCATCATCTAACTGTTGTACCCTACGGTCATCATCTAACTGTTGTACCGTACGGTCATTATCTAACTGTTGTACCGTACGGTCATCAGCTAACTGTTGTACTGCACGGTCATCAGCTAACTGTTGTACCGTATGGTCATCAGCTAACTGTTGTACCGTACGGTCATCAGCTAACTGTTGTACCGTACGGTCATCAGCTAACTGTTGTACCGTACGGTCATCAGCTAACTGTTGTACCGTACGGTCATCAGCTAACTGTTGTACCGTACGGTCATCAGCTAACTGTTGTACCGCACGGTCATCAGCTAACTGTTGTACCGTACGGCCATCATCTAACTGTTGTACCGTACGGTCATCAGCTAACTGTTGTACCGCACGGTCATCAGCTAACTGTTGTACCGTACGGTCATCAGCTAACTGTTGTACTGTACGGTCATCATCTAACTGTTGTACTGCACGGTCATCAGCTAACTGTTGTACCCTACGGTCATCATCTAACTGTTGTACCGTATGGTCATCAGCTAACTGTTGTACCCTACGGTCATCATCTAACTGTTGTACCGTATGGTCATCAGCTAACTGTTGTACTGCACGGTCATCAGCTAACTGTTGTACCCTACGGTCATCAGCTAACTGTTGTACCGTATGGTCATCAGCTAACTGTTGTACCCTACGGTCATCAGCTAACTGTTGTACCCTACGGTCATCATCTAACTGTTGTACCGTATGGTCATCAGCTAGCTGTTGTACTGCACGGTCATCAGCTAACTGTTGTACCCTACGGCCATCATCTAACTGTTGTACCGTATGGTCATCAGCTAACTGTTGTACCGTATGGTCATCAGCTAACTGTTGTACCGTATGGTCATCAGCTAACTGTTGTACCCTACGGTCATCATCTAACTGTTGTACCCTACGGTCATCATCTAACTGTTGTACCCTACGGTCATCAGCTAACTGTTGTACCGTATGGTCATCAGCTAACTGTTGTACTGCACGGTCATCAGCTAACTGTTGTACCCTACGGTCATCAGCTAACTGTTGTACCGTATGGTCATCAGCTAACTGTTGTACCGTACGGTCATCATCTAACTGTTGTACCCTACGGTCATCATCTAACTGTTGTACCCTACGGTCATCAGCTAACTGTTGTACCCTACGGTCATCAGGTAACTGTTGTACCCTACGGTCATCAGCTAACTGTTGTACCGTATGGTCATCATCTAACTGTTGATAACTAAAGGCTCTAGCTCCTACTGTACTTTTAGAAACCCTAGCAACTTTCAGTAAACCTGCATTCTGAGAACGAAGGGTTCTATTGGGTTGGTACGGAACCAGATCATCTTTAAGATAAGAGGGGCCCATACCATTAATGGTTTTATATGTAAGGAGGAGGATTTTAAATTTAATCCTCTTCACCTCCTAACCAATACAACAATAATTAATACAACTATAATAATAATAATAATAATAATAATAATAATAATAATAATAATAATAATAATAATAATAATAATAATAATAATAATAATAACAATGACATGTCCAAAAAGGAGAAGGATGAAGCATAAATTTATTTAATTCTACCCCTTCTTCACTTCCCCATTAACCTGAATTCATCTTATAGCAATATAGTGCATAGTACAAAAATGACGATAATAATAAAAATAACAATAATAACAATACCAATAATAAATAACTGAAGTACTAAACATATGCATATATACAAAAAGCAAAACAGAACACAAAAAAACAAACAAATGAGCAGATAGGAAAGTAGGTAACCAATAGAGGTTTTTGTTTGTTTGTTTTATTTTTCTTCCTTTTTTTCCTTTTGCTAATTTGTCTGCATTTTGTTCTTATTTTTTTTTATTTTATAATTTTTTTTTTCTATTCATTCACTTATTTTATTCATTTATTTATTTTATTTTTTTTATTTTTTTTTATCTTTTAACCTCACAGAGGGGGGAGTCAACATTGCTTGAGATCCTAATGTTGATAAAAATACATCTAAAGTGTATTTTAGTATTACATTTAATGTTCAAACATGAGTTTTAGTCATTGTGGGGAAAATATATGCACATTAATTTCTTTGATATGCGCCATTAATTGATCTGTATCGCCGTCAATGAAGCCGCGATTCGGCCGTGTTTGTAGTCCTTTGAAAGAGGACATTCTACTCAATCCAATGTTACCCTGTTTCCAATGAACTACATTACTTTCCGGGTATGAATAGCCTGCTTGAAAGGGGTCACAAGGAGTCAGTAGAAATCGTCACAAGTGACTTTTACGCACGGCGCATGCAGACCCACACAGACCGGCACTGAGCGTTGTATTACAGGTGACCTATAGTGAGCGATTTCCAATTTTTGTTATATGTATCTAGTTTGTTCTTAGTTTTAGGTAATTTTACATAGATAGTTAGTGAGTAGCAGTGTGTGAGAATGTATTTTATTGAGTGTTAGTTAGAATTCGTGTAGTTTTATTTGTATTAGTGTGTTGAAGTGCTGGTGTGAAAACTATGGTGAAAAATGAGTACAGGACAGATATAGAGCTGTCTGATTCTGACAGTAGCGGCGATGGTGATCAGAAGAGGAGACGCTCTTCCAAATGGACATAGATCCCGTTTACGAGTAAGTTTTTATTCCTTGGAAATTACTTTTTGTTTTTCTTTTTATCAAGAATAATAAAAAATGCTACAACATATACTAGGATTTTGTCCGAACATATGTGAGGACGTGCATCATGTTACAACATATACTAACATAGTTACCATATTTTGTCTGGACATATGGTCACCCTAACATATACACATGAAAACACAAATTACACATTGTTGACTATAAAGTTTTATTTTTTTTTGTCTCATTTTATTGTTATTTCTACACATTTCTACAACAGATTACATTTACAGAGATAATGATGTTTAGAGGAATTATTCTCTTCCCATGTCAAAAATGTAATCACATTCTAACTGTCATCTTATGAGAAGTTTTAATAAAATAATATGATGTTCCGACTTTGTGAGCAATAGTAATAACACTTTTCAATCTATTGAAAAGTATTTTACATATGTGACCCCCCACCAGTAAACCAGACATAAGTGTGTGTAAATCCAAACAGAGTTATGTGTGTATCTTGGTAGAGTGTAAACTAAGGTTTAAGATGGTGAAAAAATGATGTTTCTATCACAAGTAGAACCAAAGTTATGGTCATTTTAATATCCACATTTGGACATATTTTACAATTTGCATATTTTTAGATATTGTCCGTTAAAGTTTTGGACTGTTTTGGGGTAGGAAGTCCTTAGCAACGCATAATAATTTGTATCCGATTGACACAAATTGTTGACAGATGTTAAAGGACACTCTGATGGACATGTCACAGAAGTTTTATATATTATAATAATAGGACAGAAGTGTGACGTATTATAATCATTTGGCTTACACCATTGGACAGAACATTCAATATAAGCTTTTACCTCGTACCAAACACTTGGGTGTTTACCCACGGAACGGAGATCGTTTTGTTCGGCGAAAAGAGGTGGAAGTCGTCTTTGTCTTTGCTCAGCAATACCTGAACTTTTGTCACCGCTTAAATAATTGACTCAATAAACACCTTTATTGATTGGATTTCAATGTAATGACCACAGGAAGTGAAGATAGAGGTGTTAAGGTAGCGTTTTTTGATAAGGTGTAAACACTAATAACAAATCACCTTCCAGCCTAAATTTGGCTGTAGCTCTGAACGGCTCAGCGCCACTTATGCCTGGTTTGGTGTTGGCGGGTCACATATGTGAAACTATATACTATACTATAATTACAATGATCTATTTACTTTGGCTAAATGTAAATACTTTATTATGTATTTAGTCTCAAATAAATATTCTCTTCATTTTTCATAGACACCAGGATGAAAGTGAAGTTGCAGGCACATCTGGCACATGCAAAGATCTTCTGTCCTTCCAAGGTTTGTGATGTGATTATTTGTGTATTTGTATAATCAAGTTGACATCATGTACATTGCCGTTCAAAAATTTCAAATCACACCCATCTCTGCTTGTGTTGACATATAATTTCAAGATAAAGGTCTGTATGATGCAAAATATTCTTCCAATGAAAATTAAATATTTTGCTTCATAATTACTTCTGGATTATTGTGATATACAAATTCAAAATGCTGAACCAAAGAGTGCATCCAAATATCCTTTCCATGTGTAATGGAATTGTACTGAGTAAGTAGAATTACTCAAAGACGCAAAGACTGTCATTATAAGGGGGGATAGTTGTGTCTACAAAAGCCACGAACCACAAAACCAAGGGAGGGATAACGAGCTAGAAACAGTAGCATTGTTAGCGGACAGAGCAGTGATCTAGCTAGACAAAGCTGATAGTCAGAGGTGTAAAGACGGACAAAGGGCAGACAGGTGAGACTCCTTGAACAATGGTGGGGAGGAGTGACCTAACATGAAAAAATGTAGAGTCACTGGGAGTGTGAATGACTCTAAGTTTGGGTTGTAGGTGATTGTAGGTGGACACAGGTGGATGTCTGCTGACGATTGTGGTGGAACAAAGAAAGTCAAACGTCACCAATCACAACACTAATGTCTTGATGGACAGTGTTGTGTTTGTAGAATTCAATGGCTTCTCTGGTGCGTTTTGCATCAGATGTCACGTCAGACATCACTCTGTAGCAAGATCACTTAGGCCCCTCATTCACCTTGCTTATTGCATTTTATTTATTTTTATGTGTGTGGCCCGAACAGACACAAAACAATATATGTTTTGTATTTCATCTTTATATTTACATACTTTTCTGCTCTTACAGATTGATGTCATTTATCATTCCTTTGGTGTTTTTCAAACATATTTTCTCTTTTCATACAGCTGTCATGAAGATGAGTACATTCCTTCAACATACAGCCAAGTGGACTCTACTTCATCATCTTCCACTGGGACGGGCCAGAGGGAGGGGCCCGGGGCTGCACCCAACAAACAGCCAAGGTTGGATGCTGGAGATTTTGAGGAGAGGTGGCACAGCAAGGAAGAGCCAGATGTTGAACCTCCAACAGTAACATTTGAGCCAACACACCCACCTGGCCCGAGGAGTGACATCACAGCCAGCTGGTCTCCTTTGAGCCTGTTCAAACTATTTTTCAGTAATAGTGTATTGCATACAATAATAAACAACACTAATGCTAATGCTGCACCACGGTTGTCCCAAGGTGCTCATTACAAATGGTCTCAAATCTCAGTAGACACTTTCTACATTTTTCTGTCAATCATCCTCTTTTCTGGCCTGGTTCATATACCTTCAAGAGCTGACTTTTGGAGAACAAAGTGGCCATATAATTTGTCTTTCCCAAGAAGTACCATGTCCAGGGACAGATTTGAAGCCATTTTTTGGTCTCTTCATCTTTCTGACGTAAATGAAGATGAAGAAAATGAAAGAAAAAGAGGAACACCCCAGTTTGACAGGCTGTTCACAGTCAAGCCTCTTAAAGGTGAGATTGTGAACGCATGGCAGTCCCTTTTCCAACCATACCAAGAAATATCAGTCGATGAGAGGATGGTGGCAAGCAAAGCCAGAATAGAATTCAGGCAATATATGAGAGATAAACCCACAACATTTGGCTACAAATCATTTGTACTGGCAGACTCAAAAACTGGTTACACTTTCATTTTTTTATATATGAAGGGAAGGATCAGACCACTGTCACAGAGAGGGGACAGAAGAAGGATGGCCTCAGTGTTACATCAGAAATGGATCTTTTCAATTTTCAGCTGCTTGGAAAAGGCTACCGCCTTTATGTTGATAACTTTTACACAAGTCCACTGCTTTTCAATAAGCTGGCACAAAATTATTAAGCAGCTTGTGGCACAATAAGGGTACATCGAGAGGGATTTCCTCAAACCACCATCAATGACCTCCCAAAAAAAACTGAAAGAGGAGACATGAGATGGATCCGTAAGGGTAACCTCTTGTTTATAAGATGGATGGATACTAAAACTGTAAATATGTGCAGCACTTTTCATAAAGCTTATAGTGGAGCCACTGTACAGAGGAGGGTGAAGGGAACTGACAGTGGCGCAGGGCCGCTCTGGACATTCCAGATGCCTGCAAATATTACAACATCAACATGGGTGGGGTGGATCTCTCAGAAGCCCTAATCCAATATTCTGTGCAGGGAAAGACAATGCGATGGTGCAAAACCCTTTTTTTTACCACTTCCTTGACATGGCAGTAGTAAATGGCTACATTCTTCATAAAGCAGTTGCCAGTGCTCAGAATCAAACCTCCATGTCTCAAAGACAATTTAGAGAGGTCCTCATGAGGGAAATGGTTGAGCATGCTAAAGCTGTAGTTGCTGAAGCTGCTCCTCGACCCAGCCTCACCAATACTTGTATGCCTCTTTTCAGAGGAAGAAGTAGCAGTCAGGACCAGAGGAAGTGTATACTCTGTGCAGCCAAGGAAAAGGAGAAGGCAAAACAAACTCCAGGGTATAAAGTCAAAAATATGAAGACCCCCATTTACTGCTCCAAGTGCAATGTTTCACTCTGCCTGCTTCTTGCAGTATCATATGGGACACCCCACCCCATTATTGATGATTGATTCCAATTGTTACATTGTTTTGTGATTTGAGTGTAACAGCTGATATTATTTGCACTAACTTTGATATTTTATTTATTACAATTGATTTCATTACATCTTTATTGCATATTTGTTTTTTATTTCACGTTTACAGTTATCGTGTTTTAGGGCGTATTCACATTGCACTCAGGGAATCCAGACTTTCAGACTTTCCTGGAAAGTTCGAACCTTATTGACAAGTGTGAAACCTCCCCTGAACCTTGGTCCGGATTAAAGACCGAGTCTTTGGTCTGAGCTGAGGAGGTAGTCTCGGTCTGGACCGAGGTTTGCTGGTGCACAGTGTGAAACGTCTGTTTAGGAGAGTCCGGACTATCGGACCAATTACGTCACAGTCACGTGCGCAGAATCTAGTCAACGTCCAAGCATGAGTCGCGGCAATACTTGGGGAGACGAGGAAAGCAGGTATTTCATTGAAATGTGGTCGGATGATTCTATAAAGACTGAATTAGAAAATACTCATAAAACTAGTAACTGGGTCCATTTCCTGCAACAGTGTAGCGCGCTCATCTACTAACCAATCAGGGTCGAGTATAGAGAGTTGCACGCTGTACACGCATTGACGACATGACGTTCTAAAGTCCGTTGGTCCATTTGATTCAATACAGTGTGAATGAAGACTGTAAATGACGTCCGGATTATATGTGCAGTGTGAAAAGGCAAAAAAAAGGTTCTGGTCCGGACTTTACTATGTGAATACACCCTTATTATTATTGTTTTGAATAATTTATTGTTTGTGCTAGTTTTGATATTTTTATATATATATGTATATATATATATATATATATATATATATATATATATATATATATATATAATTATATATAATTATTCTTATTGGTTTCATTATATCTTAATTACACTTTTTTAGTTTTATGTTTACGATTGATGTGTATTGTGTAGTTTTTGCTGTTTAGAACGTTTTATGTATTATATAGTAAGTTATTAATAAAATTACTCCATTGGGAAACAAAATTATACATTTTTATTTGCTTTTATTGATCATATTGTGTGCACAATGGTAGAAGTTGATGAAGTAGAAGTTAAATTTCTTAGCTAAAAGCTCCAGTAGACAGTAATAGACTTCTGTAAGGGATATGAGTTGAATTTTCCAGACAGTTTTGATTGGAAGTGGAAAATAACCAGTTTGGCACAAAACTACGCCAAACTGTGCCAAATGGACTGTCCGCCTGGTTTTATCCCGACTAAAACATCTCTTGGAAGCTTTGCCCGTTGCTCTAATTCTATCAACTTTTGCACATGTGTTGTCAAGGAGTTACTGAAGGTGATAAATAGCCTCTACATTCATGGAGTCATTGTTAACAGGGTGTTACCCCTTGTCAAATTAAAAGAAAAAAGCAGGGGAGGATGAAAAAAAAAATCTAAATGTTCTTTTAGTTTATTACAATTTACTCAGTCATAGTAATCGCTATAATATATATATATATATATATATATATATATATATAGATTCTGTGAAGTGTGTAGATGTCCATGGATACAAAGAACATCCATATAAACCTTAGAATTGTGGAGCAATTCTTCATTCACTTTGGGTATGTTTTTTTAGGCGTTTTTCCCTGAAAATAGGGCCAGGGTGGAAGAGGTTAATGTTGGTGTAAAATGATATATGGTCGAGCTCTTCTCCAAAGTGAACCTTTAGGTCTTGGAGGGTTTTTTCCAACATCCAGATTTTCCATTAGTTTGTGACAGTTGTAAGTGTGACACTGAAAGGGTTAATGCTGTTCAATGAACCTTTGTTATCAGTCAACCTTAAGCTCTTCCTTTCCTCCAGGACAACATGACTGTGTCACTGTTATCAACAACTTCTTCTCCCGTGCCAGACTGGACTACTACACCAGACCTCAGGGACTGGAGAAGGAACCCAAGCTACCCCCCAAACTGGCTGGACCCCTTCATAAGGTCATCATGAGCACCAACCTCAACCCTGTCAAGGTAGGACACACACCTCACCTTAACTTACCTGCAACTAGTGTATTTAATGGCTCATCACAGTCATATCATACAGATTCTTTCCTCATAGTTTTGATGTCCAGAAGATGACTAAATATTGACCCACATCAAATAAACTCTTCTGGTTGTTGGCTTTTCTTTCCATTGAGCTTTTCTCTGTAAAAAGTCAAGTGATGCACTTGAATTCCACACAGTTAAGGCTCACTTTATCTATTCTGTCATTTGTTTCCCCAGAAAGTCAGGATTTTTCAGCTGCGAAAATGGATATATTAACTTCTTAAAACACAAAGGATTTTGTAGCTAAATTCATGCCTAAATTCCAACAGCTAATTGCTCTTTAACTACCAAGACCATAGATACATAACTTCACCTGTGTGAAGAGAACACCTGAAAGTCAATATCTGTCAGCTATCATATTTTTGTTAATCAATAACTGTCAGCCATGATATTTTTGTTGATCAATAACTGTCAGCCATCATATTTTTGTTGATCAATAACTGTCAGTTTTTGTTGATCAATAACTGTCAGCTATCATATTTTTGTTGATCAATAACTGTCAGCCATCATATTTTTGTTGATCAATAACTGTCAGCCATCATATTTTTGTTGATCAATAACTGTCAGCCATCATATTTTTGTTGATCAATAACTGTCAGCCATCATATTTTTGTTGATCAATAACTGTCAGCCATCATATTTTTGTTGATCAATAACTGTCAGCCATCATATTTTTGTTGATCAATAACTGGCAGTTTTTGTTGATCAATAACTGTCAGCTATCATATTTTTGTTGATCAATAACTGTCAGCTATCATATTTTTGTTGATCAATAACTGTCAGCCATCATATTTTTGTTGATCAATAACTGTCAGTTTTTGTTGATCAATAACTGTCAGCTATCATATTTTTGTTGATCAATAACTGTCAGCCATCATATTTTTGTTGATCAATAACTGTCAGCCATCATATTTTTGTTGATCAATAACTCTTCTGTGACCAAATACACAGCAGAAAAAAGATCCTGTAAATTTCTCTGTGTGTGTGTATACGAACTCCTCCAGTGTGTGTGTGTGTGTGTGTGTATACTAACTCCTCCAGTGTGTGTATGTGTGTGTGTGTGTGTGTGTGTGTGTGTGTATACGAACTCCTCCAGTGTGTGTGTGTGTGTGTGTGTATACTAACTCCTCCAGTGTGTGTATGTGTGTGTGTGTGTGTGTGTGTGTGTGTGTATACGAACTCCTCCAGTGTGTGTGTGTGTGTGTGTACTAACTCCTCCAGTGTGTGTGTGTGTGTGTACTAACTCCTCCAGTGTGTGTTTGTGTGTGTGTGTACTAACTCCTCCAGTGGGTGTGTGTGTGTTTGTGTGTGTGTTTGTGTGTGTGTGTACTAACTCCATGGCTGTCAAATCTCCGTCCACAGACGGAAATCCGTCAAAAATGAAATTTCTGTTCCGTCAAATTCCGTCAAATCTATCCGCTGACTGAAAAAAAAAATGTCAAGCTTTATTTTGGTCGAAAACCACCACAAAACCCTTTCCTTTTTCTGTTTTATTTTATTTTATTTGGACCTGAAGAAGACATATTTAGGTCGAAACGTCGTCCACTTTTTTATTTTTATTTGACTTTCACGGGAGTTTTCCGCCCGGCTTCGGCGGAGATTTCCGTGTTAGCTAGCTTCTTTTTCTTTTCTTTTTGTCTCTCTTTTCTTTGTTAAAATTAAAATATGCACACTCACACACACTACACAACACACACACAACACGGGACACACAGACACATACATATATAAAATAAAATACAGAATTTTACGGACGGAGAAGGGCTGGACGGTGGTCCGCAGGGGACGCCGGCCAGGTCGCTTCGCGCCCGGGGAGTGGGAAGGGGGACGCCGCGGTGGGGATGATTTTCTCCGGGGAACGGACAGTGCATTTAGGGCTCCGGGGTTTCACAACGCCGGGGTCCGCAACCACTATAACCCCAACCTTGAGCCAGTGCCACCCCGGTGGATTATCCCCACCGGTCGCCCCCAACCCCTCATCCGGACTTATGCACAGGCGGTGCGGGGCACACGGGGAGGATTTCGCCGTGTGCCCGGGCTGCAACGGGGGGAGATGCGGGGTCCAAAAAACATGGCGGACTACATTAAACCTACGGCCCGGTTTAAACAAATTACACATACTTTTCATGATTTAATTAGAGCTGTTCACCACGGGGCTAATGTGAGGGTTTCTGAGGATGAAAAAAGACCTAGAACAATCATTAACATGGAAGATATGTTGGCTAATTTAATTAAACCTGCTACTGAGATGGTGTAAAAGGACATTTCCCAGACTAAGAGGATGTTGTGGATGAGATTAGGGGGACTGTTTTAGCCACAGTAAGGGACTGACCCACTGAGGAGAACAATGTGACCCCTACTCCCCAAAATAACATACCTACTTCCACTCCAAGAGGTCACAGCACACAGACCTTTGCTCCCCAGGCCACAAGAGACCAGGGGACGGATCCCCCAACAGATTTGGGGGTTCCACCTGTTACCACCAATGTTAATAGGGGGTCTCCACCTGTTTCCACCAATGTAAATAGATGGTCTTCACCTGTGAACCCGGGTATTACTAATGCAGATTGGGGGGTTTCCACCAATTACCACCAATGTAGATGGGGGGGTTCCACTGCTTACCACCAATGTAAACCCGTCCATTAAGGAACAGAGGGTACAGAGACATGGGGCATCCAGAGGGGTCCACACCACAATAGTAACCAGACCCCCACTAGACTCCATTCCAGATCCTATTCCACAATCCGTACCACAGATTATGGATACACCCGTACCTGAACCCGGGACAGACCACCTAGATTTGGGGAACATTCAAAGTACTTCTGGGGATAGTATTGTGACTCCTACAACACTGGAATTGATCCAGGTGTTGGAGGAGACAGAACGGAACCTGAATATGATTATAGATTCACTCTAATATATGATATTTCTGATAAGGAAAGTTTATTTTCTTAATGATTAATATTTGCAAAAGAAAACTCAGGACAATAATTATTAGTAGACAGTGCTACTTAAGTATCTTCTTGACATCACAGTGAAAGACACTAGATTTTACTAGATTTAATGACATTTTTTATTATTTATTATTGTAATTATTTAGTTTGATAGTGAAATCAAAAGCTTTAATTGTAAAGATGATAAGGTAATCTTTATGGAAACATCCCATGCTAGTCTTTTGTATATTATCCATTGTTTATTTAGTGAAATTATACAATACATTTGAACAAACATATATAGTATTTTCATTTTACTAGATGAGTTATAAGTAAATTTGAAAATTTTATGATCATATGAGCCAGATTTTTCTAAAATGTATGTACGAATTTCACATTCTGTAATGTTAAATCATGGCCTATAATGCTCTCAGAATGCACCAAAATGATGCAATTTTTAAAAATTTTCCGGGGGGGCATGCCCCCGGACCCCCCTAGAGAACTTCGCGCCTACGGCCCGCCAGGCTCCGCATACGCAAAAATGTTCAGTCAAAAAGTTTTCAGTTACTTTCAGCCATGTAACTCCTCCAGTGTGTGTGTGTGTGTTGTGTAGATGGTGTTGTTGGTGAAGGACAACCCCCTGCTGGCTGAGGCTGAGGCTCTGGATAAATGTCGCAGAGTGATGGAGCTCATCTGTGAGAAGTGCATCAAGCAGCAGGACATGAATGAGGTGTTAGCCATGAAAATGCACTACATTAGCTGTGTGTTGGGGAAATGTGCCTCCTTCCTCAAGGACCGTGATGATAAACTGGACGGACTCATCAAAAGGTGAGGACGTGTTAGGGTTGGTTACTAGTACTACTTACTGAAAACTAATTACCCATGTGCTTCAATCCACAGGACACTATTATTCATTACATTTTTTATTGTTGTTAAACAAAAAAGTTTTGGGGAAAAATACAGCCCACACAAAGACGTGTTCTGCTGTCTGTATAGAATTACATTTATTTTAATTGTAATGTATAGAATCTGATCAAATGTGAAAAACCAGTGAAAAATGTCCATGTTTACATGTCTAAAAGTGCCAAACCAAACTTGCTTGGCCAGACTTTCCCCCACTGACTTCATTTAAACTTTAAAACACATGCATTTTAACTCATGAACAGTGATGGGTACCTTACCAAAAAGTAACTGAGTTACAAAGTTAGTTATAAAAGTAACTAGTTACCAGTAAAAGTAACTGTTGCGTTATTCACCTGTGCTAACCCTAACCCTTCCCGCCTGACCGAGCTTCAAAAACCAGATGAATAGAGCAGGACAGGAAATGAGTGTAGCGTAGTACTGTAGTACTGTATTGTACTAGTATAGTAGTTTAGTGTAGTAGTATAGGGTAGTAGTATTGTAGTGTAGTGTAGGAGTGTCATAGTATAGTAGTTTAGTGCAGTATAGTATAGTAGTATAGTAGTTTAGTGTAGTACACTGTTGTGTAGTAGTATAGTAGTTTACTGTAGTAGTACACTATAGTGGTGGAGTGTAGTCTAGTTGTATAGTGCAGTAGTATAGTAGTGCAGTAGTATATTAGTTTAGTGTAGTATAGTGTAATTGTATAGTAGTTAAGTGTAGTGTAATATTGTAGTGTAGTAGTATAGGGTTAGGGTTAGGTGTAGTGTGTAGTAGTAGTGTGTAGTTAGTGGTGTAGTGTAGTGTAATGTAGTGTGGTATATTACGGTCTAGTAGCGTAGTATAATCTAGTGAAGTATAGTGTAGTATAATTCAATTTAATTAAATTTTATTTATAAAGCCCCAAATCACAACAAAGTCGTCTCACGGAGTTTTAGAGAAACTCAATCAACTACAGAGATATATGAAAAGACCCTCCACTTGTCCTTAGACCCTCCTTCTGTCCTTAGACCCTCCCCTTGTCTTTTGACTCTCCCTCTGTCCCTGTGGTGTAGTGTCATGCAGTATAATGTAGTGTAGATTACTGTGGTGTAGTATAGTATAGTGTGGTGTAGTATAGTGTAATGCAGTGTAGTATAGTATAGTGTGGTGTAGTATAGTGTAATGCAGTGTAGTATAGTATAGTGTGGTGTAGTATAGTGTAATGCAGTGTAGTATAGTATAGTATAGCGTGGTGTAGTATAGTGTAATGCAGTGTAGTATAGTATAGTATAGTGTGGTGTAGTATAGTGTAATGCAGTGTAGTATAGTATAGTATAGTGTGGTGTAGTATAGTGTAATGCAGTGTAGTATAGTATAGTATAGTGTGGTGTAGTATAGTGTAATGCAGTGTAGTATAGTATAGTGTGGTGTAGTATAGTGTAATGCAGTGTAGTATAGTATAGTATAGTGTGGTGTAGTATAGTGTAATGCAGTGTAGTATAGTATAGTATAGCGTGGTATAGTAGTATAGTGTAATATATTGTAGTCTAGTATAGTGTGGTGCAGGACTCTACACTAACTTTTTTTTCCAGGAGCACACGTGCCCCTAAGTTAAAAAATTTAGGAGCACACAAAAAAAATAGGGGCACAAGTAGGTTTTAGTTTTAAATGTTTATTTATTTACAGTGCAGTACTTACGCACAGATACCAACATTGTTGAATGACTGCTGTCATTTGTGTTAATTTAGAGCAGACCATAACATAACTTTGTATTATGGGATGTTTTGTCCTTTGATACATTTTAGAACGTTGTATTGGCTGCCTTGTTATTAGATCCATTTTAGAATGATTAACCCTTTAACTCCTGAGACTGAGACACAGTAAAAAATAAAATAAGATAAAATAAACAACACAATGAACAAAAAACAGTCAAAGTGATCAGTAAAATGAACAAAAATGAATAATAAACCAACAAAATAATATGTAACATGAACAAAGTAAGACACTAACAGAACACAATTAAAGAAAAATAATAAAATAAAAAAAACAGAAAAATAAACAAAATAAGCGACATCAACATAAACTAATATATATTCACAAAATAAGAAATAACGTGGAAAAAAGGCAAAAAACAAAAACCCACAAAACCCAAAAAGGAAGTAAAAAAAAAAGGAATAAATAACTAGTGTTGTAATTTGGTTCCAGTAGTTTTACTTTGGGCTTTTTCTTTTTCTTAATCACTTGCTTTTCGACACCTGTACATCAGTTCCATGAACAAAATTCTCAGTAAAATAACAGTTAAAAAAACACTTGAATTTGTCTGAATTTTTAAACTAAACCATCCACTCAATTCAATTCAATTTTATTTATAAAGCCCTAAATCACAACAAAGTCGTCTCAGAGGGCTTTACAAAAACACAATCAACTACAGAAATACATGAAAAAGTCCCAGGCATCCCCTGTCCTTAGACCCTCCTTCTCGGCAAGAAAAAACTTCAAAACCCAGTGGGAAAAAGAAGACACTCAGAACGTGCCAGCGCTGACACATCAGGAGTTAAAGGGTTAATCCTTTCAATATGTGCCGTGTTCGTCTCGACTATGCGGAGCTGTTCGCAGAGTTTTAATTAATTTCGGGTAGGCTGTCATTAGCTCCTCAGGTCTGTGTGTGTGTCTTATTGTGTGCTGCAAGAAGCACTCGCACATGTGCGACTGTTTTGTTTTCGCACATTGAAATATTTGCTTGCAAATGCGAGTGAAATGGGCGCACTGTAGAGCCCTGGTGTGGTGTAGCATAGTATAGTGCAGTGTGGTGTAATATAGTGTTGTATAGTGTAGTATGGTGTAATATATTGTAGTGTAGTATAGTATAGTGTAGTGTGGTGTAATATAGTGTTGTATAGTGTAATATATTGTAGTGTAGTATAGTGTGGTGTAGTGCAGTATAGTGTATTGTAGTATAGTGTTGATTAGTATAGTGTCGTGTAGTATAGTGAGATTTAGTCTGGTGTAGTGTGGTGTAATATAGTGTGGTATAGTGTAGTTTAGTATAGTGTAATATGGTGTAATATATTGTAGTGTAGTATGGTGTAGTGTGGTGTAATATAGTGTGGCATAGTAAACTACCACTATTCAATTCAATTCAATTTTATTTATAAAGCCCTAAATCACAACAAAGTCGTCTCAAAGGGCTTTACAAAAACACAATCAACTACAGAAATATATGAAAAGTCCCAGGCATCCCCTGTCCTTAGACCCTCCCCCTGTCCTTAGACCCTCCCCCTGTCCTTAGACCCTCCTTCTCGGCAAGAAAAAACTTCCAAACCCAGTGGGAAAAAGAAGAAATCTTGAGGAGAACCACATTGAAGGACAGATCCACTCCCATGGACGGACAGACTATAGATGAACGTCCATGTATAAATGCAGGAAGGGGGGCTGGTCCAGACAGGCAGGGGCGGTGGTCCGGGGTCACACGTCGGCACAGGCGAGATACTGCAGATCCTGTCGTCCATGGCTCCCGTGCAGACACTGTCAGGAGAGCCACCACTCCCCCCAGGGGGGGAGGGGGGAAAGGGGACACCAGGTGACTAGTCATGAACAGACTTGGTATGAAAGATAGGTTATAAAAATGACAGAAACAGGTGTGAGAGAGAGAAAGAGAAGAAAGAACTCAGTGTCTGTACTTCCCCCAGCATTCTAACTCCTAGGGCAGCCTAGACTGAACTGTGACTCATACATCATGTATACATGATATATGAGTCACATCATTTTTAACTAACCTGACCATAGGCTTTCTCAAACAGGAATGTTTTAAGCCTAATTTTAAATGTAGAGACTGTTTCTGCGTCTTTAATATTAAAGGGAAGATGATTCCATAAGACAGGGGCCTGATAACTAAAGGCTCTAGCTCCTACTGTACTTTTAGAAACTCTAGGAACTTTCAATAAACCTGCATTCTGAGAACGAAGGCTTCTATTGGATTGGTACGGAACCAGATCATCTTTAAGATAAGAGGGGCCCATACCATTAATGGCTTTATATGTAAGGAGGAGGATTTTAAATTCAATTCTAGACTCAACTGGTAGCCAATGAAGGGTTTGGAGCACAGGGGTGATAGGGTTAGGGGTCAGGGTTTGGAGCACAGGGGTGATAGGGTTAGGGGTCAGGGGTCAGGGTTTGGAGCACAGGGGTGATGTGTTCTCTTCTATTTGATCCTGTTAATAATCTTGCTGCTGCATTTTGAACCAGTTGAAGCTTTTTAGGGAATATTTAGGACACGCTACAAGTAAGGAGTTACAATAATCTAATCGTGATGTAACAAATGCATGAATTAATTTTTCTGCAGTAGTTTTAGACAGAATATTCCTAATTTTGGCTAATGTTGCGCAGGTGAAAGAAGGCTGTTCTGCAAGTTTGGTTAATGTGCCCTGACCTCTGACCCCTGACCCTTTGAATGAAAGATCTGGATCAAATAAAACTCCTAAATTTTTAACTGTGGCACTGGGTGTTACACTTAAGTTGTCCAGAGTAACTATGTGGTCAGGTAGGGAGTCTCTCGCATTTTTAGGATCAATTATAATGACTTCAGTTTTTTCAGGGTTCAATAAAAGATAATTGTCACTCATCCAAGTTTTTATGTCTTGGACACATGTACTTAGTTTATCTATTTGTCTGGTCTGATCAGGTTTAATCGATAAATATAGCTGTGTGTCATCTGCATAACAATGAAAATTAATACCATGATTTGTAATGATGTTACCTAAAGGGAGCATATATAGTGTAAACAAAATAGGCCCAAGGACTGACCCTTGGGGAACGCCATAATTAACTCTGGAGGACTGCGATGATTGTTAATTGACGTGAACAAATTGGTAGTGATTAGATAAATATGATTTAAACCAGCAGAGGGCTGCTCCTCTAATACCTATATCACATTCTAATCTGTGCACTAAGATACTGTGGTCAATGGTGTCAAAGGCTGCACTAAGGTCTAATAACACCAGGACCCATATTAATCCCATGTCAGCGGCTAATAATAAGTCATTAGTAACTTTAACTAACGCTGTTTCAGTGCTATGATGGTTACGAAAGCCAGACTGAAACTGTTCAAATAAACTATTATCCTGCAGGAATTGGCACAGCTGTTTAACTATTACTCGTTCTAAAACCTTTGACAGGAAGGACAAATTGGATATAGACCTAGAATTATCTAGAATGTCAGGATCTAAGGTAGGCTTTTTCAGAATTGGTTTAATAACAGCATATTTAAATGACTGTGGCACATATCCAGTAATTAATGAAGTGTTAATTATATTTAGGACAGTGTTAATAATTAGGGGCAGAATCTGTTTAAAGAGTTTAGTTGTAATTGGATCTAAGAGGCAGGTGATGATTTGGAAGACATGATAATAGATATGACATCAGTTTGGTCTACAGTGGTGAAATTATTTAGTGTTACAGAGGGATTTATTAAAAGGCCTAGGTTTGAAACCACTACTTTTTCTGATCTAATATTTGGGAGAAATGTGTCTATTTTGTCTCTAATAGTTGATATTTTATTGTTAAAGAACTGCAGGGAATCATCAGAACGGAGCGTGGATGGAATAATAAACCTGAAGAACTGAAATGCAGAAATAAAAAGATGTGAAATGCTGAATGACACAAAACAATTACTCAGCAAATTAGAGGTGAGACAAAATGTAGCTTAAAAATTCTCCATTAAAACCCCCAATGAATGAGGGATAAATTACCTTCTCACTAAAGTTTTTTTCCTCCATACAACTTCAACTGGAAAATCATTTACACCCACTGAAACCCATTACCGCCAATGCCTTATTCAAGAAGTACAGCTTCAAAAAGAAGATGGCAAATATCAATGAACTCTAGTGTTCCACGGAGGTGTGTCTGTTTGTCAGTCTGGCTACAGTACTGAACAGGAATCTAGGATTATTCTTGTTTTCTTCTATTATGGATGAGTAATATCTAGTTTTGGCTGTACGCAAAGATGGATTATACTTTATTAAGCTATTTTTCCACACTTAACTACACTATATTCTATAGTGTAGTTTAGTAATGTGTAGTGTAGTGAAGTATAGTGTGGTGTGGTGTATTATAGTGTAGTATATTGTAGTATAGTAGTGTGGTGTAGTATAGTGTGATTTAGTGTAATATAGTGTAGGATAGTATAGTTTATTGTGGTGTAGTGTCGTGTGGTGTAGTATAGTACAGTGTGGTGTAATATAGTGTGGTATAGTGTAGTTTAGTATAGTGTAGTATGGTGTAAAATATTGGAGTGTAGTATAGTGTGGTGTAGTATAGTGTAGTGTGGTGTAATATAGTGTGGTATAGTGTAGTTTAGTATAGTGTAATATGTTGTAATATATTGGAGTGTAGTATAGTGTAGTATGGTGTAATATAGTGTGGTATAGTGTTGTTTAGTATAGTGTAATGTGTTGTAATATATTGGAGTGTAGTATAGTGTAGTATGGTGTAATATAGTGTGGTATAGTGTTGTTTAGTATAGTGTAGTATGGTGTAATATATTGTAGCGTAGGACAGTGTGGTGTAGTATAGTGTAGTATATAGTGTGGTGTAATATAGTGTGGTATAGGGTGGTGTAGTATACTGTAATGTGGTGTAATATAGTGTGGTATAGTGTAGTTTAGTAGAGTGTAGTATGGTGAAATATATTGTAGTGAAGTACAGTGTGGTGTAGTATAGTGTGGTATAGTGTAGTATGGTGTAATATATTGTAGTGTAGTGTAGTGTAGTTTACTATAGTTAGTATAGTGTGGTGTAGTGCAGTATAATGTAGTATTGTGTAGTTTAGTCTAGTGTTGTGTAGTATAGTGTAGTGTTGTGTAGTATAGGGTGGTGTAGTGTGGTGTAATATAAGTGCAGGGTAGTATACTGTAGTTTAGTGTAATATGGTGTAGTGTAGTCTAGTTTTGTGTATTATAGTGTAGCGTGGTGTAGTATAGCGTAATGTGATGTAATATAGTGTGGTGTGGTATCGGGTAGAATAGTGTAGTATAGTATGGTTTAGTACAGTGCAGTGTAGTATAGTGTGGTGTACTATAGTGTAGTTTGGTGTAGTATAGTGTGGTGTACTATAGTGTAGTTTGGTGTAGTATAGTGTGGTGTACTATAGTGTAGTTTAGTATCGTGTAGTGTAGTGAAGTATCGTGTGGTGTATTATAGTGTAGTATATTGTAGTATAGTAGTGTGGTGTAGTATAGTGTAGTGTGGTGTAATATGGTGTAGTGTAATATAGTGTAGTATGGTGTTATATATTGCAGTGTAGTATAGTGTGATTTAGTGTAGTATAGTGCAGGGTAGTGTGGTGTAATATAGTGTGGTATAGTGTAGTTTAGTATAGTGTAGTATGGTGTAAAATATATGAGTGTAGTATAGTGTAGTGTGCTGTGGTATAGTGTAGTTTAGTATGGTGTAATATATTGTAGTGTAGTATAGTGTGGTGTAGTGTTGTGTAGTATAGTATGATTTAGTGTAGTATAGTGTAGTGTGGTGTAGTATAGGGTTGTGTAGTGTGGTGTAGTGTAGTGTTGTATAGTGTGGTGTAGTGTAGGGTAGTATACTATAGTTTAGTGTAGTATGGTATAGTGTAGTGTGGTGTAGTATAGTGTGGTGTGGTGTAATATAGTGTAGTATAGTGTGGTGTGGTCTAGTGTAGTGTAGTATAGTATTGTGATGTGTAGTACATTATAGTGTAGTATAGTGTATTGTGTTGTAGTATAGTGTAGTGTGGTGTAGTATAGTGTAGTATAGTTGAATGTGGTGTAGTATTGTGTGATTTAGTATAGTGCAATGTAGTATAGAGTAGTGTGGTGTGTTATAGTGTAGTGTAGTATAGTGCAGTATAGTTTGGTATAGTGTAGTGTGGTGTAGTATCGTGTAGTGTTGTGTAGTATAGTGTGGTTTAGTATAGGCTTGGGTGATTTTTCGATTTTGATTCTAAGCACAATTTATAATTAATACGATTAGAAATTAAGACAGTCGATAACATTCACTAGCGTACGCCTTCACAAAAAAAATCTTCAACATTTTCACTGACACGTGAGTAGCCAATCATAACTAAACAATCAGTTTTTGAGGAGAGCCACCACGTCACTCACATTAGGTTGTGTGTACAAACATACACACACGGCCCGCTGTGGCTAACAGAAGCAGCTCATCAAAGTTTGCGGCAAAGATTCTAGCGTAGTGGTTGCAGCCACTACGGCGTGTCTCCAACCAAACTGGCGAGACTGTATAAAAATGAGCGAAAACTGGGCGGGGCAGAGTTCTGCACAGCATTTAAGCCTCAGTTCTGCCCAGGAGGAAGTCGTTGAGAAGAAGGGTCAGAGGGGCTCGGCTGTGTGGAGGTACTTTGGCTATTTGAAATCGGATAAACAACAGAGCAGAGTCCTGTGTAAAATGTGTCAAAGTCACGTCCTTACTAAAACAGGAAACACCAGCAACTTATTTCAGCATTTAAAACAATATCACCCATTAGAGAACACAGAGTGCTGCCAGGTCGGTAAAGCCCCTCCACCAACAATAAGAGGAAGGCTGATCAACAAACCATACAGTCCGCTCTTTCCAGCACCATGGCGTATGAAAAATCATCGAAACGACACAAAGACATCACATAATTCATCGCAAAAGGCATGCAGCCAATTTGCACTGTCGAAACAGCTGGGTTTAAAAATCTAATGAAAGTGATCGACCCTTGTTATCAACTCCCAGGCCGCAAGCACTTCTCGCAGACCGCAATCCCAAATCTGTATGCGGAGTGCAGAGAGATAGTTGAAAGGGACCTGCAACTTGATGGACTTGTCTTCCTTGCTCGTAATTTGTGATTTTGCACTACTTTTTACAATGCAGCAGAAGCTAAATGCACTCCATCTTTTTTTGTTTTTAGTTTTTTGTTTTTGAAAGCTGCTAGAGTTTGCACCAAAGTATATTTTTTATTTAAAATATGGCTGAGCCGAGGGCCTAGTGATTTCATTTTACAAAAGAATGTACAACCATTTTGTAAACCATTTCTGTTCATTTTCAGGCTTTGGACACCACTGTTCATTTGAAAGTATACTCCATTTGAAATGTTCTTTTGCAAACAGAACATTAAAAAAGAATGAAAAAATAGTGATTTCATGTATATAGTTTTATATATCGATATCGAAAATTTTGAACAAAAAAAAATCGTATTATCATGTTTTCTAATATCACTGAGCCCTAGTTTAGTATAATGTAGGGTAGTATAGTGTAGTATAGTACAGTGTAATGTAGTATAGTATAGTGTAGTATAGTACAGTGTATTGTAGTATAGTGTAGTGTAGTATAGTACAGTGTATTGTAGTATAGTATAGTGTAGTATAGTACAGTGTAATGTAGTATAGTCTAGTATAGTAAAGTGTATTGTAGTATAGTGTAGTGTAGTATAGTACAGTGTATTGTAGTATAGTATAGTGTAGTATAGTACAGTGTAATGTAGTATAGTGTAGTGTAGTATAGTACAGTGTAATGTAGTATAGTGTAGTGTAGTATAGTACAGTGTATTGTAGTATAGTGTAGTGTAGTATAGTACAGTGTAATGTAGTATAGTGTAGTATAGTACAGTGTAATGTAGTATAGTATAGTGTAGTATAGTACAGTGTAATGTAGTATAGTCTAGTATAGTAAAGTGTATTGTAGTATAGTGTAGTGTAGTATAGTACAGTGTAATGTAGTATAGTATAGTGTAGTATAGTACAGTGTATTGTAGTATAGTGTAGTGTAGTGTAGTATACTTCCGTCTGGCAAATGTCCTACTCACTGGAGTCCTCTCTTGCCATCTTTCGCTATGTGCTGTAACTATCCAAACTCTCGCCACTTTGCATATTCTGTAAAGCCCCGCCCACCTCATTTGTCTGATTGGCTGAAGGCACAGTCTTAATAAACTTTAGCCAATCGACATTACTTAAGCGTTTCTCTCACCCTCCCTTGTCACTCTGGAATACTCTCACATTGCTCTGCAGATTAGCTATGACCTTTAAAAAGTAGCTAGCATGATAAAATGAGGCATGTGCTCAGGTGTTCTGGATGTTAGCATGTGGTGCAGTAACATCCAGTCCTTTCCCTGAGTTGAATAAAGTTTTTTTGTATTTCAACAGTCCTGCCTACAGCGGTGTGTTGTAAAAGCTGAAGCTGTTATTGTATTTGCAGTTTGCTGAAGGGTCAAGATACAGACGGTTTCCCAGTGTATCAGGAGAAGTTTATCCGAGAATGTATTCGCAAATTTCCGTACTGTGATGCCACCCTGCTGCAGCAGCTGGTCCGCAGCGTTGCTCCTGTGGAGATAGTGAGTCACAGTTCATTCTTATTTTTGGATATTTAAAGGATCCACAGATATGATAAGTGATGAGTTTGTTTTCTTTCCCCTTGTGTTCATGTCAGGGTAACGAGCCCACAGCTCTGTCAGTGTTAACTCAGGCTATCACTGGCCAAGTCGGCTTCATGGACACAGAGTTCTGTACGTCATGTGGAGAGAAGGGGGCTGAGAAGAGATGCTCTGTCTGTAAAATGGTGACTATCTGCATTCTTGTCGGGCTACACAATGAATAGATTTATATCATTATTTAATTGTAATATATATTTACTATTTAAATCAAATGTAATGTCTGTGGCTCCTAACTGTGAGCAGTCTCTACACACACCAGTACAATGTAGCGTTCAAAAAGGCAAGTGAAAAGGTTGTGGCTAAAGCTAGTTAGCACTAGTTGGTTGTATAGAAATTGGTACGGATTCAACGTTTTCAATGAAGACTGAACTGTGCTGGACGGCTGGACAGAACCACCGACTTAATTCAGCACCTCACACATCATGACACATTCAGAGTGGTGGTGTGTGAGCAGGACAGTGCACATGAAAACCACATGTCCACTACTGTTGCTTTTTTAACATTTTTGGCCCACTATCGAGCAGCCCTACATTCTTGAGTATTTTCAACTGTTTTTAAAATTACATGCACTCAATGAAACATGTTTCACGACAGGTGACCTACTGTGACCACGTGTGCCAGAAGATGCACTGGTTCACACACAAAAAAGTCTGCAAGAAGCTTCAACAACTGAGGGAAAAGCAAGAGGCTGAGACAGCCAAACTGAGAATGCAACAAAGCAAAGGTACGACAAAACAAAGCCACTACTCACCACACACCACAAATAATCACAGGTTTGCACTAAAAACTGTGAATGTTATGAGTGATAAACTATAACCGGACCGTCACCCCATGGTTTATCACCAAAACATCTGGACCCTTCCTCAAATGATCAGTTTTCAAAGGAGGGGAAGGGCCTTATCTAAAATCCATTCATGTGATTAGATGAAGAAACTGTCCATCATCTTGACTGACTGTGACTGAGGTTGGTAGTTCTTCCTCCCAGTTCCAGTTTACTATCAGGTCCTACTATTGGTCCTCTACCAACCGGGGGGGGGTACCACAATAATCATGGACCTCTGCACTGGTACTATTTCTTTATCCACCACTGGAGACATCTGGTAGATCAACCTGTTGTCAAACCCAACTTGAAAACATCATTTATTAACAAACTCTTCCACCATCGTCCTCTGTTCCTCTGTTAATGGATGAACATGTGGAAGAAAAAAAACTGGAAATAGTCCAGTCCATAACTAACACGGTCAGTGACACCAGACACAACACCACAGGGTAGCCACGCCCACCCTGGCTCCTTCATTCAGAAGTAAAGCTGAACACCTGGTGCTCAGATGTTTGTGTGAGCGCAGACAAACACACCCAGAGGACGTTGGTCAGCTTAGATAAACTAATGATGTCTTGGAGAACCCTATTTAAATGAGGCTCCTCACGGAGCTGGAAAAGCTGTTCTGAGTCTAGAACAGGGGTATTCAACTCTGGACCTCGAGCCATACTGTCCTGCATGTTTTAGATATCACCCTGCACAAACACACCTGATTCACAGCAGTGGGTCATTATTAGGCTTCAGCAGAGTTTGATAACGAGCTGATCATTTGAGTCAGGTGTGTTGGACCAGGGTGACATGTAAAACATGCAGGACAGTGTGGCTCGAGGTCCAGAGTTGAAAACCTTTGGTCTAGAATACTAGACTACATCCACACACTGATGGTACAACAGTGCACTGGAATGATTCAGACAAAAGAAAATGTAGTGTTGCATCAGTACCAAATCATCCCTTAAAGGGACAGTTCAGTATTTTTCAGATGAATGTGTTTGTCTTCAGCATCTTTACTCTGGTGCACCCACACTGACTCCGCCCCTTTACTCTGGTGCACCCACACTGACTCCGCCCCTTTACTCTGGTGCACCCACACTGACTCCGCCCATTTACTCTGGTGCACCCACACTGACTCCGCCCATTTACTCTGGTGCACCCACACTTACTCCACCCCTCTATTCTGACCCCGCCCCTTTTCTGTTTTGGTCAAAGCCAAAGAAGTCTCGACAGGTTTCCTGGGGTCAACAAAATAAAACTTGTTTCCTTTCAAAACAGAATGTGTTGGAATGAGTGATTTATTTACATAACAAAACCATCATGAAATAAAACATCAAACTGATGTAATTGTTTGGAGCTACTTTCGCTCAATAGCGATCAATGGGCTAGCATTGTCACTGCTAACAGCTGTGCACCTGCACGTAGCAGCCACTAACACTGCTACCAGCTAATACTGCCCAACAACTGATGAAAGTAGCTTGATAAGGCACACAGCTGTTAGGGGTGGAGTCACTGTAGGTGCAGCAAAGTAAAGACTGAACTGTCCCTTTAAGCATTTCACTACAAACACTGTGGGTATTCTGGCTAACGATTGTGATATTGTGATTGTGTATTTTCCAGAAGATGTTGCTGCAGTGCATCAGGTGACGGAGTCCATGCAGGAGCTTTTAGCAGAGTCCAACTGTAAAGACCCCCCCTCAGACTGTAACGCAGAAACCCAGACATCCACCGTCACCGCTGTGGCAGATAACTGACAACGATGGCACAAACACACCTACAGAACTACAAACCACACAAACACTAGTGTTGACAACAGATGACCAGTCCAGGCAGGACACAAAAAGAGCCTATTTATTCAGCAGTAGACGTTTATCATTGATGCATGCATCAATTTTCTGTCAATAGGTTGATTTCAGGTGACGTCATTGCGATTTTCAGATGGAGGGCAGGAAGTGACGTAGGCTGTGTAAAATGTTTGTTTTGTGTAGTTTCCAGCTGTGACAACCATTCTAACCCAGACAAGGGAAAGTGATTTTTTTAGAGTACTAAAGATTGTCATTTACAAATGTGAGAAATGGAAAAAACTCACAGAAAAATGCAGTAAAATGGTAAATGTTCTGCACTTATATAGTTCTTTTCCACCTTCATGGTGCTCAAAGCTCTTTACATTAGCCTCTCATTCACCCATTCACACACACACTCATACACCAGTAGGTTTCTAAGGTCTAAGGTCAGTCCTACTGGGGGCCTAAGTCAGGGTTCAGTGTCTTTCCCATGGACACTTCGACATGTGGACAGCCAGAGCTGGGACGTGAATCGCCAACCTCTCGGTCATTGGGCGACCCACTCTACCAACTGAACCACAGCTGCCCACAGTAAAAGGTGTATTTTAAATCTGCGTAAACGGTCGGTAGGATCAGTATGCTAAGGCTAATGCCTGTGTCTGCAGCGACCACTTGGTCAGAGGTATGTTCCAAAGCTAATGTTTTTATTGGATATGCTATATTAGGTTGATGCTAAATGTTCATGTTTAACTAGACACATCACTAGCATGTTTTGTTACATTAGCACTAGAATGTTTGGTTATATTAGCACTAGCATATTTGGTTATATTAGAACTAGCATGTTTGGTTACATTAGCAGTAGCCTGTTTGGTTACATTAGCAGTAGCATGTTTGGTTCCATTAGCTGCTCCTGCTAGTGGCTAGTAGTGACTAATGTCAACAAACATGTAATACATGTTGACGTGTCAACTTTACAAATAAGACTCACCCTGGTGAAAAACAAACTAGGGTTAGGGTGGTGCAGTAGGACGTTAGGGTTAGGGTGGTGCGGTAGGATGTAAGGGTTAGGGTGGTGTGGCAGGATGTTAGGGTTAGGGTGGTGCAGTAAAATGTTAGGGTTAGGGTGGTGCAGTAGGATGTTAGGGTTAGGGTGGTACGGTAGGATGTTAGTGTTAGGGTGGTGCGGCAGGATGTTAGTGTAAGGGTGGTGCGGTTGGATGTTAGGGATAGGGTGGTGCATTAGGATGTTAGGGTTAGGGTGGTGCAGTAAAATGTTAGGGTTAGGGTGGTGCAGTAAGATGTTAGGGTTAGGGTGGTGCGGTAGGATGTTAGGGGTAGGGTGGTGCAGTAGGATGTTAGGGTTATGGTGGTCCAAAAGGATGTTAGGGTGGTGCGGTAGGATGTTAGGGTTAGGATGGTGCAGTAGGATGTTAGGGTTAGGGTGGTGCTGTAGGATGTTAGAGTGAGGGTGGCGCAGCAGGATGTAAGGGTTAGGGTGGTGCAGTTGGATGTTAGGGTTAGGGTGGTGCATTAGGATGTTAGGGTTAGGGTGGTGCAGTAGGATGTAAGGGTTAGGATGGTACAGTAAGATGTTAGGGTTAGGGTGGTGCAGTAGGATGTAAGGGTTAGGATGGTACAGTAAGATGTTAGGGTTAGGGTGGTGCAGTAGGATGTAAGGGTTAGGATGGTACAGTAAGATGTTAGGGTTAGGGTGGTGCAGTAGAATGTTAGGGTTAGGGTGGTGCAGTAGGATGTAAGGGTTAGGGTGGTGCGGTAGGATGTAAGGGTTAGGTTGGTGCGGCAGGATGTTAGGGTTAGGGTGGTGCGGCATGATGTTAGTGTAAGGGTGGTGCGGTTGGATGTTAGGGATAGGGTGGTGCATTAGGATGTTAGGGTTAGGGTGGTGCAGTAAAATGTTAGGGTTAGGGTGGTGCTGTAGGATGTTAGGTTTATGGTGGTGCTGTAGGATGTTAGGGTTAGGGTGGTGCAGTAGGATGTTAGGGTTAGGGTGGTGCAGTAGGATGTAAGGGTTAGGGTGGTGCGGTAGGATGTCAGGGTTAGGGTGGTGCGGTAGGATGTTAGGGTCAGGGTGGTGCGGTAGGATGTAAGGGTTAGGGTGGTACGGTGGGATGTAAGGGTTAGGGTGGTGCGGTAGGATGTTAGGGTTAGGGTGGTGCAGTAGGATGTTAGGGTGGTGCAGTAGGATGTTAGGGTTAGGGTGGTGCAGTAGGATGTTAGTGTTAGGGTGGTGCGGTAGGATGTTAGTGTTAGGGTGGTGCGGTAGGATGTTAGTGTTAGGGTGGTGCGGTAGGATGTTAGTGTTAGGGTGGTGCGGTAGGATGTTAGTGTTAGGGTGGTGCGGTAGGATGTAAGGGTTAGGGTGGTGCAGTAGGATGTAAGGGTTAGGGTGGTGCAGTAGGATGTTAGGGTTAGGGTGGTGCAGTAGGATGTTAGGGTTAGGGTGGTGCAGTAGGATGTTAGTGTTAGGGTGGTGCGGTAGGATGTTAGTGTTAGGGTGGTGCGGTAGGATGTAAGGGTTAGGGTGGTGCGGTAGGATGTCAGGGTTAGGGTGGTGCGGTAGGATGTAAGGGTTAGGGTGGTGCTGTAGGATGTAAGGGTTAGGGTGGTGCGGTAGGATGTCAGGGTTAGGGTGGTGCGGTAGGATGTTATGGTCAGGGTGGTGCGGTAGGATGTAAGGGTTAGGGTGGTGCGGTAGGATGTCAGGGTTAGGGTGGTGCGGTAGGATGTCAGGGTTAGGGTGGTGCGGTAGGATGTCAGGGTTAGGGTGGTGCGGTAGGATGTCAGGGTTAGGGTGGTGCGGTAGGATGTAGGGGTTAGGGTGGTGCGGTAGGATGTAAGGGTTAGGGTGGTACGGTGGGATGTAAGGGTTAGGGTGGTGCGGTAGGATGTTAGGGTTAGGGTGGTGCAGTAGGATGTTAGGGTGGTGCAGTAGGATGTTAGGGTTAGGGTGGTGCAGTAGGATGTTAGTGTTAGGGTGGTGCGGTAGGATGTTAGTGTTAGGGTGGTGCGGTAGGATGTTAGTGTTAGGGTGGTGCGGTAGGATGTAAGGGTTAGGGTGGTGCAGTAGGATGTAAGGGTTAGGGTGGTGCAGTAGGATGTTAGGGTTAGGGTGGTGCAGTAGGATGTTAGTGTTAGGGTGGTGCAGTAGGATGTTAGTGTTAGGGTGGTGCGGTAGGATGTTAGTGTTAGGGTGGTGCGGTAGAATGTAAGGGTTAGGGTGGTGCGGTAGGATGTCAGGGTTAGGGTGGTGCGGTAGGATGTAAGGGTTAGGGTGGTGCTGTAGGATGTAAGGGTTAGGGTGGTGCGGTAGGATGTTATGGTCAGGGTGGTGCGGTAGGATGTAAGGGTTAGGGTGGTGCGGTAGGATGTCAGGGTTAGGGTGGTGCGGTAGGATGTAGGGGTTAGGGTGGTGCGGTAGGATGTCAGGGTTAGGGTGGTGCGGTAGGATGTTAGGGTCAGGGTGGTGCAGTAGGATGTTAGGGACACTCTTCAATGGTTTTCTCCTTAGTGATAGTCTCCATGGTTATTTCCTGCCTTCCAGCTGAAGTTGTGATGCCATCATAGTCATGTGACTGAAATCTACCTATGAAAATATTTTCTGTTGACATGTTTGTTAGAAGCCTGGAAATATTGGAGATGTGATGTGTTAGGGTTAGTTTGCATCCACAATAGAAAAGAACTGCCTTAAGAAACCATAGTAACAATAGAAAATATCTGTCGCCAATCACAGCCTTTGTTTGCAAGTGTGTGATTGTTTAAAAGATATTGAAGTGATTTTTGCACCTCGTTTTGGATTTTGAAGATGTCTGTGTGGGTGCATAATGTTTACCAGAAGTGTCTATTTTTAAATGTGGATGATGACGTTAACGCTCAGGATTTCAACCCTAACAGTGACAGAGAAGTTTGAGTCCAGATCAACTTCTGTTCAAACTACAACAACTGTGTCACCATGGTTACCATTCTGTCAAATACTGAAGAACTGAATTTAATCATTTAAAAATAAATACAAACTTCATCAAAGAACATATTGTTTGGATTTTTAAAACTGTAGCCTCAGCAGATGCCTGTCCATATGTCCATATGTCCATATGTCCCCTGCACTGGCACAACATTACCTGTTCAGATTGTAGGTTGTACATCTGTCTCTGTCCGTCCACCAGTGAGAACAGCAGCACTGGAGGGTGAAGTGTCTTTGCTCAATGACACAACGACGCATGACAAGGAGAGAACGGGATTTGGACCGCTAACCCTTGGGTGACTGGACAACCCACTCTACCAACTAAGCCACAGCCGTCCCGATGCAAAGAAAGCTAGCTGTGGCTAACCTTAATGCTATGGCTAACACTTAGCTTATGGGTGTGGATGCTGTGAGTGTTGCTACCGTAACCGTGTTTGTCATTTTACTGTAGTTTGTGTTAGAAACAAAATAAACTGTTTTATTTTATTACATGAATGGAGTTTAGTTTCTGAATTTACATTTGATTTTGTGATGATTGGGGTCTTTAACCGTGGTAACTAGTGAGGCAGGTGTGTAAACATGGTTGCTAGTGAGGCGGGTCTGACAGGGGGAGGTGAGGTCCTGAACACCAACCCTGGCATGGCAGGGACCCTACTGAGCATGCTCAGACACACACAGAGGTTACGGTTGCAAAGGTAACTGTTGCCATGGTTACAGTTGATATGGCAACGATTGCTATATGGCAACGATTACTATGGCTACGGTTGCTATGGCTACGGTTGCCATGGTTACAGTTACCATTGTTACAGTTCCTATGGCAACCGTTGCGATGGTTATGGTTGCCATGGTAATCATTGTCATGGTTACCACAATCATTTCAATTAAATTTTATTTATAAAGCCCCAAATCACAACAAAGTCGTCTCACAGGGCTTTACAAAAACACAATCAACTACAGAGATACATGAAAAAGTCCCAAGCATCCCCTGTCCTTAGACCCTCCTTCTGTCCTTAGACCCTCCCCCTGTCCTTAGACCCTCCCCCTGTCCTTAGACCCTCCTTCTCGGCAAGAAAAAACTTCCAAACCCAGTGGGAAAAAGAAGAAATGTTGAGGAGAACCACATTGAAGGACAGATCCACTCCCATGGACGGACAGGCTATAGATGAACGTCCATTTATAAATGAAGGAAGGGGGGCTGGTCCAGACAGGCAGGGGCGGTGGTCACAGGTCAGCACAGGCGAGATACTGCAGATCCTGTCGTCCATGGCTCCCGTGCAGACACTGTCAGGAGAGCCACCACTCCCCCCAGGGGGGGAGGGGGGAAAGGGGACACCAGGTGACTAGTCATGAACAGACTTGGTAAGAAAGATATGTTATAAAAATGACAGAAACAGGTGTGAGGGAGAGAAAGAGAAGAAAGAACTCAGTGTCTGTACTTCCCCCAGCATTCTAACTCCTAGGGCAGCCTAGACTGAACTGTGACTCATACATCATGTATACATGATATATGAGTCACATCATTTTTAACTAACCTGACCATAGTCTTTCACAAACAGGAATGTTTTAAGCCTAATTTTAAATGTAGAGACTGTTTCTGCGTTTTTAATATTAAAGGGAAGATGATCCCATAAGACAGTAACCATGGTAACTGAAGGCTCTAGCTCCATCAGACAGTAACCATGGTAACTAAAGGCTTTAGCTCCTACTGTACTTTTAGAAACTCTAGGAACTTTCAATAAACCTGCATTCTGAGAATGAAGGGTTCTATTGGGCTGGTACGGAACCAGATCATCTTTAAGATAAGAGGGCCCATACCATTAACCCCTGACCCCTGACCCTAACCCATACCATTAATGGTTTCATATGTAAGGAGGAGGATTTTAAATTTAATTCTAAACGCAACTGGTAGCCAGTGAAGGGTTTGGAGCACAGGGGTGACAGGGTTAGGGGTCAGGGTTTGGAGCACAGGGGTGATAGGGTTAGGGGTCAGGGTTTGGAGCACAGGGGTGATAGGGTTAGGGGTCAGGGGTCAGGGTTTGGAGCACAGGGGTGATAGGGTTAGGGGTCAGGGGTCAGGGTTTGGAGCACAGGCGTGATGTGTTCTCTTCTATTTGATCCTGTTAATAATCTTGCTGCTGCATTTTGAACCAGTTGAAGCTTTTTAGGGAATATTTAGGACACGCTACAAGTAAGGAGTTACAATAATCTAATCGTGATGTAACAAATGCATGAATTAATTTTTCTGCAGTCGTTTTAGACAGAATATTCCTAATTTTGGCTAATGTTGCGCAGGTGAAAGAAGGCTGTTCTGCAAGTTTGGTTAATGTGCCCTGACCTCTGACCCCTGACCCTTTGAATGAAAGATCTGGATCAAATAAAACTCCTAAATGTTTAACTGTGTCACTTAAAAAGCCTACCCTAGATCCTGACATTTTAGCCAATTATAGGTCTATATCTAATTTGCCCTTCCTGTCAAAGGTTTTAGAACGAGTAATAGTTAAACAGCTGTGCCAATTCCTGCAGGATAATAGTTTATTTGAACAGTTTCAGTCTGGCTTTCGTGCCCATCATAGCACTGAAACAGCGTTAGTTAAAGTTACTAATGACTTATTATTAGCCGCTGACATGGGATTAATATGGGTCCTGGTGTTATTAGACCTTAGTGCAGCCTTTGACACCATTGACCACAGTATCTTAGTGCACAGATTAGAATGTGATATAGGTATTAGAGGAGCAGCCCTCTGCTGCTTTAAATCATATTTATCTAATCACTACCAATTTGTTCACGTCAATCAACAATCATTGTAGTCCTCCAGAGTTAATTTTGGCATGCCCCGAGGGTCAGTCCTTGGGCCTATTTTGTTTACACTATATATGCTCCCTTTAGGTAACATCATTAGAAATCATGGCATTAATTTTCATTGTTATGCAGATGACACACAGCTATATTTATCGATTAAACCTGATCAGACCAGACAAATAGATAAACTAAGTACATGTGTCCAGGACATAAAAACTTGGATGAGTGACAATTATCTTTTATTGAACCCTGAAAAAACTGAAGTCGTTATAATTGGTCCTAAAAATGCGAGAGACCACATAGTTACTCTGGAACAACTTAAGTGTAACACCCAGTGCCACAGTTAAAAATTTAGGAGTTTTATTTGATCCAGATCTTTCATTCAAAATGCACATTAACCAAACTTGCCTGCGCAACATTAGCCAAAAGTAGGCAAGGCAAGGCAAGGCAAAGTTTATTTGTATAGCACAATTCATACACAGGGCAACTCAAAGTGCTTTACAAAAATGGAAAAGAGGCAGGTTAAAAACATACAATTACAGTTAAAAGACATTGAAAATTTAAGATGCATTAAATCATACAGTTAAAAACATAAAAATCAATGAATTTAAAATAAAGTAAAAGAGAAGAGTGCAGTTGGAGTCCCTTTCAGTTGTATGCACCATAGAACAGAGTTGTTTTCAGCCTGGACTTAAACACTGTCAGAGTAGAGGAATATTAAAATTAAAATTAGGAATATTCTGTCTAAAACGACTGCAAAAAAATTAATTCATGCATTTGTTACATCACGATTAGATTATTGTAACTCCTTACTTGTAGCGTGTCCTAAATATTCCCTAAAAAGCTTCAACTGGTTCAAAATGCAGCAGCAAGATTATTAACAGGATCAAATAGAAGAGAACACATCACCCCTGTGCTCCAAACCCTGACCTCTGACCCCTAACCCTATCACCCCTGTGCTCCAAACCCTTCATTGGCTACCAGTTGAGTCTAGAATTGAATTTAAAATCCTCCTCCTTACATATAAAACCATTAATGGTATGGGCCCCTCTTATCTTAAAGATGATCTGGTTCCGTACCAACCCAATAGAACCCTTCGTTCTCAAAATGCAGGTTTATTGAAAGTTCCTAGGGTTTCTAAAAGTACAGTAGGAGCTAGAGCCTTTAGTTACCATGGTTACTGTCTGATGGAGCTAGAGCCTTTAGTTATCAGGCCCCTATCTTATGGAATCAGCTTCCCTTTAATATTAAAAACGCTGAAACAGTCTCTACATTTAAAATTAGGTTTAAAACATTCCTGTTTGAGAAAGCCTATGGTCAGGTTAGTTAAAAATGATGTGACTCATATATCATGTATACATGATGTATGAGTCACAGTTCAGTCTAGGCTGCCCTAGGAGTTAGAATGCTGGGGGAAGTACAGACACTGAGTTCCTTCTTTCTTCTCTTTCTCTCTCTCACACCTGTTTCTGTCATTTTTATAACATATCTTTCATACCAAGTCTGTTAATGACTAGTGACCTGGTGTCCCCTCCCCCCCCCTGTCAGTGGTGGCTCTCCTGACAGTGTCTGCACGGGAGCCATGGACGACAGGATCTGCAGTATCTCGCCTGTGCCGACCTGTGACCCCGGACCCCCGCCCCTGCCTGTCTGGACCAGCCCCCCTTCCTGCATTTATAAATGGACGTTCATCTATAGTCTGTCCGTCCATGGGAGTGGATCTGTCCTTCAATGTGGTTCTCCTCAAGATTTCTTCTTTTTCCCACTGGGTTTGGAAGTTTTTTCTTGCCGAGAAGGAGGGTCCAAGGACAAGGGGAGGGTCTAAGGACAGGGGATGCTTGGGACTTTTTCATGTATCTCTGTAGTTGATTGTGTTTTTGTAAAGCCCTTTGAGACGACTTTGTTGTGATTTAGGGCTTTATAAATAAAATTGAATTGAATTGAATTAAGTTGTCTACAGTAACTATGTGGTCAGGTAGGGAGTCTCTCGCATTTTTAGGACCTATTATAACGACTTCAGTTTTTTCAGGGTTCAATAAAAGATAATTGTCACTCATCCAAGTCTTTATATCTTGGACACATGTACTTAGTTTATCTATTTGTCTGGTCTGATCAGGTTTAATCGATAAATATAGCTGTGTGTCATCTGCATAACAATGAAAATTAATGCCATGATTTCTAATGATGTTACCTAAAGGGAGCATATATAGTGTAAACAAAATAGGCCCAAGGACTGACCCTTGAGGAACGCCATAATTAACTCTGGAGGACTGCGATGATTGTTGATTAACGTTAACAAATTGTTATGGATTAGATAAATATGATTTAAAGCAGCAGAGGGCTGCTCCTCTAATACCTATATCACATTCTAATCTGTGCACTAAGATACTGTGGTCAATGGTGTCAAAGGCTGCACTAAGGTCTAATAACACCAGGACCCATATTAATCCCATGTCAGCGGCTAATAATAAGTCATTAGTAACTTTAACTAACGCTGTTTCAGTGCTATGATGGGCACGAAAGCCAGACTGAAACTGTTCAAATAAACTATCATCCTGCAGGTGCTGACACAGCTGTTTAACTATTACTCTTTCTAGAATTTTTCAGAGGAAGGGCAGATTAGATATAGACCTAGGATTTAAAAAAAGTTTCCTTAAAGAGCGCTACCTAGACTCAAAATAAATAATAATAACCAGAGGTGCTCTATTGGATAGGAAAAAACAACAAAAAGAAAGAAAAATTCCAAGGCACTCTCTTATAAATGAAGAATAAAAAGCCTTTATTAAACTGGCTTGGTTATAAAAACCTATAAAATCTTATAAAAAGCTATAAAAACCCCAACGCGTTTCGGCATAATGGCCTTCATCAGGGAGTCAGACTTGTCACAAAACAGGAAGAGGTATTTAAAACAGAGCCAACCAATCACAAACCTACACATAACAGTGCTAATTGGGTAAAAAGTGTAGTCTTGAAAGCAGTGTAATAAATAAAACCTCCACTAGGTGTCATCCTTAAAAAAGTGACTAAGCCATAAAATGAAATTTTAACTAAATACAAGCTCTAAAAAACAACCAATACACAAGTTAAAAACAAGTTAACGAGAAGAAAATGACAACACACAGTAAAAAAGTAAAACTAAAGTAAAATTTCATACATATAAAATAAATAAATAATCTCCATAAAAAAATACATTAAAACTACAATAAAAACTCTGCAATAAAAACTCAGCAATAAAAATCAGAGGAAAACACTAAAATCAAGGTCATCATTCAATCCTGGGTATTTTGTAGCCTGTAGTTTGTCTATCCAAAAGGTCTCTCTCAGATTCAATGCTCTCTGTCTATCACCCAACCTGAGGGTTAAAGGGATGTGATCAATACCAACAACCTGTAAAGATGTTGGATCATTATTATGGTGTTCACTGTAATGTTTTGCCATGGGATTTTTTAAATTACCAGTGCGAATTGCGTATTTGTGTTCCACCAGTCTGTCTTGTCAGCGTATTTTAGTTCTACCTACGTAGAACACATTACAACTGGGGCATTCCAACCTATAAATGACAAAAGTAGTTTTACAGTTAATGAAATGATTGATCTTATACTGTTTTAGAGAGACTGAATCTTGGAAAGACATTAGGACAGTCAATTCAATTCAATTCAATTTTATTTATAAAGCCCTAAATCACAACAAAGTCGTCTCAGAGGGCTTTACAAAAACATAATCAACTACAGAAATACATGAAAAGCCCCAGGCATCCCCTGTCCTTAGACCCTCCCCCTGTCCTTAGACCCTCCTTCTCAGCAGAAAAAACTTCCAAACCCAGTGGGAAAAAGAAGAAATCTTGAGGAGAACCACATTGAAGGACAGATCCACTCCCATGGACGGACAGACTATAGATGAACGTCCATTTATAAATGAAGGAAGGGGGGCTGGTCCAGACAGGCAGGGGCGGTGGTCCGGGGTCACAGGTCAGCACAGGCGAGATACTCCAGACCCTGTCGTCCATGGCTCCCGTGCAGACACTGTCAGGAGAGCCACCACTCCCCCCAGGGGGGGGAGGGGGGAAAGGGGACACCAGGTGACTAGTCATGAACAGACTTGGTATGAAAGATATGTTATAAAAATGACAGAAACAGATGTGAGGAAGAGAAAGAGAAGAAAGAACTCAGTGTCTGTACTTCCCCCAGCATTCTAACTCCTAGGGCAGCCTAGACTGAACTGTGACTCATACATCATGTAAACATGATATATGAGTCACATCATTTTTAACTAACCTGACCATAGGCTTTCTCAAACAGGAATGTTTTAGGCCTAATTTTAAATGTAGAGACTGTTTCGGCGTTTTTAATATTAAAGGGAAGATGATTCCATAAGACAGTAACCATGGTAACTAAAGGCTCTAGCTCCTACTGTACTTTTAGAAACCTTAGGAACTTTCAATAAACCTGCATTCTGAGAACGAAGGGTTCTATTGGGTTGGTACGGAACCAGATCATCTTTAAGATAAGAGGGGCCCATACCATTAATGGTTTTATATGTAAGGAGGAGGATTTTAAATTTAATTCTAGACTCAACTGGTAGCCAATGAAGGGTTTGGAGCACAGGCGTGATGTGTTCTCTTCTATTTGATCCTGTTAATAATCTTGCTGCTGCATTTTGAACCAGTTGAAGCTTTTTAGGGAATATTTAGGACATGCTACAAGTAAGGAGTTACAATAATCTAATCGTGATGTAACAAATGCATGAATTAATTTTTCTGCAGTCGTTTTAGACAGAATATTCCTAATTTTGGCTAATGTTGCGCAGGTGAAAAAAGGCTGTTCTGCAAGTTTGTTTGATATGCATTTTGAATGAAAGATCTGGATCAAATAAAACTCCTAAATTTTTAACTGTGTCACTGGGTGTTCCACTTAAGTTGTCCAGAGTAACTATGTGGTCAGATAGGGAGTCTCTCGCATCTTTAGGACCAATTATAACGACTTCAGTTTTTTCAGGGTTCAATAAAAGATAATTGTCACTCATCCAAATTTTTATGTCTTGGACACATGTACTTAGTTTATCTATTTGTCTGGTCTGATCAGGTTTAATCGATAAATATAGCTGTGTGTCATCCGCGTAACAATGAAAATTAATGCCATGATTTGTAATGATGTTACCTAAAGGGAGCATATATAGTGTAAACAAAATAGGCCCAAGGACTGACCCTTGGGGAACGCCATAATTAACTCTGGAGGACTGCGATGATTGTTAATTGACGTGAACAAGTTGGTAGCGATCAGATAAATATGATTTAAAGCAGCAGAGGGCTGCTCCTCTAATACCTATATCACATTCTAATCTGTGCACTAAGATACTGTGGTCAATGGTGTCAAAGGCTGCACTAAGGTCTAATAACACCAGGACCGATATTAGTCCGATGTCAGCGGCTAATAATAAGTCATTAGTAACTTTAACTAACGCTGTTTCAGTGCTATGATGGGCACGAAAGCCAGACTGAAACTGTTCAAATAAACTATTATCCTGCAGGAATTGGCACAGCTGTTTAACTATTACTCGTTCTAAAACCTTTGACAGGAAGGGCAAATTAGATATAGACCTAGAATTGGCTAAAATGTCAGGATCTAGGGTAGGCTTTTGTCATCATTGCAATGATGACATTTAAAACACCCAATGGGCAAACTGGTTTGTGACAAGTCTGGTTTTAGACCGAGGATTGTCTAGAATGTCAGGATCTAGGGTAGGCTTTTTCAGAATTGGTTTAATAACAGCATATTTAAATGACTGCGGCACATATCCAGTAATTAATGAAGTGTTAATTAGGGGCTCGGGCACCACACACAGAGACAGAGTCTCTGTGTGCACCACACAGAGACAGAGTCTCTGTGTGGTGCACAAGCACCTATTGTTCTTGCGCGCGTTTATTATTATTATTATTTTTCATCTTCCGGACAAAATTTTGGACCGCTACTCCTCCTAGGGCTTTTGAAAAAGTGAAAAAGTTTTGACGCACGAATGTGCGTCCTATACCCGAATGATGCGCTATGACTTTTATAGTTATTCCGATAAACGGTTTTCGCAAAAATTGCGAAAAAGCGGTCAAAAATGTCCATCCGGAATGAATAGGGCCGCGTTTACGCGGCCCCTAACTTCTAAACGGTAAATCGGATCAAAATTCCGTAAACCGTAACCCCCCCTCGATTTGGCCCAGCATTTAAATGGTGTTGTCAAAATTCCGATATGTCGTACGATGTTCGCGTTTCATTTAAAAATACAAATCCCATTCATTCTTAATGGGAGCGACCAAAAAAAAGGCTTTTTTTCCGAACGCTACTAGTTCGGCATACTTTGTCGCACAGGCGTCATTTTAATTTTAAAACGTAGGAAAATTTGTCTTCTTCGCAGGAATGTATATATCACGACGGTGTGATATATGGTTCTCGATAGAGAACCCCAAATGTAGAGCATGGAAATGAGAAAATTTGAAATTTAGAGTGGAGCGTTTAAAAATTAGAGTGGAGGGAAAGCAGAAAATTAATGTGAAAAATCTGTGAATAACTCGTCGCCGTGGCCAAACGATAAATAGTAAGTGAATGAAACTTTCCACAAATGTAGTCATACTACCTAGGATCCATATAAAAAAGGATTGGAAGATCTAGCTCATTTGGAATTTAAATGAGCCTCAGTAGTTTGGGGGGATGTCTGGTCTGCGCCTCCATTGACTGCAATGTTAATTTGGATCAAAGAAAATCTTATGTTCGCCTAAATTTAGTGTTTTTAAAACTGCCGAATCTCGGTCATGTTTGACCCTACAGTGAAAAAAAATACATCTACGTGTTCCTCAAAGCCTCCTGCCACTCACAATCATTTTGGTTTTGAGCTAGCATTTACGGTTCTCTCACAAATGGCAGTAGTTCGGAGGTAAGATTTTGCTTGAAAGCCAGTGTTTCTGTGTGACACAGAGTGCAGCGCAGCGCCGTTGCCTAGCAACAGAGCTCCTTTGACTTGACTAACAGGTGCAGACAATTAACAGAACTATAACAGTGTGGGAGGTGCTTTAATATGATTGACAGGCAAACAGATCAACATACCTGTACTGTGAGTTACTGTGAGTACTAAGAGGTGGCACAGTGTATATTTATACATGTATAAATACTAATACACACAAATACTTAGACCAGAGCCGTAGGCTCTGGTCTAAGTATTTGACACATGTACAGTGTGTATAAATAAATACTCACACATATGTCAAATACTACAGATCAGAGCCGTAAGGCTCTGATCTGTAGTATTTGACATATGCCTAGTGTATATGTATTTATGTATAAGTACTCACATATGTCAAATACCACAGATCAGAGCCGTAAGGCTCTGATCTGTGGTATTTGACATATGCACAGTCTACATGTAAAGCAAGTAACAAATATTACAATTAATAAAAAATACTATAAAACTACCAGTACTGCAAATACTACTACTACTACTACTACTACTACTACTACCACTACTACAAATAGTATTTGAAGTAAAAATATGAAAAAAAATTTGAAAAAAAAAAATCTCCATATAAAATGAATGGGGCACTGAATGTGAAAAATACACAAGTTGCCTACTTGTACACACTACTACTTTGCCGTACTTTGACCCAGCGACGTCGTTTCAACTTTTCATCACAGACACCTTTGTCCTCTACAAATTAATGTAGCTCTTGTGAGACTTAGCCTCAGAAAAGGCGACGTGGCCCAGCACCGAACCCCGAGCCCCTTCCACAATTTCCACTTGGGGGAATTGTCTAGTTATATTTAGGACAGTGTTAATAATTAGGGGCAGAATCTCTTTAAAGAGTTTTGTTGGGATTGGATCTAAGAGGCAGGTGATGATTTGGAAGACATGATAATAGATATGACATCAGTTTGGTCTACAGTGGTGAAATTATTTAGTGTTACAGAGGGATTTATAAAAAGGCCTAGGTTTGAAACCACTGCTTTTTCTGATCTAATATTTGAGAGAAATGTGTCTATTTTGTCTCTAATAGTTGATATTTTATTGTTAAAGAACTGCAGGAAATCATCAGAATGGAGCGTGGATGGAATAACTGGTTCCACGGAGGTGTGTCTGTTTGTCAGTCTGGCTACAGTACTGAAGAGGAATCTAGGATTATTCTGGTTTTCTTCTATTATGGATGAGTAATATCTAGTTTTGGCTGTACGCAAAGATGGATTATACTTTATTAAGATATTTTTCCAGGCATTGAGAGAATCTTCTAAGTTGGATCGGTGCCATTGTCTCTAATTTAGGTGTTGTTTGTTTAATGGAGCGAGTGTCAGCGTTGTACTAATCTTAGTAGTTTTTAACTGAAGGAGGCGACTGTATCTAAAGTAGTTTGTAGTGTGAGCATGGTACTATCAACTAACTCATCACTTATACTGGGACTAAATGTGTCCTTTACATAATCACATGACATAGACACAATTAGTGACTGAATTAACTCTTTGTACTTTGAGACAGCACGGTCACATAGTATCCTTTTCATTTGTGTTTTAATCACTGAGGTGGAAATATCCTCAAGCATAAACTGAAAGCTCATTAAAAAGTGATCTGAGAGTATGGGATTATGGGTAAAAACAACCAGGTCACTCATTTCAACAGCAAATGTTCAGATCAGATGGAGGGTGTGTCTGTGAATGTGGGTTGGTTTATGAACATTTTGGATAAAGCCTAATCCGTCTAGTAGGTCACTAAATGCATTACTAAGAGAGTCAGTGTTGTTATCAACATGTATGTTCAAATCACCAACTATTCTAATCCTATCCCAGTTCAACACTACACTGGATAGAAAGTCAGAGACTGATGAGATCCAAACTGTGAATAAGGACCAGGAGGGACATAAACTAGGACAAAAAGGACTGGTTTTTGGTTTCTGCAGTTGGGGAAAGTAATGGATAAAAGTAGACTTTCAAAGGAGTGGTAAGTGGGATTAATTTTAGGATTAATTTTAGGGCTAAGACCTAAACTGGAGTGAGATATTACTGCCACTCCTCCACCACCACCACTGGTTCTGGCTGTGTGATAGTTCACCTGGATTCATTTAATGGGACATATTCATCCTGCTGAAGCCAGGTTTGAGTCACAGCTAAAATATCAATCTATTGATCACTGATTAGATCATTTATTAATAAAGACTTGGGAGGAATTGACCTAATATTGATCAGTCCACATTGGATATGATTGTGAGATGTTCTTTTAATCTGATTATTACTTAAAACTATTTTTATTAAATTATTAGATCTCACTCCTATAGGTTTAATAATATTAGGTTTATTATTAACTACACAGTGTTTATTATTAACTACACAGTGTTTATTATTAACTACACAGTGTTTATTATTAACTACACAGTGTTTATTATTAACTACACAGGGTTTATTATTAACTACACAGGGTTTATTATTAACTACACAGTGTTTATTATTAACTACACGCTATGGTAACCGTTGCTATGGTTATGGTTGCTATGGTAACCGTTGCCATGGCAACGGTTGCCATGGTTTCAGTTGCTATGGTAACGGTTGCTATGGTAACGGTTGCTATGGTAACCGTTGCCATGGTTACGGTTGCTATGGTAACGGTTGCTATGGTAACCGTTGCTATGGTAACAATTGCTATGGTAACGGTTGCTATGGTAACTGTTGCTATGGTAACCGTTGCCATGGTTACGGTTGCTATGGTAACCGTTGCTGTGGTAACCGTTGCTATGGTAACCGTTTCCATGGTTACGGTTGCTATGGTAACCGTTGCTATGGTTACGGTTGCCATGGTTACGGTTGCCATGGTTACGGTTGCTATGGTAACCGTTGCCATGGTTACGGTTGCTATGGTAACCGTTGCCATGGTTACGGTTGCTATGGTAACCGTTGCCATGTTTGCACATTTAAAGATAAACAAAAAACAACAAGAGTTCCAAAAGGTAACTAAGGCAGATGGAATGCACTGAGCATGCTCAGACACACTGAGGCAGGCGGAATGCACTGAATTCCAAAAGGTAACTAAGGCTGACGGAATGCACTGAGCATGCTCAGACACACTGAGGCAGGCGGAATGCACTGAATTCCAAAAGGTAACTAGGGCAGACGGAATGCACTGAGCATGCTCAGACACACTGAGGCAGACGGAATGCACTGAGCATGCTCAGACACACCTAGGCAGCCGGAATGCACTGAGCATGCTCAGAAATTAAGGGGCAAGACTTCACTGAGCATGCTCAGACACACACAGTAATTATGGTTGCCATTAAAACAGTTGCTATGATAATGGTTGCTATGGCATCCATTGCCATGGTAACCGTTGCCATGGTAACCGTTGCCATGGTAACCGTTGCTATGGTAACCGTTGCTATGGTAACCGTTGCCATGGTAACGGTTGCTATGGTAACCGTTGCTATGGTAACGGTTGCTATGGTAACGGTTGCCATGGTAACGGTTGCTATGGTAACGGTTGCCATGGTAACGGTTGCTATGGTAACGGTTGCTATGGTAACGGTTGCTATGGTAACCGTTGCCATGGTTACGGTTGCTATGGTAACCGTTGCTATGGTAACCGTTGCTATGGTAACGGTTGCTATGGTAACCGTTGCCATGGTTACGGTTGCCATGGTTACGGTTGCTATGGTAACCGTTGCCATGGTTACGGTTGCTATGGTAACCATTGCCATGTTTGCACATTTAAAGATAAACAAAAAACAACAAGAGTTCCAAAAGGTAACTAAGGCAGATGGAATGCACTGAGCATGCTCAGACACACTGAGGCAGGCGGAATGCACTGAATTCCAAAAGGTAACTAGGGCAGACGGAATGCACTGAGCATGCTCAGACACACTGAGGCAGACGGAATGCACTTAATTCCAAAAGGTAACTAAGGCTGACGGAATGCACTGAGCATGCTCAGACACACTGAGGCAGGCGGAATGCACTGAATTCCAAAAGGTAACTAGGGCAGACGGAATGCACTGAGCATGCTCAGACACACTGAGGCAGACGGAATGCACTGAGCATGCTCAGACACACCTAGGCAGCCGGAATGCACTGAGCATGCTCAGAAATTAAGGGGCAAGACTTCACTGAGCATGCTCAGACACACACAGTAATTATGGTTGCCATTAAAACAGTTGCTATGATAATGGTTGCTATGGCATCCATTGCTATGGTAACCGTTGCCATGGTAACCGTTGCCATGGTAACCGTTGCTATGGTAACCGTTGCTATGGTAACGGTTGCCATGGTAACGGTTGCTATGGTAACGGTTGCCATGGTAACGGTTGCTATGGTAACCGTTACCATGGTTACGGTTGCTATGGTAACCGTTGCTATGGTAACCGTTGCTATGGTAACCGTTGCTATGGTAACCGTTGCTATGGTAACCGTTGCTATGGTAACCGTTGCCATGTTTGCACATTTAAAGATAAACAAAAAACAACAAGAGTTCCAAAAGGTAACTAAGGCAGATGGAATGCACTGAGCATGCTCAGACACACTGAGGCAGGCGGAATGCACTGAATTCCAAAAGGTAACTAAGGCTGACGGAATGCACTGAGCATGCTCAGACACACTGAGGCAGGTGGAATGCACTGAATTCCAAAAGGTAACTAGGGCAGACGGAATGCACTGAGCATGCTCAGACACACCTAGGCAGACGGAATGCACTGAGCATGCTCAGACACACCTAGGCAGACGGAATGCACTGAGCATGCTCAGAAATTAAGGGGCAAGACTTCACTGAGCATGCTCAGACACACACAGTAATTATGGTTGCCATTAAAACAGTTGCTATGATAATGGTTGCTATGGCATCCATTGCTATGGTAACCGTTGCCATGGTTACGGTTGCTATGGTAACGGTGGCTATGGTAACCGTTGCTATGGTAACCGTTGCTATGGTAACCGTTGCTATGGTAACCGTTGCTATGGTTACGGTTACCATGGTTACGGTTGCTATGGTAACCGTTGCCATGGTTATGGTTGCTATGGTAACCGTTGCCATGTTTGCACATTTAAAGATAAACAAAAAACAACAAGAGTTCCAAAAGGTAACTAAGGCAGATGGAATGCACTGAGCATGCTCAGACACACTGAGGCAGGCGGAATGCACTGAATTCCAAAAGGTAACTAAGGCTGACGGAATGCACTGAGCATGCTCAGACACACTGAGGCAGGCGGAATGCACTGAATTCCAAAAGGTAACTAGGGCAGACGGAATGCACTGAGCATGCTCAGACACACTGAGGCAGATGGAATGCACTGAGCATGCTCAGACACACCTAGGCAGCCGGAATGCACTGAGCATGCTCAGAAATTAAGGGGCAAGACTTCACTGAGCATGCTCAGACACACACAATAATTATGGTTGCCATTAAAACAGTTGCTATGATAATGGTTGCTATGGCATCCATTGCTATGGTAACCGTTGCCATGGTAACCGTTGCCATGGTAACGGTTGCTATGGTAACGGTTGGTATGGTAACGGTTGCTATGGTATCCGTTGCTATGGTAACGGTTGCTATGGTAACGGTTGCTATGGTAACCGTTGCTATGGTAACCGTTGCTATGGTTACGGTTGCCATGGTTACGGTTGCTATGGTAACCGTTGCCATGTTTGCACATTTAAAGATAAACAAAAAACAACAAGAGTTCCAAAAGGTAACTAAGGCAGATGGAATGCACTGAGCATGCTCAGACACACTGAGGCAGGCGGAATGCACTGAATTCCAAAAGGTAACTAAGGCTGACGGAATGCACTGAGCATGCTCAGACACACTGAGGCAGGCGGAATGCACTGAATTCCAAAAGGTAACTAGGGCAGACGGAATGCACTGAGCATGCTCAGACACACTGAGGCAGACGGAATGCACTGAGCATGCTCAGACACACCTAGGCAGCCGGAATGCACTGAGCATGCTCAGAAATTAAGGGGCAAGACTTCACTGAGCATGCTCAGACACACACAGTAATTATGGTTGCCATTAAAACAGTTGCTATGATAATGGTTGCTATGGCATCCATTGCCATGGTAACCGTTGCCATGGTAACCGTTGCCATGGTAACCGTTGCTATGGTAACCGTTGCTATGGTAACCGTTGCCATGTTAACGGTTGCTTTGGTAACCGTTGCTATGGTAACGGTTGCTATGGTAACGGTTGCTATGGTAACGGTTGCCATGGTAACGGTTGCTATGGTAACGGTTGCCATGGTAACGGTTGCTATGGTAACGGTTGCCATGGTAACGGTTGCTATGGTAACGGTTGCTATGGTAACCGTTGCCATGGTTACGGTTGCTATGGTAACCGTTGCCATGGTTACGGTTGCCATGGTTACGGTTGCTATGGTAACCGTTGCCATGGTTACGGTTGCCATGGTTACGGTTGCTATGGTAACCGTTGCCATGGTTACGGTTGCTATGGTAACCATTGCCATGTTTGCACATTTAAAGATAAACAAAAAACAACAAGAGTTCCAAAAGGTAACTAAGGCAGATGGAATGCACTGAGCATGCTCAGACACACTGAGGCAGGCGGAATGCACTGAATTCCAAAAGGTAACTAGGGCAGACGGAATGCACTGAGCATGCTCAGACACACTGAGGCAGACGGAATGCACTGAATTCCAAAAGGTAACTAAGGCTGACGGAATGCACTGAGCATGCTCAGACACACTGAGGCAGGCGGAATGCACTGAATTCCAAAAGGTAACTAGGGCAGACGGAATGCACTGAGCATGCTCAGACACACTGAGGCAGACGGAATGCACTGAGCATGCTCAGACACACCTAGGCAGCCGGAATGCACTGAGCATGCTCAGAAATTAAGGGGCAAGACTTCACTGAGCATGCTCAGACACACACAATAATTATGGTTGCCATTAAAACAGTTGCTATGATAATGGTTGCTATGGCATCCATTGCTATGGTAACCGTTGCCATGGTAACCGTTGCCATGGTAACGGTTGCTATGGTAACGGTTGCTATGGTAACGGTTGCCATGGTAACGGTTGCTATGGTAACGGTTGCCATGGTAACAGTTGCTATGGTAACCGTTGCCATGGTTACGGTTGCTATGGTAACGGTTGCTATGGTATCCGTTGCTATGGTAACGGTTGCTATGGTAACGGTTGCTATGGTAACCGTTGCTATGGTAACCGTTGCTATGGTTACGGTTGCCATGGTTACGGTTGCTATGGTAACCGTTGCCATGTTTGCACATTTAAAGATAAACAAAAAACAACAAGAGTTCCAAAAGGTAACTAAGGCAGATGGAATGCACTGAGCATGCTCAGACACACTGAGGCAGGCGGAATGCACTGAATTCCAAAAGGTAACTAAGGCAGATGGAATGCACTGAGCATGCTCAGACACACTGAGGCAGGCGGAATGCACTGAATTCCAAAAGGTAACTAGGGCAGACGGAATGCACTGAGCATGCTCAGACACACTGAGGCAGACGGAATGCACTGAGCATGCTCAGACACACCTAGGCAGCCGGAATGCACTGAGCATGCTCAGAAATTAAGGGGCAAGACTTCACTGAGCATGCTCAGACACACACAGTAATTATGGTTGCCATTAAAACAGTTGCTATGATAATGGTTGCTATGGCATCCATTGCTATGGTAACCGTTGCCAAGGTAACCGTTGCCATGGTAACCGTTGCTATGGTAACCGTTGCTATGGTAACGGTTGCCATGGTAACGGTTGCTATGGTAACGGTTGCTATGGTAACGGCTGCCATGGTAACGGTTGCTATGGTAACGGTTGCTATGGTAACCGTTGCCATGGTTACGGTTGCTATGGTAACCGTTGCTATGGTAACCGTTGCTATGGTAACCGCTGCTATGGTAACCGTTGCTATGGTAACCGTTGCTATGGTAACCGTTGCTATGGTAACCGTTGCCATGTTTGCACATTTAAAGATAAACAAAAAACAACAAGAGTTCCAAAAGGTAACTAAGGCAGATGGAATGCACTGAGCATGCTCAGACACACTGAGGCAGGCGGAATGCACTGAATTCCAAAAGGTAACTAAGGCTGACGGAATGCACTGAGCATGCTCAGACACACTGAGGCAGACGGAATGCACTGAGCATGCTCAGACACACCTAGGCAGACGGAATGCACTGAGCATGCTCAGACACACCTAGGCAGACGGAATGCACTGAGCATGCTCAGAAATTAAGGGGCAAGACTTCACTGAGCATGCTCAGACACACACAGTAATTATGGTTGCCATTAAAACAGTTGCTATGATAATGGTTGCTATGGCATCCATTGCTATGGTAACCGTTGCCATGGTAACGGTTGCTATGGTAACCGTTGGTATGGTAACGGTTGCCATGGTAACGGTTGCTATGGTAACCGTTGCCATGGTTACGGTTGCTATGGTAACGGTTGCTATGGTAACCGTTGCTATGGTAACGGTTGCTATGGTAACCGTTGCTATGGTAACCGTTGCCATGGTTACGGTTGCTATGGTAACGGTTGCTATGGTAACCGTTGCTATGGTAACGGTTGCTATGGTAACCGTTGCTATGGTTACGGTTACCATGGTTACGGTTGCTATGGTAACCGTTGCCATGGTTACGGTTGCTATGGTAACCGTTGCCATGTTTGCACATTTAAAGATAAACAAAAAACAACAAGAGTTCCAAAAGGTAACTAAGGCAGATGGAATGCACTGAGCATGCTCAGACACACTGAGGCAGGCGGAATGCACTGAATTCCAAAAGGTAACTAAGGCAGATGGAATGCACTGAGCATAATCAGACACACTGAGGCAGGCGGAATGCACTGAATTCCAAAAGGTAACTAGGGCAGACGGAATGCACTGAGCATGCTCAGACACACTGAGGCAGACGGAATGCACTGAGCATGCTCAGACACACCTAGGCAGCCGGAATGCACTGAGCATGCTCAGAAATTAAGGGGCAAGACTTCACTGAGCATGCTCAGACACACACAGTAATTATGGTTGCCATTAAAACAGTTGCTATGATAATGGTTGCTATGGCATCCATTGCTATGGTAACCGTTGCCATGGTAACCGTTGCCATGGTAACGGTTGCCATGGTAACGGTTGCTATGGTAACGGTTGCCATGGTAACGGTTGCCATGGTAACGGTTGCTATGGTAACGGTTGCCATGGTAACGGTTGCTATGGTAACGGTTGCTATGGTAACCGTTGCCATGGTTACGGTTGCTATGGTAACCGTTGCTATGGTAACCGTTGCTATGGTAACCGTTGCTATGGTAACCGTTGCTATGGTAACCGTTGCTATGGTAACCGTTGCTATGGTAACCGTTGCCATGTTTGCACATTTAAAGATAAACAAAAAACAACAAGAGTTCCAAAAGGTAACTAAGGCAGATGGAATGCACTGAGCATGCTCAGACACACTGAGGCAGGCGGAATGCACTGAATTCCAAAAGGTAACTAAGGCTGACGGAATGCACTGAGCATGCTCAGACACACTGAGGCAGGGGGAATGCACTGAATTCCAAAAGGTAACTAGGGCAGACGGAATGCACTGAGCATGCTCAGACACACTGAGGCAGACGGAATGCACTGAGCATGCTCAGACACACCTAGGCAGCCGGAATGCACTGAGTATGCTCAGAAATTAAGGGGCAAGACTTCACTGAGCATGCTTAGACACACACAGTAATTATGGTTGCCATTAAAACAGTTGCTATGATAATGGTTGCTATGGCATCCATTGCTATGGTAACGGTTGCCATGGTAACCGTTGCCATGGTAACCGTTGCTATGGTAACCGTTGCTATGGTAACGGTTGCCATGGTAACGGTTGCTATGGTAACGGTTGCCATGGTAACGGTTGCCATGGTAACGGTAACCATGGTAACGGTTGCTATGGTAACGGTTGCCATGGTAACTGTTGCTATGGTAACGGGTGCTATGGTAACCGTTGCCATGGTTACGGTTGCTATGGTAACCGTTGCTATGGTAACCGTTGCTATGGTAACCGTTGCTATGGTAACCGTTGCTATGGTAATCGTTGCCATGTTTGCACATTTAAAGATAAACAAAAAACAAGAGTTCCAAAAGGTAACTAAGGCAGATGGAATGCACTGAGCATGCTCAGACACACTGAGGCAGGCGGAATGCACTGAATTCCAAAAGGTAACTAAGGCTGACGAAATGCACTGAGCATGCTCAGACACACTGAGGCAGGCGGAATGCACTGAATTCCAAAAGGTAACTAGGGCAGACGGAATGCACTGAGCATGCTCAGACACACCTAGGCAGACGGAATGCACTGAGCATGCTCAGAAATTAAGGGGCAAGACTTCACTGAGCATGCTCAGACACACACAGTAATTATGGTTGCCATTAAAACAGTTGCTATGATAATGGTTGCTATGGCATCCATTGCTATGGTAACCGTTGCCATGGTAACCGTTGCCATGGTAACGGTTGCTATGGTAACGGTTGCTATGGTAACGGTTGCTATGGTAACGGTTGCCATGGTAACGGTTGCTATGGTAACGGTTGCTATGGTAACCGTTGCCATGGTTACGGTTGCTATGGTAACGGTTGCTATGGTAACCGTTGCCATGGTTACGGTTGCTATGGTAACGGTTGCTATGGTAACCGTTGCTATGGTTACGGTTACCATGGTTACGGTTGCTATGGTAACCGTTGCCATGGTTACGGTTGCTATGGTAACCGTTGCCATGTTTGCACATTTAAAGATAAACAAAAAACAACAAGAGTTCCAAAAGGTAACTAAGGCAGATGGAATGCACTGAGCATGCTCAGACACACTGAGGCAGGCGGAATGCACTGAATTCCAAAAGGTAACTAAGGCTGACGGAATGCACTGAGCATGCTCAGACACACTGAGGCAGACGGAATGCACTGAGCATGCTCAGAAAAACCTAGGCAGACGGAATGCACTGAGCATGCTCAGACACACCTAGGCAGACGGAATGCACTGAGCATGCTCAGAAATTAAGGGGCAAGACTTCACTGAGCATGCTCAGACACACACAGTAATTATGGTTGCCATTAAAACAGTTGCTATGATAGTGGTTGCTATGGCATCCATTGCTATGGTAACCGTTGCCATGGTAACGGTTGCCATGGTAACGGTTGCTATGGTAACGGTTGCTATGGTAACGGTTGCCATGGTAACGGTTGCTATGGTAACGGTTGCCATGGTAATGGTTGCTATGGTAACGGTTGCCATGGTAACGGTTGCTATGGTAACGGTTGCCATGGTAACGGTTGCTTTGGTAACGGTTGCTATGGTAACCGTTGCCATGGTTACGGTTGCCATGGTAACGGTTGATATGGTAACCGTTGCTATGGTAACCGTTGCTATGGTAACGGTTGCTATGGTAACGGTTGCTATGGTAACGGTTGCCATGGCAACGGTTGCCATGGTAACGGTTGCTATGGTAACCGTTGCCATGGTTACGGATGCTATGGTAACGGTTGCTATGGTAACGGTTGCTATGGTAACGGTTGCTATGGTAACGGTTGCTATGGTAACCGTTGCTATGGTAACCGTTGCTATGGTAACCGTTGCTATGGTTACGGTTACCATGGTTACGGTTGCTATGGTAACCGTTGCTATGGTAACGGTTGCCATGGTAACGGTTGCTATGGTAACGGTTGCTATGGTAACCGTTGCCATGGTTACGGTTGCTATGGTAACGGTTGCTATGGTAACCGTTGCCATGGTTACGGTTGCTATGGTAACGGTTGCTATGGTAACCGTTGCTATGGTTACGGTTACCATGGTTACGGTTGCTATGGTAACCGTTGCCATGGTTACGGTTGCTATGGTAACCGTTGCCATGTTTGCACATTTAAAGATAAACAAAAAACAACAAGAGTTCCAAAAGGTAACTAAGGCAGATGGAATGCACTGAGCATGCTCAGACACACTGAGGCAGGCGGAATGCACTGAATTCCAAAAGGTAACTAAGGCTGACGGAATGCACTGAGCATGCTCAGACACACTGAGGCAGGCGGAATGCACTGAATTCCAAAAGGTAACTAGGGCAGACGGAATGCACTGAGCATGCTCAGACACACTGAGGCAGACGGAATGCACTGAGCATGCTCAGACACACCTAGGCAGACGGAATGCACTGAGCATGCTCAGAAATTAAGGGGCAAGACTTCACTGAGCATGCTCAGACACACACAGTAATTATGGTTGCCATTAAAACAGTTGCTATGATAATGGTTGCTATGGCATCCATTGCCATGGTAACCATTGCCATGGTAACCGTTGCCATGGTAACGGTTGCTATGGTAACGGTTGCTATGATAACCGTTGCTATGGTAACGGTTGCTATGGTAACGGTTGCCATGGTAACGGTTGCTATGGTAACGGTTGCCATGGTAACGGTTGCTATGGTAACGGTTGCCATGGTAACGGTTGCTATGGTAACGGTTGCTATGGTAACCGTTGCCATGGTTACGGTTGCTATGGTAACCGTTGCTATGGTAACGGTTGCTATGGTAACCGTTGCCATGGTTACGGTTGCTATGGTAACGGTTGCTATGGTAACGGTTGCTATGGTAACCGTTGCTATGGTAACGGTTGCTATGGTAACGATTGCTATGGTAACCGTTGCTATGGTAACCGTTGCTATGGTTACGGTTACCATGGTTACGGTTGCTATGGTAACCGTTGCCATGGTTACGGTTGCTATGGTAACCGTTGCCATGTTTGCACATTTAAAGATAAACAAAAAACAACAAGAGTTCCAAAAGGTAACTAAGGCAGATGGAATGCACTGAGCATGCTCAGACACACTGAGGCAGGCGGAATGCACTGAATTCCAAAAGGTAACTAAGGCTGACGGAATGCACTGAGCATGCTCAGACACACTGAGGCAGGCGGAATGCACTGAATTCCAAAAGGTAACTAGGGCAGACGGAATGCACTGAGCATGCTCAGACACACTGAGGCAGATGGAATGCACTGAGCATGCTCAGACACACCTAGGCAGTCGGAATGCACTGAGCATGCTCAGACATTAAGGGGCAAGACTTCACTGAGCATGCTCAGACACACACAGTAATTATGGTTGCCATTAAAACAGTTGCTATGATAATGGTTGCTATGGCATCCATTGCTATGGTAACCGTTGCCATGGTAACCGTTGCCATGGTAACGGTTGCTATGGTAACCGTTGCTATGGTAACGGTTGCCATGGTAACGGTTGCCATGGTAACGGTTGCTATGGTAACGGTTGCCATGGTAACGGTTTCTATGGTAACGGTTGCTATGGTAACCGTTGCCATGGTTACGGTTGCTATGGTAACAGTTGCTATGGTAACAGTTGCTATGGTAACCGTTGCTATGGTAACCGTTGCTATGGTAACAGTTGCTATGGTAACCGTTGCTATGGTTACGTTTGCTATGGTAACCGTTGCCATGGTTACGGTTGCTATGGTAACTGTTGCCATGTTTGCACATTTAAAGATAAACAAAAAACAACAAGAGTTCCAAAAGGTAACTAAGGCAGATGGAATGCACTGAGCATGCTCAGACACACTGAGGCAGGCGGAATGCATTGAATTCCAAAAGGTAACTAAGGCTGACGGAATGCACTGAGCATGCTCAGACACACTGAGGCAGGCGGAATGCACTGAATTCCAAAAGGTAACTAGGGCAGACGGAATGCACTGAGCATGCTCAGACACACTGAGGCAGATGGAATGCACTGAGCATGCTCAGACACACCTAGGCAGCCGGAATGCACTGAGCATGCTCAGAAATTAAGGGGCAAGACTTCACTGAGCATGCTCAGACACACAAAGTAATCATGGTTGCCATTAAAACAGTTGCTATGATAATGGTTGCTATGGCATCCATTGCTATGGTAACCGTTGCCATGGTAACGGTTGCTATGGTAACCGTTGGTATGGTAACGGTTGCCATGGTAACGGTTGCCATGGTAACGGTTGCTATGGTAACGGTTGCTATGGTAACCGTTGCCATGGTTACGGTTGCTATGGTAACGGTTGCTATGGTAACGGTTGCTATGGTAACGGTTGCTATGGTAACCGTTGCTATGGTAACGGTTGCTATGGTAACCGTTGCTATGGTTACGTTTGCTATGGTAACCGTTGCCATGGTTACGGTTGCTATGGTAACTGTTGCCATGTTTGCACATTTAAAGATAAACAAAAAACAACAAGAGTTCCAAAAGGTAACTAAGGCAGATGGAATGCACTGAGCATGCTCAGACACACTGAGGCAGGCGGAATGCATTGAATTCCAAAAGGTAACTAAGGCTGACGGAATGCACTGAGCATGCTCAGACACACTGAGGCAGGCGGAATGCACTGAATTCCAAAAGGTAACTAGGGCAGACGGAATGCACTGAGCATGCTCAGACACACTGAGGCAGATGGAATGCACTGAGCATGCTCAGACACACCTAGGCAGCCGGAATGCACTGAGCATGCTCAGAAATTAAGGGGCAAGACTTCACTGAGCATGCTCAGACACACAAAGTAATCATGGTTGCCATTAAAACAGTTGCTATGATAATGGTTGCTATGGCATCCATTGCTATGGTAACCATTGCCATGGTAACCGTTGCCATGGTAACGGTTGCTATGGTAACGGTTGCTATGATAACCGTTGCTATGGTAACGGTTGCTATGGTAACGGTTGCCATGGTAACGGTTGCTATGGTAACGGTTGCCATGGTAACGGTTGCTATGGTAACGGTTGCCATGGTAACGGTTGCCATGGTAACGGTTGCTATGGTAACGGTTGCTATGGTAACCGTTGCCATGGTTACGGTTGCTATGGTAACCGTTGCTATGGTAACGGTTGCTATGGTAACCGTTGCCATGGTTACGGTTGCTATGGTAACGGTTGCTATGGTAACGGTTGCTATGGTAACCGTTGCTATGGTAACGGTTGCTATGGTAACGGTTGCTATGGTAACCGTTGCTATGGTAACCGTTGCTATGGTTACGGTTACCATGGTTACGGTTGCTATGGTAACCGTTGCCATGGTTACGGTTGCTATGGTAACCGTTGCCATGTTTGCACATTTAAAGATAAACAAAAAACAACAAGAGTTCCAAAAGGTAACTAAGGCAGATGGAATGCACTGAGCATGCTCAGACACACTGAGGCAGGCGGAATGCACTGAATTCCAAAAGGTAACTAAGGCTGACGGAATGCACTGAGCATGCTCAGACACACTGAGGCAGGCGGAATGCACTGAATTCCAAAAGGTAACTAGGGCAGACGGAATGCACTGAGCATGCTCAGACACACTGAGGCAGATGGAATGCACTGAGCATGCTCAGACACACCTAGGCAGTCGGAATGCACTGAGCATGCTCAGACATTAAGGGGCAAGACTTCACTGAGCATGCTCAGACACACACAGTAATTATGGTTGCCATTAAAACAGTTGCTATGATAATGGTTGCTATGGCATCCATTGCTATGGTAACCGTTGCCATGGTAACCGTTGCCATGGTAACGGTTGCTATGGTAACCGTTGCTATGGTAACGGTTGCCATGGTAACGGTTGCCATGGTAACGGTTGCTATGGTAACGGTTGCCATGGTAACGGTTTCTATGGTAACGGTTGCTATGGTAACCGTTGCCATGGTTACGGTTGCTATGGTAACAGTTGCTATGGTAACAGTTGCTATGGTAACCGTTGCTATGGTAACCGTTGCTATGGTAACCGTTGCTATGGTAACGGTTGCTATGGTAACCGTTGCTATGGTTACGTTTGCTATGGTAACCGTTGCCATGGTTACGGTTGCTATGGTAACTGTTGCCATGTTTGCACATTTAAAGATAAACAAAAAACAACAAGAGTTCCAAAAGGTAACTAAGGCAGATGGAATGCACTGAGCATGCTCAGACACACTGAGGCAGGCGGAATGCATTGAATTCCAAAAGGTAACTAAGGCTGACGGAATGCACTGAGCATGCTCAGACACACTGAGGCAGGCGGAATGCACTGAATTCCAAAAGGTAACTAGGGCAGACGGAATGCACTGAGCATGCTCAGACACACTGAGGCAGATGGAATGCACTGAGCATGCTCAGACACACCTAGGCAGCCGGAATGCACTGAGCATGCTCAGAAATTAAGGGGCAAGACTTCACTGAGCATGCTCAGACACACAAAGTAATCATGGTTGCCATTAAAACAGTTGCTATGATAATGGTTGCTATGGCATCCATTGCTATGGTAACCGTTGCCATGGTAACGGTTGCTATGGTAACCGTTGGTATGGTAACGGTTGCCATGGTAACGGTTGCCATGGTAACGGTTGCCATGGTAACGGTTGCTATGGTAACGGTTGCCATGGTAACGGTTGCTATGGTAACAGTTGCTATGGTAACCGTTGCCATGGTTACGGTTGCTATGGTAACCGTTGCTATGGTAACCTTTGCTATGGTAACCTTTGCTATGGTAACGGTTGCTATGGTAACAGTTGCCATCGTTACGGTTGCCATGGTTACGGTTGCCATGGTTACGGTTGCTATGGTAAGCGTTGCCATGGTTATGGTTGCTATGGTAACCGTTGCCATGTTTGCACATTTAAAGATAAACAAAAAACAACAAGAGTTCCAAAAGGTAACTAAGGCAGATGGAATGCACTGAGCATGCTCAGACACACTGAGGCAGGCGGAATGCACTGAATTCCAAAAGGTAACTAAGGCTGACGGAATGCACTGAGCATGCTCAGACACACTGAGGCAGGCGGAATGCACTGAATTCCAAAAGGTAACTAAGGCTGACGGAATGCACTGAGCATGCTCAGACACACTGAGGCAGACGGAATGCACTGAGCATGCTCAGAAAAACCTAGGCAGACGGAATGCACTGAGCATGCTCAGACACACCTAGGCAGACGGAATGCACTGAGCATGCTCAGAAATTAAGGGGCAAGACTTCACTGAGCATGCTCAGACACACACAGTAATTATGGTTGCCATTAAAACAGTTGCTATGATAGTGGTTACTATGGCATCCATTGCTATGGTAACCGTTGCCATGGTAACGGTTGCCATGGTAACGGTTGCTATGGTAACGGTTGCTATGGTAACGGTTGCTATGGTAACGGTTGCCATGGTAACGGTTGCTATGGTAACGGTTGCCATGGTAACGGTTGCTATGGTAACGGTTGCTATGGTTACCGTTGCCATGGTTACGGATGCTATGGTAACGGTTGCTATTGTAACGGTTGCTATGGTAACGGTTACTATGGTAACGGTTGCTATGGTAACGGTTGCTATGGTAACCGTTGCTATGGTAACCGTTGCTATGGTTACGGTTACCATGGTTACGGTTGCTATGGTAACCGTTGCTATGGTAACCGTTGCCATGGTAACCGTTGCTATGGTAACCGGTGCCATGGTTACGGTTGCCATGGTAACCGTTGCTATGGTAACCGTTGCTATGGTAACCGTTGCCATGTTTGCACATTTAAAGATAAACAAAAAACAACAAGAGTTCCAAAAGGTAACTAAGGCAGATGGAATGCACTGAGCATGCTCAGACACACTGAGGCAGGCGGAATGCACTGAATTCCAAAAGGTAACTAAGGCTGACGGAATGCACTGAGCATGCTCAGACACACTGAGGCAGGCGGAATGCACTGAATTCCAAAAGGTAACTAGGGCAGACGGAATGCACTGAGCATGCTCAGACACACTGAGGCAGACGGAATGCACTGAGCATGCTCAGACACACCTAGGCAGACGGAATGCACTGAGCATGCTCAGAAATTAAGGGGCAAGACTTCACTGAGCATGCTCAGACACACACAGTAATTATGGTTGCCATTAAAACAGTTGCTATGATAATGGTTGCTATGGCATCCATTGCCATGGTAACCATTGCCATGGTAACCGTTGCCATGGTAACGGTTGGTATGGTAACGGTTGCTATGATAACCGTTGCTATGGTAACGGTTGCTATGGTAACGGTTGCCATGGTAACGGTTGCTATGGTAACGGTTGCCATGGTAACGGTTGCTATGGTAACGGTTGCCATGGTAACGGTTGCTATGGTAACGGTTGCTATGGTAACCGTTGCCATGGTTACGGTTGCTATGGTAACCGTTGCTATGGTAACCGTTGCTATGGTAACCGTTGCCATGGTTACGGTTGCTATGGTAACCGTTGCCATGGTTACGGTTGCTATGGTAACCATTGCCATGTTTGCACATTTAAAGATAAACAAAAAACAACAAGAGTTCCAAAAGGTAACTAGGGCAGACGGAATGCACTGAGCATGCTCAGACACACTGAGGCAGGCGGAATGCACTGAATTCCAAAAGGTAACTAAGGCTGACGGAATGCACTGAGCATGCTCAGACACACTGAGGCAGACGGAATGCACTGAGCATGCTCAGACACACCTAGGCAGACGGAATGCACTGAGCATGCTCAGAAATTAAGGGGCAAGACTTCACTGAGCATGCTTAGAAACACACAGTAATTATGGTTGCCATTAAAACAGTTGCTATGATAATGGTTGCTATGGCATCCATTGCTATGGTAACCGTTGCCATGGTAACCGTTGCCATGGTAACCGTTGCTATGGTAACCGTTGCTATGGTAACGGTTGCCATGGTAACGGTTGCTATGGTAACGGTTGCTATGGTAACCGTTGCCATGGTTACGGTTGCTATGGTAACCGTTGCTATGGTAACTGTTGCTATGGTAACCGTTGCTATGGTAACCGTTGCTATGGTAATCGTTGCTTTGGTAATCGTTGCCATGTTTGCACATTTAAAGATAAACAAAAAACAAGAGTTCCAAAAGGTAACTAAGGCAGATGGAATGCACTGAGCATGCTCAGACACACTGAGGCAGGCGGAATGCACTGAATTCCAAAAGGTAACTAAGGCTGACGAAATGCACTGAGCATGCTCAGACACACTGAGGCAGGCGGAATGCACTGAATTCCAAAAGGTATCTAGGGCAGACGGAATGCACTGAGCATGCTCAGACACACTGAGGCAGACGGAATGCACTGAGCATGCTCAGACACACCTAGGCAGACGGAATGCACTGAGCATGCTCAGACACACCTAGGCAGACGGAATGCACTGAGCATGCTCAGAAATTAAGGGGCAAGACTTCACTGAGCATGCTCAGACACACACAGTAATTATGGTTGCCATTAAAACAGTTGCTATGATAATGGTTGCTATGGCATCCATTGCTATGGTAACCGTTGCCATGGTAACGGTTGCTATGGTAACGGTTGCTATGGTAACGGTTGCTATGGTAACGGTTGCTATGGTAACGGTTGCCATGGTAACGGTTGCTATGGTAACGGTTGCTATGGTAACCGTTGCCATGGTTACGGTTGCTATGGTAACGGTTGCTATGGTAACGGTTGCTATGGTAACGGTTGCTATGGTAACCGTTGCTATGGTAACGGTTGCTATGGCAACGGTTGCTATGGTAACCGTTGCTATGGTAACCGTTGCTATGGTTACGGTTACCATGGTTACGGTTGCTATGGTAACCGTTGCCATGGTTACGGTTGCTATGGTAACCGTTGCCATGTTTGCACATTTAAAGATAAACAAAAAACAACAAGAGTTCCAAAAGGTAACTAAGGCAGATGGAATGCACTGAGCATGCTCAGACACACTGAGGCAGGCGGAATGCACTGAATTCCAAAAGGTAACTAAGGCTGACGGAATGCACTGAGCATGCTCAGACACACTGAGGCAGGCGGAATGCACTGAATTCCAAAAGGTAACTAGGGCAGACGGAATGCACTGAGCATGCTCAGACACACTGAGGCAGATGGAATGCACTGAGCATGCTCAGACACACCTAGGCAGCCGGAATGCACTGAGCATGCTCAGACATTAAGGGGCAAGACTTCACTGAGCATGCTCAGACACACACAGTAATTATGGTTGCCATTAAAACAGTTGCTATGATAATGGTTGCTATGGCATCCATTGCTATGGTAACCGTTGCCATGGTAACCGTTGCCATGGTAACGGTTGCTATGGTAACCGTTGCCATGGTAACGGTTGCTATGGTAACGGTTGCCATGGTAACGGTTGCTATGGTAACGGTTGCCATGGTAACGGTTGCTATGGTAACGGTTGCTATGGTAACCGTTGCCATGGTTACGGTTGCCATGGTAACGGTTGATATGGTAACCGTTGCTATGGTAACGGTTGCTATGGTAACGGTTGCTATGGTAACGGTTGCCATGGCAACGGTTGCCATGGTAACGGTTGCTATGGTAACGGTTGCCATGGTAACGGTTGCTATGGTAACGGTTGCTATGGTAACCGTTGCCATGGTTACGGATGCTATGGTAACGGTTGCTATGGTAACGGTTGCTATGGTAACGGTTGCTATGGTAACCGTTGCTATGGTTACGGTTACCATGGTTACGGTTGCTATGGTAACCGTTGCTATGGTAACCGTTGCCATGGTAACCGTTGCTATGGTAACCGTTGCCATGGTTACGGTTGCCATGGTAACCGTTGCTATGGTAACCGTTGCTATGGTAACCGTTGCCATGTTTGCACATTTAAAGATAAACAAAAAACAACAAGAGTTCCAAAAGGTAACTAAGGCAGATGGAATGCACTGAGCATGCTCAGACACACTGAGGCAGGCGGAATGCACTGAATTCCAAAAGGTAACTAAGGCTGACGGAATGCACTGAGCATGCTCAGACACACTGAGGCAGGCGGAATGCACTGAATTCCAAAAGGTAACTAGGGCAGACGGAATGCACTGAGCATGCTCAGACACACTGAGGCAGACGGAATGCACTGAGCATGCTCAGACACACCTAGGCAGACGGAATGCACTGAGCATGCTCAGAAATTAAGGGGCAAGACTTCACTGAGCATGCTCAGACACACACAGTATTTATGGTTGCCATTAAAACAGTTGCTATGATAATGGTTGCTATGGCATCCATTGCCATGGTAACCATTGCCATGGTAACCGTTGCCATGGTAACGGTTGCTATGGTAACGGTTGCTATGATAACCGTTGCTATGGTAACGGTTGCTATGGTAACGGTTGCCATGGTAACGGTTGCTATGGTAACGGTTGTCATGGTAACGGTTGCTATGGTAACGGTTGCCATGGTAACGGTTGCTATGGTAACGGTTGCTATGGTAACCGTTGCCATGGTTACGGTTGCTATGGTAACCGTTGCTATGGTAACGGTTGCTATGGTAACCGTTGCCATGGTTACGGTTGCTATGGTAACGGTTGCTATGGTAACGGTTGCTATGGTAACCGTTGCTATGGTAACGGTTGCTATGGTAACGGTTGCTATGGTAACCGTTGCTATGGTAACCGTTGCTATGGTTACGGTTACCATGGTTACGGTTGCTATGGTAACCGTTGCCATGGTTACGGTTGCTATGGTAACCGTTGCCATGTTTGCACATTTAAAGATAAACAAAAAACAACAAGAGTTCCAAAAGGTAACTAAGGCAGATGGAATGCACTGAGCATGCTCAGACACACTGAGGCAGGCGGAATGCACTGAATTCCAAAAGGTAACTAAGGCTGACGGAATGCACTGAGCATGCTCAGACACACTGAGGCAGGCGGAATGCACTGAATTCCAAAAGGTAACTAGGGCAGACGGAATGCACTGAGCATGCTCAGACACACTGAGGCAGATGGAATGCACTGAGCATGCTCAGACACACCTAGGCAGTCGGAATGCACTGAGCATGCTCAGACATTAAGGGGCAAGACTTCACTGAGCATGCTCAGACACACACAGTAATTATGGTTGCCATTAAAACAGTTGCTATGATAATGGTTGCTATGGCATCCATTGCTATGGTAACCGTTGCCATGGTAACCGTTGCCATGGTAACCGTTGCCATGGTAACCGTTGCTATGGTAACGGTTGCCATGGTAACGGTTGCCATGGTAACGGTTGCTATGGTAACGGTTGCCATGGTAACGGTTTCTATGGTAACGGTTGCTATGGTAACCGTTGCCATGGTTACGGTTGCTATGGTAACAGTTGCTATGGTAACAGTTGCTATGGTAACCGTTGCTATGGTAACCGTTGCTATGGTAACGGTTGCTATGGTAACGGTTGCTATGGTAACCGTTGCTATGGTTACGTTTGCTATGGTAACCGTTGCCATGGTTACGGTTGCTATGGTAACTGTTGCCATGTTTGCACATTTAAAGATAAACAAAAAACAACAAGAGTTCCAAAAGGTAACTAAGGCAGATGGAATGCACTGTGCATGCTCAGACACACTGAGGCAGGCGGAATGCATTGAATTCCAAAAGGTAACTAAGGCTGACGGAATGCACTGAGCATGCTCAGACACACTGAGGCAGGCGGAATGCACTGAATTCCAAAAGGTAACTAGGGCAGACGGAATGCACTGAGCATGCTCAGACACACTGAGGCAGATGGAATGCACTGAGCATGCTCAGACACACCTAGGCAGCCGGAATGCACTGAGCATGCTCAGAAATTAAGGGGCAAGACTTCACTGAGCATGCTCAGACACACAAAGTAATCATGGTTGCCATTAAAACAGTTGCTATGATAATGGTTGCTATGGCATCCATTGCTATGGTAACCGTTGCCATGGTAACGGTTGCTATGGTAACCGTTGGTATGGTAACGGTTGCCATGGTAACGGTTGCCATGGTAACGGTTGCTATGGTAACGGTTGCTATGGTAACCGTTGCCATGGTTACGGTTGCTATGGTAACGGTTGCTATGGTAACGGTTGCTATGGTAACGGTTGCTATGGTAACGGTTGCTATGGTAACGGTTGCTATGGTAACCGTTGCTATGGTAACCGTTGCCATGGTTACGGTTGCCATGGTAACCGTTGCTATGGTAACCGTTGCTATGGTAACCGTTGCCATGTTTGCACATTTAAAGATAAACAAAAAACAACAAGAGTTCCAAAAGGTAACTAAGGCAGATGGAATGCACTGAGCATGCTCAGACACACTGAGGCAGGCGGAATGCACTGAATTCCAAAAGGTAACTAAGGCTGACGGAATGCTTTGAGCATGCTCAGACACACTGAGGCAGGCGGAATGCACTGAATTCCAAAAGGTAACTAGGGCAGACGGAATGCACTGAGCATGCTCAGACACACTGAGGCAGACGGAATGCACTGAGCATGCTCAGACACACCTAGGCAGACGGAATGCACTGAGCATGCTCAGAAATTAAGGGGCAAGACTTCACTGAGCATGCTCAGACACACACAGTAATTATGGTTGCCATTAAAACAGTTGCTATGATAATGGTTGCTATGGCATCCATTGCCATTGTAACCATTGCCATGGTAACCGTTGCCATGGTAACGGTTGCTATGGTAACGGTTGCTATGATAACCGTTGCTATGGTAACGGTTGCTATGGTAACGGTTGCCATGGTAACGGTTGCTATGGTAACGGTTGCCATGGTAACGGTTGCTATGGTAACGGTTGCCATGGTAACGGTTGCTATGGTAACGGTTGCTATGGTAACCGTTGCCATGGTTACGGTTGCTATGGTAACCGTTGCTATGGTAACGGTTGCTATGGTAACCGTTGCCATGGTTACGGTTGCTATGGTAACGGTTGCTATGGTAACGGTTGCTATGGTAACCGTTGCTATGGTAACGGTTGCTATGGTAACGGTTGCTATGGTAACCGTTGCTATGGTAACCGTTGCTATGGTTACGGTTACCATGGTTACGGTTGCTATGGTAACCGTTGCCATGGTTACGGTTGCTATGGTAACCGTTGCCATGTTTGCACATTTAAAGATAAACAAAAAACAACAAGAGTTCCAAAAGGTAACTAAGGCAGATGGAATGCACTGAGCATGCTCAGACACACTGAGGCAGGCGGAATGCACTGAATTCCAAAAGGTAACTAAGGCTGACGGAATGCACTGAGCATGCTCAGACACACTGAGGCAGGCGGAATGCACTGAATTCCAAAAGGTAACTAGGGCAGACGGAATGCACTGAGCATGCTCAGACACACTGAGGCAGATGGAATGCACTGAGCATGCTCAGACACACCTAGGCAGTCGGAATGCACTGAGCATGCTCAGACATTAAGGGGCAAGACTTCACTGAGCATGCTCAGACACACACAGTAATTATGGTTGCCATTAAAACAGTTGCTATGATAATGGTTGCTATGGCATCCATTGCTATGGTAACCGTTGCCATGGTAACCGTTGCCATGGTAACGGTTGCTATGGTAACCGTTGCTATGGTAACGGTTGCCATGGTAACGGTTGCCATGGTAACGGTTGCTATGGTAACGGTTGCCATGGTAACGGTTTCTATGGTAACGGTTGCTATGGTAACCGTTGCCATGGTTACGGTTGCTATGGTAACAGTTGCTATGGTAACAGTTGCTATGGTAACCGTTGCTATGGTAACCGTTGCTATGGTAACCGTTGCTATGGTAACGGTTGCTATGGTAACGGTTGCTATGGTAACCGTTGCTATGGTTACGTTTGCTATGGTAACCGTTGCCATGGTTACGGTTGCTATGGTAACTGTTGCCATGTTTGCACATTTAAAGATAAACAAAAAACAACAAGAGTTCCAAAAGGTAACTAAGGCAGATGGAATGCACTGAGCATGCTCAGACACACCTAGGCAGCCGGAATGCACTGAGCATGCTCAGAAATTAAGGGGCAAGACTTCACTGAGCATGCTCAGACACACAAAGTAATCATGGTTGCCATTAAAACAGTTGCTATGATAATGGTTGCTATGGCATCCATTGCTATGGTAACCGTTGCCATGGTAACGGTTGCTATGGTAACCGTTGGTATGGTAACGGTTGCCATGGTAACGGTTGCCATGGTAACGGTTGCCATGGTAACGGTTGCTATGGTAACAGTTGCTATGGTAACCGTTGCCATGGTTACGGTTGCTATGGTAACCGTTGCTATGGTAACCGTTGCTATGGTAACCTTTGCTATGGTAACGGTTGCTATGGTAACAGTTGCCATCGTTACGGTTGCCATGGTTACGGTTGCCATGGTTACGGTTGCTATGGTAAGCGTTGCCATGGTTATGGTTGCTATGGTAACCGTTGCCATGTTTGCACATTTAAAGATAAACAAAAAACAACAAGAGTTCCAAAAGGTAACTAAGGCAGATGGAATGCACTGAGCATGCTCAGACACACTGAGGCAGGCGGAATGCACTGAATTCCAAAAGGTAACTAAGGCTGACGGAATGCACTGAGCATGCTCAGACACACTGAGGCAGGCGGAATGCACTGAATTCCAAAAGGTAACTAAGGCTGACGGAATGCACTGAGCATGCTCAGACACACTGAGGCAGACGGAATGCACTGAGCATGCTCAGAAAAACCTAGGCAGACGGAATGCACTGAGCATGCTCAGACACACCTAGGCAGACGGAATGCACTGAGCATGCTCAGAAATTAAGGGGCAAGACTTCACTGAGCATGCTCAGACACACACAGTAATTATGGTTGCCATTAAAACAGTTGCTATGATAGTGGTTACTATGGCATCCATTGCTATGGTAACCGTTGCCATGGTAACGGTTGCCATGGTAACGGTTGCTATGGTAACGGTTGCTATGGTAACGGTTGCTATGGTAACGGTTGCCATGGTAACGGTTGCTATGGTAACGGTTGCCATGGTAATGGTTGCTATGGTAACGGTTGCCATGGTAACGGTTGCTATGGTAACGGTTGCCATGGTAACGGTTGCTATGGTAACGGTTGCTATGGTAACCGTTGCCATGGTTACGGTTGCCATGGTAACGGTTGATATGGTAACCGTTGCTATGGTAACCGTTGCTATGGTAACGGTTGCTATGGTAACGGTTGCTATGGTAACGGTTGCCATGGTAACGGTTGCCATGGTAACGGTTGCTATGGTAACGGTTGCCATGGTAACGGTTGCTATGGTAACGGTTGCTATGGTTACCGTTGCCATGGTTACGGATGCTATGGTAACGGTTGCTATGGTAACGGTTGCTATGGTAACGGTTACTATGGTAACGGTTGCTATGGTAACCGTTGCTATGGTAACCGTTGCTATGGTTACGGTTACCATGGTTACGGTTGCTATGGTAACCGTTGCTATGGTAACCGTTGCCATGGTAACCGTTGCTATGGTAACCGGTGCCATGGTTACGGTTGCCATGGTAACCGTTGCTATGGTAACCGTTGCTATGGTAACCGTTGCCATGTTTGCACATTTAAAGATAAACAAAAAACAACAAGAGTTCCAAAAGGTAACTAAGGCAGATGGAATGCACTGAGCATGCTCAGACACACTGAGGCAGGCGGAATGCACTGAATTCCAAAAGGTAACTAAGGCTGACGGAATGCACTGAGCATGCTCAGACACACTGAGGCAGGCGGAATGCACTGAATTCCAAAAGGTAACTAGGGCAGACGGAATGCACTGAGCATGCTCAGACACACTGAGGCAGACGGAATGCACTGAGCATGCTCAGACACACCTAGGCAGACGGAATGCACTGAGCATGCTCAGAAATTAAGGGGCAAGACTTCACTGAGCATGCTCAGACACACACAGTAATTATGGTTGCCATTAAAACAGTTGCTATGATAATGGTTGCTATGGCATCCATTGCCATGGTAACCATTGCCATGGTAACCGTTGCCATGGTAACGGTTGGTATGGTAACGGTTGCTATGATAACCGTTGCTATGGTAACGGTTGCCATGGTAACGGTTGCTATGGTAACGGTTGCCATGGTAACGGTTGCTATGGTAACGGTTGCTATGGTAACCGTTGCCATGGTTACGGTTGCTATGGTAACCGTTGCTATGGTAACCGTTGCTATGGTAACCGTTGCCATGGTTACGGTTGCTATGGTAACCGTTGCCATGGTTACGGTTGCTATGGTAACCATTGCCATGTTTGCACATTTAAAGATAAACAAAAAACAACAAGAGTTCCAAAAGGTAACTAGGGCAGACGGAATGCACTGAGCATGCTCAGACACACTGAGGCAGGCGGAATGCACTGAATTCCAAAAGGTAACTAAGGCTGACGGAATGCACTGAGCATGCTCAGACACACTGAGGCAGACGGAATGCACTGAGCATGCTCAGACACACCTAGGCAGACGGAATGCACTGAGCATGCTCAGAAATTAAGGGGCAAGACTTCACTGAGCATGCTTAGACACACACAGTAATTATGGTTGCCATTAAAACAGTTGCTATGATAATGGTTGCTATGGCATCCATTGCTATGGTAACCGTTGCCATGGTAACCGTTGCCATGGTAACCGTTGCTATGGTAACCGTTGCTATGGTAACCGTTGCTATGGTAACGGTTGCCATGGTAACGGTTGCTATGGTAACGGTTGCTATGGTAACCGTTGCCATGGTTACGGTTGCTATGGTAACCGTTGCTATGGTAACTGTTGCTATGGTAACCGTTGCTATGGTAACCGTTGCTATGGTAATCGTTGCTTTGGTAATCGTTGCCATGTTTGCACATTTAAAGATAAACAAAAAACAAGAGTTCCAAAAGGTAACTAAGGCAGATGGAATGCACTGAGCATGCTCAGACACACTGAGGCAGGCGGAATGCACTGAATTCCAAAAGGTAACTAAGGCTGACGAAATGCACTGAGCATGCTCAGACACACTGAGGCAGGCGGAATGCACTGAATTCCAAAAGGTATCTAGGGCAGACGGAATGCACTGAGCATGCTCAGACACACTGAGGCAGACGGAATGCACTGAGCATGCTCAGACACACCTAGGCAGACGGAATGCACTGAGCATGCTCAGACACACCTAGGCAGACGGAATGCACTGAGCATGCTCAGAAATTAAGGGGCAAGACTTCACTGAGCATGCTCAGACACACACAGTAATTATGGTTGCCATTAAAACAGTTGCTATGATAATGGTTGCTATGGCATCCATTGCTATGGTAACCGTTGCCATGGTAACGGTTGCTATGGTAACGGTTGCTATGGTAACGGTTGCTATGGTAACGGTTGCTATGGTAACGGTTGCCATGGTAACGGTTGCTATGGTAACGGTTGCTATGGTAACCGTTGCCATGGTTACGGTTGCTATGGTAACGGTTGCTATGGTAACGGTTGCTATGGTAACGGTTGCTATGGTAACCGTTGCTATGGTAACGGTTGCTATGGCAACGGTTGCTATGGTAACCGTTGCTATGGTAACCGTTGCTATGGTTACGGTTACCATGGTTACGGTTGCTATGGTAACGGTTGCTATGGTAACCGTTGCTATGGTAACGGTTGCTATGGCAACGGTTGCTATGGTAACCGTTGCTATGGTAACCGTTGCTATGGTTACGGTTACCATGGTTACGGTTGCTATGGTAACCGTTGCCATGGTTACGGTTGCTATGGTAACCGTTGCCATGTTTGCACATTTAAAGATAAACAAAAAACAACAAGAGTTCCAAAAGGTAACTAAGGCAGATGGAATGCACTGAGCATGCTCAGACACACTGAGGCAGGCGGAATGCACTGAATTCCAAAAGGTAACTAAGGCTGACGGAATGCACTGAGCATGCTCAGACACACTGAGGCAGGCGGAATGCACTGAATTCCAAAAGGTAACTAGGGCAGACGGAATGCACTGAGCATGCTCAGACACACTGAGGCAGATGGAATGCACTGAGCATGCTCAGACACACCTAGGCAGCCGGAATGCACTGAGCATGCTCAGACATTAAGGGGCAAGACTTCACTGAGCATGCTCAGACACACACAGTAATTATGGTTGCCATTAAAACAGTTGCTATGATAATGGTTGCTATGGCATCCATTGCTATGGTAACCGTTGCCATGGTAACCGTTGCCATGGTAACGGTTGCTATGGTAACCGTTGCCATGGTAACGGTTGCTATGGTAACGGTTGCCATGGTAACGGTTGCTATGGTAACGGTTGCTATGGTAACCGTTGCCATGGTTACGGTTGCCATGGTAACGGTTGATATGGTAACCGTTGCTATGGTAACCGTTGCTATGGTAACGGTTGCTATGGTAACGGTTGCTATGGTAACGGTTGCTATGGTAACGGTTGCCATGGCAACGGTTGCCATGGTAACGGTTGCTATGGTAACGGTTGCCATGGTAACGGTTGCTATGGTAACGGTTGCTATGGTAACCGTTGCCATGGTTACGGATGCTATGGTAACGGTTGCTATGGTAACGGTTGCTATGGTAACGGTTGCTATGGTAACCGTTGCTATGGTTACGGTTACCATGGTTACGGTTGCTATGGTAACCGTTGCCATGGTAACCGTTGCTATGGTAACCGTTGCCATGGTTACGGTTGCCATGGTAACCGTTGCTATGGTAACCGTTGCTATGGTAACCGTTGCCATGTTTGCACATTTAAAGATAAACAAAAAACAACAAGAGTTCCAAAAGGTAACTAAGGCAGATGGAATGCACTGAGCATGCTCAGACACACTGAGGCAGGCGGAATGCACTGAATTCCAAAAGGTAACTAAGGCTGACGGAATGCACTGAGCATGCTCAGACACACTGAGGCAGGCGGAATGCACTGAATTCCAAAAGGTAACTAGGGCAGACGGAATGCACTGAGCATGCTCAGACACACTGAGGCAGACGGAATGCACTGAGCATGCTCAGACACACCTAGGCAGACGGAATGCACTGAGCATGCTCAGAAATTAAGGGGCAAGACTTCACTGAGCATGCTCAGACACACACAGTAATTATGGTTGCCATTAAAACAGTTGCTATGATAATGGTTGCTATGGCATCCATTGCCATGGTAACCATTGCCATGGTAACCGTTGCCATGGTAACGGTTGGTATGGTAACGGTTGCTATGATAACCGTTGCTATGGTAACGGTTGCTATGGTAACGGTTGCCATGGTAACGGTTGCTATGGTAACGGTTGCCATGGTAACGGTTGCTATGGTAACGGTTGCCATGGTAACGGTTGCTATGGTAACGGTTGCTATGGTAACCGTTGCCATGGTTACGGTTGCTATGGTAACCGTTGCTATGGTAACCGTTGCCATGGTTACGGTTGCTATGGTAACCGTTGCCATGGTTACGGTTGCTATGGTAACCATTGCCATGTTTGCACATTTAAAGATAAACAAAAAACAACAAGAGTTCCAAAAGGTAACTAGGGCAGACGGAATGCACTGAGCATGCTCAGACACACTGAGGCAGGCGGAATGCACTGAATTCCAAAAGGTAACTAAGGCTGACGGAATGCACTGAGCATGCTCAGACACACTGAGGCAGACGGAATGCACTGAGCATGCTCAGACACACCTAGGCAGACGGAATGCACTGAGCATGCTCAGAAATTAAGGGGCAAGACTTCACTGAGCATGCTTAGACACACACAGTAATTATGGTTGCCATTAAAACAGTTGCTATGATAATGGTTGCTATGGCATCCATTGCTATGGTAACCGTTGCCATGGTAACCGTTGCCATGGTAACCGTTGCTATGGTAACCGTTGCTATGGTAACGGTTGCCATGGTAACGGTTGCTATGGTAACGGTTGCTATGGTAACCGTTGCCATGGTTACGGTTGCTATGGTAACCGTTGCTATGGTAACTGTTGCTATGGTAACCGTTGCTATGGTAACCGTTGCTATGGTAATCGTTGCTTTGGTAATCGTTGCCATGTTTGCACATTTAAAGATAAACAAAAAACAAGAGTTCCAAAAGGTAACTAAGGCAGATGGAATGCACTGAGCATGCTCAGACACACTGAGGCAGGCGGAATGCACTGAATTCCAAAAGGTAACTAAGGCTGACGAAATGCACTGAGCATGCTCAGACACACTGAGGCAGGCGGAATGCACTGAATTCCAAAAGGTATCTAGGGCAGACGGAATGCACTGAGCATGCTCAGACACACTGAGGCAGACGGAATGCACTGAGCATGCTCAGACACACCTAGGCAGACGGAATGCACTGAGCATGCTCAGACACACCTAGGCAGACGGAATGCACTGAGCATGCTCAGAAATTAAGGGGCAAGACTTCACTGAGCATGCTCAGACACACACAGTAATTATGGTTGCCATTAAAACAGTTGCTATGATAATGGTTGCTATGGCATCCATTGCTATGGTAACCGTTGCCATGGTAACCGTTGCCATGGTAACGGTTGCTATGGTAACCGTTGCTATGGTAACGGTTGCCATGGTAACGGTTGCCATGGTAACGGTTGCTATGGTAACGGTTGCCATGGTAACGGTTTCTATGGTAACGGTTGCTATGGTAACCGTTGCCATGGTTACGGTTGCTATGGTAACAGTTGCTATGGTAACAGTTGCTATGGTAACCGTTGCTATGGTAACCGTTGCTATGGTAACCGTTGCTATGGTAACGGTTGCTATGGTAACGGTTGCTATGGTAACCGTTGCTATGGTTACGTTTGCTATGGTAACCGTTGCCATGGTTACGGTTGCTATGGTAACTGTTGCCATGTTTGCACATTTAAAGATAAACAAAAAACAACAAGAGTTCCAAAAGGTAACTAAGGCAGATGGAATGCACTGAGCATGCTCAGACACACCTAGGCAGCCGGAATGCACTGAGCATGCTCAGAAATTAAGGGGCAAGACTTCACTGAGCATGCTCAGACACACAAAGTAATCATGGTTGCCATTAAAACAGTTGCTATGATAATGGTTGCTATGGCATCCATTGCTATGGTAACCGTTGCCATGGTAACGGTTGCTATGGTAACCGTTGGTATGGTAACGGTTGCCATGGTAACGGTTGCCATGGTAACGGTTGCCATGGTAACGGTTGCTATGGTAACGGTTGCCATGGTAACGGTTGCTATGGTAACAGTTGCTATGGTAACCGTTGCCATGGTTACGGTTGCTATGGTAACCGTTGCTATGGTAACCGTTGCTATGGTAACCTTTGCTATGGTAACGGTTGCTATGGTAACAGTTGCCATCGTTACGGTTGCCATGGTTACGGTTGCCATGGTTACGGTTGCTATGGTAAGCGTTGCCATGGTTATGGTTGCTATGGTAACCGTTGCCATGTTTGCACATTTAAAGATAAACAAAAAACAACAAGAGTTCCAAAAGGTAACTAAGGCAGATGGAATGCACTGAGCATGCTCAGACACACTGAGGCAGGCGGAATGCACTGAATTCCAAAAGGTAACTAAGGCTGACGGAATGCACTGAGCATGCTCAGACACACTGAGGCAGGCGGAATGCACTGAATTCCAAAAGGTAACTAAGGCTGACGGAATGCACTGAGCATGCTCAGACACACTGAGGCAGACGGAATGCACTGAGCATGCTCAGAAAAACCTAGGCAGACGGAATGCACTGAGCATGCTCAGACACACCTAGGCAGACGGAATGCACTGAGCATGCTCAGAAATTAAGGGGCAAGACTTCACTGAGCATGCTCAGACACACACAGTAATTATGGTTGCCATTAAAACAGTTGCTATGATAGTGGTTACTATGGCATCCATTGCTATGGTAACCGTTGCCATGGTAACGGTTGCCATGGTAACGGTTGCTATGGTAACGGTTGCTATGGTAACGGTTGCTATGGTAACGGTTGCCATGGTAACGGTTGCTATGGTAACGGTTGCCATGGTAATGGTTGCTATGGTAACGGTTGCCATGGTAACGGTTGCTATGGTAACGGTTGCCATGGTAACGGTTGCTATGGTAACGGTTGCTATGGTAACCGTTGCCATGGTTACGGTTGCCATGGTAACGGTTGATATGGTAACCGTTGCTATGGTAACCGTTGCTATGGTAACGGTTGCTATGGTAACGGTTGCTATGGTAACGGTTGCCAAGGTAACGGTTGCCATGGTAACGGTTGCTATGGTAACGGTTGCCATGGTAACGGTTGCTATGGTAACGGTTGCTATGGTTACCGTTGCCATGGTTACGGATGCTATGGTAACGGTTGCTATTGTAACGGTTGCTATGGTAACGGTTACTATGGTAACGGTTGCTATGGTAACCGTTGCTATGGTAACCGTTGCTATGGTTACGGTTACCATGGTTACGGTTGCTATGGTAACCGTTGCTATGGTAACCGTTGCCATGGTAACCGTTGCTATGGTAACCGGTGCCATGGTTACGGTTGCCATGGTAACCGTTGCTATGGTAACCGTTGCTATGGTAACCGTTGCCATGTTTGCACATTTAAAGATAAACAAAAAACAACAAGAGTTCCAAAAGGTAACTAAGGCAGATGGAATGCACTGAGCATGCTCAGACACACTGAGGCAGGCGGAATGCACTGAATTCCAAAAGGTAACTAAGGCTGACGGAATGCACTGAGCATGCTCAGACACACTGAGGCAGGCGGAATGCACTGAATTCCAAAAGGTAACTAGGGCAGACGGAATGCACTGAGCATGCTCAGACACACTGAGGCAGACGGAATGCACTGAGCATGCTCAGACACACCTAGGCAGACGGAATGCACTGAGCATGCTCAGAAATTAAGGGGCAAGACTTCACTGAGCATGCTCAGACACACACAGTAATTATGGTTGCCATTAAAACAGTTGCTATGATAATGGTTGCTATGGCATCCATTGCCATGGTAACCATTGCCATGGTAACCGTTGCCATGGTAACGGTTGGTATGGTAACGGTTGCTATGATAACCGTTGCTATGGTAACGGTTGCTATGGTAACGGTTGCCATGGTAACGGTTGCTATGGTAACGGTTGCCATGGTAACGGTTGCTATGGTAACGGTTGCCATGGTAACGGTTGCTATGGTAACGGTTGCTATGGTAACCGTTGCCATGGTTACGGTTGCTATGGTAACCGTTGCTATGGTAACCGTTGCTATGGTAACCGTTGCCATGGTTACGGTTGCTATGGTAACCGTTGCCATGGTTACGGTTGCTATGGTAACCATTGCCATGTTTGCACATTTAAAGATAAACAAAAAACAACAAGAGTTCCAAAAGGTAACTAGGGCAGACGGAATGCACTGAGCATGCTCAGACACACTGAGGCAGGCGGAATGCACTGAATTCCAAAAGGTAACTAAGGCTGACGGAATGCACTGAGCATGCTCAGACACACTGAGGCAGACGGAATGCACTGAGCATGCTCAGACACACCTAGGCAGACGGAATGCACTGAGCATGCTCAGAAATTAAGGGGCAAGACTTCACTGAGCATGCTTAGACACACACAGTAATTATGGTTGCCATTAAAACAGTTGCTATGATAATGGTTGCTATGGCATCCATTGCTATGGTAACCGTTGCCATGGTAACCGTTGCCATGGTAACCGTTGCTATGGTAACCGTTGCTATGGTAACCGTTGCTATGGTAACGGTTGCCATGGTAACGGTTGCTATGGTAACGGTTGCTATGGTAACCGTTGCCATGGTTACGGTTGCTATGGTAACCGTTGCTATGGTAACTGTTGCTATGGTAACCGTTGCTATGGTAACCGTTGCTATGGTAATCGTTGCTTTGGTAATCGTTGCCATGTTTGCACATTTAAAGATAAACAAAAAACAAGAGTTCCAAAAGGTAACTAAGGCAGACGGAATGCACTGAGCATGCTCAGACACACTGAGGCAGGCGGAATGCACTGAATTCCAAAAGGTAACTAAGGCTGACGAAATGCACTGAGCATGCTCAGACACACTGAGGCAGGCGGAATGCACTGAATTCCAAAAGGTATCTAGGGCAGACGGAATGCACTGAGCATGCTCAGACACACTGAGGCAGACGGAATGCACTGAGCATGCTCAGACACACCTAGGCAGACGGAATGCACTGAGCATGCTCAGACACACCTAGGCAGACGGAATGCACTGAGCATGCTCAGAAATTAAGGGGCAAGACTTCACTGAGCATGCTCAGACACACACAGTAATTATGGTTGCCATTAAAACAGTTGCTATGATAATGGTTGCTATGGCATCCATTGCTATGGTAACCGTTGCCATGGTAACGGTTGCTATGGTAACGGTTGCTATGGTAACGGTTGCTATGGTAACGGTTGCTATGGTAACGGTTGCCATGGTAACGGTTGCTATGGTAACGGTTGCTATGGTAACCGTTGCCATGGTTACGGTTGCTATGGTAACGTTTGCTATGGTAACGGTTGCTATGGTAACCGTTGCTATGGTAACGGTTGCTATGGCAACGGTTGCTATGGTAACCGTTGCTATGGTAACCGTTGCTATGGTTACGGTTACCATGGTTACGGTTGCTATGGTAACCGTTGCCATGGTTACGGTTGCTATGGTAACCGTTGCCATGTTTGCACATTTAAAGATAAACAAAAAACAACAAGAGTTCCAAAAGGTAACTAAGGCAGATGGAATGCACTGAGCATGCTCAGACACACTGAGGCAGGCGGAATGCACTGAATTCCAAAAGGTAACTAAGGCTGACGGAATGCACTGAGCATGCTCAGACACACTGAGGCAGGCGGAATGCACTGAATTCCAAAAGGTAACTAGGGCAGACGGAATGCACTGAGCATGCTCAGACACACTGAGGCAGATGGAATGCACTGAGCATGCTCAGACACACCTAGGCAGCCGGAATGCACTGAGCATGCTCAGACATTAAGGGGCAAGACTTCACTGAGCATGCTCAGACACACACAGTAATTATGGTTGCCATTAAAACAGTTGCTATGATAATGGTTGCTATGGCATCCATTGCTATGGTAACCGTTGCCATGGTAACCGTTGCCATGGTAACGGTTGCTATGGTAACCGTTGCCATGGTAACGGTTGCTATGGTAACGGTTGCCATGGTAACGGTTGCTATGGTAACGGTTGCTATGGTAACCGTTGCCATGGTTACGGTTGCCATGGTAACGGTTGATATGGTAACCGTTGCTATGGTAACGGTTGCTATGGTAACGGTTGCTATGGTAACGGTTGCTATGGTAACGGTTGCCATGGCAACGGTTGCCATGGTAACGGTTGCTATGGTAACGGTTGCCATGGTAACGGTTGCTATGGTAACGGTTGCTATGGTAACCGTTGCCATGGTTACGGATGCTATGGTAACGGTTGCTATGGTAACGGTTGCTATGGTAACGGTTGCTATGGTAACCGTTGCTATGGTTACGGTTACCATGGTTACGGTTGCTATGGTAACCGTTGCCATGGTAACCGTTGCTATGGTAACCGTTGCCATGGTTACGGTTGCCATGGTAACCGTTGCTATGGTAACCGTTGCTATGGTAACCGTTGCCATGTTTGCACATTTAAAGATAAACAAAAAACAACAAGAGTTCCAAAAGGTAACTAAGGCAGATGGAATGCACTGAGCATGCTCAGACACACTGAGGCAGGCGGAATGCACTGAATTCCAAAAGGTAACTAAGGCTGACGGAATGCACTGAGCATGCTCAGACACACTGAGGCAGGCGGAATGCACTGAATTCCAAAAGGTAACTAGGGCAGACGGAATGCACTGAGCATGCTCAGACACACTGAGGCAGACGGAATGCACTGAGCATGCTCAGACACACCTAGGCAGACGGAATGCACTGAGCATGCTCAGAAATTAAGGGGCAAGACTTCACTGAGCATGCTCAGACACACACAGTAATTATGGTTGCCATTAAAACAGTTGCTATGATAATGGTTGCTATGGCATCCATTGCCATGGTAACCATTGCCATGGTAACCGTTGCCATGGTAACGGTTGGTATGGTAACGGTTGCTATGATAACCGTTGCTATGGTAACGGTTGCTATGGTAACGGTTGCCATGGTAACGGTTGCTATGGTAACGGTTGCCATGGTAACGGTTGCTATGGTAACGGTTGCCATGGTAACGGTTGCTATGGTAACGGTTGCTATGGTAACCGTTGCTATGGTTACGTTTGCTATGGTAACCGTTGCCATGGTTACGGTTGCTATGGTAACTGTTGCCATGTTTGCACATTTAAAGATAAACAAAAAACAACAAGAGTTCCAAAAGGTAACTAAGGCAGATGGAATGCACTGAGCATGCTCAGACACACCTAGGCAGCCGGAATGCACTGAGCATGCTCAGAAATTAAGGGGCAAGACTTCACTGAGCATGCTCAGACACACAAAGTAATCATGGTTGCCATTAAAACAGTTGCTATGATAATGGTTGCTATGGCATCCATTGCTATGGTAACCGTTGCCATGGTAACGGTTGCTATGGTAACCGTTGGTATGGTAACGGTTGCCATGGTAACGGTTGCCATGGTAACGGTTGCCATGGTAACGGTTGCTATGGTAACAGTTGCTATGGTAACCGTTGCCATGGTTACGGTTGCTATGGTAACCGTTGCTATGGTAACCGTTGCTATGGTAACCTTTGCTATGGTAACGGTTGCTATGGTAACAGTTGCCATCGTTACGGTTGCCATGGTTACGGTTGCCATGGTTACGGTTGCTATGGTAAGCGTTGCCATGGTTATGGTTGCTATGGTAACCGTTGCCATGTTTGCACATTTAAAGATAAACAAAAAACAACAAGAGTTCCAAAAGGTAACTAAGGCAGATGGAATGCACTGAGCATGCTCAGACACACTGAGGCAGGCGGAATGCACTGAATTCCAAAAGGTAACTAAGGCTGACGGAATGCACTGAGCATGCTCAGACACACTGAGGCAGGCGGAATGCACTGAATTCCAAAAGGTAACTAAGGCTGACGGAATGCACTGAGCATGCTCAGACACACTGAGGCAGACGGAATGCACTGAGCATGCTCAGAAAAACCTAGGCAGACGGAATGCACTGAGCATGCTCAGACACACCTAGGCAGACGGAATGCACTGAGCATGCTCAGAAATTAAGGGGCAAGACTTCACTGAGCATGCTCAGACACACACAGTAATTATGGTTGCCATTAAAACAGTTGCTATGATAGTGGTTACTATGGCATCCATTGCTATGGTAACCGTTGCCATGGTAACGGTTGCCATGGTAACGGTTGCTATGGTAACGGTTGCTATGGTAACGGTTGCTATGGTAACGGTTGCCATGGTAACGGTTGCTATGGTAACGGTTGCCATGGTAATGGTTGCTATGGTAACGGTTGCCATGGTAACGGTTGCTATGGTAACGGTTGCCATGGTAACGGTTGCTATGGTAACGGTTGCTATGGTAACCGTTGCCATGGTTACGGTTGCCATGGTAACGGTTGATATGGTAACCGTTGCTATGGTAACCGTTGCTATGGTAACGGTTGCTATGGTAACGGTTGCTATGGTAACGGTTGCCATGGTAACGGTTGCCATGGTAACGGTTGCTATGGTAACGGTTGCCATGGTAACGGTTGCTATGGTAACGGTTGCTATGGTTACCGTTGCCATGGTTACGGATGCTATGGTAACGGTTGCTATGGTAACGGTTGCTATGGTAACGGTTACTATGGTAACGGTTGCTATGGTAACCGTTGCTATGGTAACCGTTGCTATGGTTACGGTTACCATGGTTACGGTTGCTATGGTAACCGTTGCTATGGTAACCGTTGCCATGGTAACCGTTGCTATGGTAACCGGTGCCATGGTTACGGTTGCCATGGTAACCGTTGCTATGGTAACCGTTGCTATGGTAACCGTTGCCATGTTTGCACATTTAAAGATAAACAAAAAACAACAAGAGTTCCAAAAGGTAACTAAGGCAGATGGAATGCACTGAGCATGCTCAGACACACTGAGGCAGGCGGAATGCACTGAATTCCAAAAGGTAACTAAGGCTGACGGAATGCACTGAGCATGCTCAGACACACTGAGGCAGGCGGAATGCACTGAATTCCAAAAGGTAACTAGGGCAGACGGAATGCACTGAGCATGCTCAGACACACTGAGGCAGACGGAATGCACTGAGCATGCTCAGACACACCTAGGCAGACGGAATGCACTGAGCATGCTCAGAAATTAAGGGGCAAGACTTCACTGAGCATGCTCAGACACACACAGTAATTATGGTTGCCATTAAAACAGTTGCTATGATAATGGTTGCTATGGCATCCATTGCCATGGTAACCATTGCCATGGTAACCGTTGCCATGGTAACGGTTGGTATGGTAACGGTTGCTATGATAACCGTTGCTATGGTAACGGTTGCCATGGTAACGGTTGCTATGGTAACGGTTGCCATGGTAACGGTTGCTATGGTAACGGTTGCTATGGTAACCGTTGCCATGGTTACGGTTGCTATGGTAACCGTTGCTATGGTAACCGTTGCTATGGTAACCGTTGCCATGGTTACGGTTGCTATGGTAACCGTTGCCATGGTTACGGTTGCTATGGTAACCATTGCCATGTTTGCACATTTAAAGATAAACAAAAAACAACAAGAGTTCCAAAAGGTAACTAGGGCAGACGGAATGCACTGAGCATGCTCAGACACACTGAGGCAGGCGGAATGCACTGAATTCCAAAAGGTAACTAAGGCTGACGGAATGCACTGAGCATGCTCAGACACACTGAGGCAGACGGAATGCACTGAGCATGCTCAGACACACCTAGGCAGACGGAATGCACTGAGCATGCTCAGAAATTAAGGGGCAAGACTTCACTGAGCATGCTTAGACACACACAGTAATTATGGTTGCCATTAAAACAGTTGCTATGATAATGGTTGCTATGGCATCCATTGCTATGGTAACCGTTGCCATGGTAACCGTTGCCATGGTAACCGTTGCTATGGTAACCGTTGCTATGGTAACCGTTGCTATGGTAACGGTTGCCATGGTAACGGTTGCTATGGTAACGGTTGCTATGGTAACCGTTGCCATGGTTACGGTTGCTATGGTAACCGTTGCTATGGTAACTGTTGCTATGGTAACCGTTGCTATGGTAACCGTTGCTATGGTAATCGTTGCTTTGGTAATCGTTGCCATGTTTGCACATTTAAAGATAAACAAAAAACAAGAGTTCCAAAAGGTAACTAAGGCAGATGGAATGCACTGAGCATGCTCAGACACACTGAGGCAGGCGGAATGCACTGAATTCCAAAAGGTAACTAAGGCTGACGAAATGCACTGAGCATGCTCAGACACACTGAGGCAGGCGGAATGCACTGAATTCCAAAAGGTATCTAGGGCAGACGGAATGCACTGAGCATGCTCAGACACACTGAGGCAGACGGAATGCACTGAGCATGCTCAGACACACCTAGGCAGACGGAATGCACTGAGCATGCTCAGACACACCTAGGCAGACGGAATGCACTGAGCATGCTCAGAAATTAAGGGGCAAGACTTCACTGAGCATGCTCAGACACACACAGTAATTATGGTTGCCATTAAAACAGTTGCTATGATAATGGTTGCTATGGCATCCATTGCTATGGTAACCGTTGCCATGGTAACGGTTGCTATGGTAACGGTTGCTATGGTAACGGTTGCTATGGTAACGGTTGCTATGGTAACGGTTGCCATGGTAACGGTTGCTATGGTAACGGTTGCTATGGTAACCGTTGCCATGGTTACGGTTGCTATGGTAACGGTTGCTATGGTAACGGTTGCTATGGTAACCGTTGCTATGGTAACGGTTGCTATGGCAACGGTTGCTATGGTAACCGTTGCTATGGTAACCGTTGCTATGGTTACGGTTACCATGGTTACGGTTGCTATGGTAACCGTTGCCATGGTTACGGTTGCTATGGTAACCGTTGCCATGTTTGCACATTTAAAGATAAACAAAAAACAACAAGAGTTCCAAAAGGTAACTAAGGCAGATGGAATGCACTGAGCATGCTCAGACACACTGAGGCAGGCGGAATGCACTGAATTCCAAAAGGTAACTAAGGCTGACGGAATGCACTGAGCATGCTCAGACACACTGAGGCAGGCGGAATGCACTGAATTCCAAAAGGTAACTAGGGCAGACGGAATGCACTGAGCATGCTCAGACACACTGAGGCAGATGGAATGCACTGAGCATGCTCAGACACACCTAGGCAGCCGGAATGCACTGAGCATGCTCAGACATTAAGGGGCAAGACTTCACTGAGCATGCTCAGACACACACAGTAATTATGGTTGCCATTAAAACAGTTGCTATGATAATGGTTGCTATGGCATCCATTGCTATGGTAACCGTTGCCATGGTAACCGTTGCCATGGTAACGGTTGCTATGGTAACCGTTGCCATGGTAACGGTTGCTATGGTAACGGTTGCCATGGTAACGGTTGCTATGGTAACGGTTGCTATGGTAACCGTTGCCATGGTTACGGTTGCCATGGTAACGGTTGATATGGTAACCGTTGCTATGGTAACGGTTGCTATGGTAACGGTTGCTATGGTAACGGTTGCTATGGTAACGGTTGCCATGGCAACGGTTGCCATGGTAACGGTTGCTATGGTAACGGTTGCCATGGTAACGGTTGCTATGGTAACGGTTGCTATGGTAACCGTTGCCATGGTTACGGATGCTATGGTAACGGTTGCTATGGTAACGGTTGCTATGGTAACGGTTGCTATGGTAACCGTTGCTATGGTTACGGTTACCATGGTTACGGTTGCTATGGTAATCGTTGCCATGGTAACCGTTGCTATGGTAACCGTTGCCATGGTTACGGTTGCCATGGTAACCGTTGCTATGGTAACCGTTGCTATGGTAACCGTTGCCATGTTTGCACATTTAAAGATAAACAAAAAACAACAAGAGTTCCAAAAGGTAACTAAGGCAGATGGAATGCACTGAGCATGCTCAGACACACTGAGGCAGGCGGAATGCACTGAATTCCAAAAGGTAACTAAGGCTGACGGAATGCACTGAGCATGCTCAGACACACTGAGGCAGGCGGAATGCACTGAATTCCAAAAGGTAACTAGGGCAGACGGAATGCACTGAGCATGCTCAGACACACTGAGGCAGACGGAATGCACTGAGCATGCTCAGACACACCTAGGCAGACGGAATGCACTGAGCATGCTCAGAAATTAAGGGGCAAGACTTCACTGAGCATGCTCAGACACACACAGTAATTATGGTTGCCATTAAAACAGTTGCTATGATAATGGTTGCTATGGCATCCATTGCCATGGTAACCATTGCCATGGTAACCGTTGCCATGGTAACGGTTGGTATGGTAACGGTTGCTATGATAACCGTTGCTATGGTAACGGTTGCTATGGTAACGGTTGCCATGGTAACGGTTGCTATGGTAACGGTTGCCATGGTAACGGTTGCTATGGTAACGGTTGCCATGGTAACGGTTGCTATGGTAACGGTTGCTATGGTAACCGTTGCCATGGTTACGGTTGCTATGGTAACCGTTGCTATGGTAACCGTTGCTATGGTAACCGTTGCCATGGTTACGGTTGCTATGGTAACCGTTGCCATGGTTACGGTTGCTATGGTAACCATTGCCATGTTTGCACATTTAAAGATAAACAAAAAACAACAAGAGTTCCAAAAGGTAACTAGGGCAGACGGAATGCACTGAGCATGCTCAGACACACTGAGGCAGGCGGAATGCACTGAATTCCAAAAGGTAACTAAGGCTGACGGAATGCACTGAGCATGCTCAGACACACTGAGGCAGACGGAATGCACTGAGCATGCTCAGACACACTTAGGCAGACGGAATGCACTGAGCATGCTCAGAAATTAAGGGGCAAGACTTCACTGAGCATGCTTAGACACACACAGTAATTATGGTTGCCATTAAAACAGTTGCTATGATAATGGTTGCTATGGCATCCATTGCTATGGTAACCGTTGCCATGGTAACTGTTGCCATGGTAACCGTTGCTATGGTAACCGTTGCTATGGTAACGGTTGCCATGGTAACGGTTGCTATGGTAACGGTTGCTATGGTAACCGTTGCCATGGTTACGGTTGCTATGGTAACCGTTGCTATGGTAACTGTTGCTATGGTAACCGTTGCTATGGTAACCGTTGCTATGGTAATCGTTGCTTTGGTAATCGTTGCCATGTTTGCACATTTAAAGATAAACAAAAAACAAGAGTTCCAAAAGGTAACTAAGGCAGATGGAATGCACTGAGCATGCTCAGACACACTGAGGCAGGCGGAATGCACTGAATTCCAAAAGGTAACTAAGGCTGACGAAATGCACTGAGCATGCTCAGACACACTGAGGCAGGCGGAATGCACTGAATTCCAAAAGGTATCTAGGGCAGACGGAATGCACTGAGCATGCTCAGACACACTGAGGCAGACGGAATGCACTGAGCATGCTCAGACACACCTAGGCAGACGGAATGCACTGAGCATGCTCAGACACACCTAGGCAGACGGAATGCACTGAGCATGCTCAGAAATTAAGGGGCAAGACTTCACTGAGCATGCTCAGACACACACAGTAATTATGGTTGCCATTAAAACAGTTGCTATGATAATGGTTGCTATGGCATCCATTGCTATGGTAACCGTTGCCATGGTAACGGTTGCTATGGTAACGGTTGCTATGGTAACGGTTGCTATGGTAACGGTTGCTATGGTAACGGTTGCCATGGTAACGGTTGCTATGGTAACGGTTGCTATGGTAACCGTTGCCATGGTTACGGTTGCTATGGTAACGGTTGCTATGGTAACGGTTGCTATGGTAACGGTTGCTATGGTAACCGTTGCTATGGTAACGGTTGCTATGGCAACGGTTGCTATGGTAACCGTTGCTATGGTAACCGTTGCTATGGTTACGGTTACCATGGTTACGGTTGCTATGGTAACCGTTGCCATGGTTACGGTTGCTATGGTAACCGTTGCCATGTTTGCACATTTAAAGATAAACAAAAAACAACAAGAGTTCCAAAAGGTAACTAAGGCAGATGGAATGCACTGAGCATGCTCAGACACACTGAGGCAGGCGGAATGCACTGAATTCCAAAAGGTAACTAAGGCTGACGGAATGCACTGAGCATGCTCAGACACACTGAGGCAGGCGGAATGCACTGAATTCCAAAAGGTAACTAGGGCAGACGGAATGCACTGAGCATGCTCAGACACACTGAGGCAGATGGAATGCACTGAGCATGCTCAGACACACCTAGGCAGCCGGAATGCACTGAGCATGCTCAGACATTAAGGGGCAAGACTTCACTGAGCATGCTCAGACACACACAGTAATTATGGTTGCCATTAAAACAGTTGCTATGATAATGGTTGCTATGGCATCCATTGCTATGGTAACCGTTGCCATGGTAACCGTTGCCATGGTAACGGTTGCTATGGTAACCGTTGCCATGGTAACGGTTGCTATGGTAACGGTTGCCATGGTAACGGTTGCTATGGTAACGGTTGCTATGGTAACCGTTGCCATGGTTACGGTTGCCATGGTAACGGTTGATATGGTAACCGTTGCTATGGTAACCGTTGCTATGGTAACGGTTGCTATGGTAACGGTTGCTATGGTAACGGTTGCCATGGCAACGGTTGCCATGGTAACGGTTGCTATGGTAACGGTTGCCATGGTAACGGTTGCTATGGTAACGGTTGCTATGGTAACCGTTGCCATGGTTACGGATGCTATGGTAACGGTTGCTATGGTAACGGTTGCTATGGTAACGGTTGCTATGGTAACCGTTGCTATGGTTACGGTTACCATGGTTACGGTTGCTATGGTAACCGTTGCCATGGTAACCGTTGCTATGGTAACCGTTGCCATGGTTACGGTTGCCATGGTAACCGTTGCTATGGTAACCGTTGCTATGGTAACCGTTGCCATGTTTGCACATTTAAAGATAAACAAAAAACAACAAGAGTTCCAAAAGGTAACTAAGGCAGATGGAATGCACTGAGCATGCTCAGACACACTGAGGCAGGCGGAATGCACTGAATTCCAAAAGGTAACTAAGGCTGACGGAATGCACTGAGCATGCTCAGACACACTGAGGCAGGCGGAATGCACTGAATTCCAAAAGGTAACTAGGGCAGACGGAATGCACTGAGCATGCTCAGACACACTGAGGCAGACGGAATGCACTGAGCATGCTCAGACACACCTAGGCAGACGGAATGCACTGAGCATGCTCAGAAATTAAGGGGCAAGACTTCACTGAGCATGCTCAGACACACACAGTATTTATGGTTGCCATTAAAACAGTTGCTATGATAATGGTTGCTATGGCATCCATTGCCATGGTAACCATTGCCATGGTAACCGTTGCCATGGTAACGGTTGCTATGGTAACGGTTGCTATGATAACCGTTGCTATGGTAACGGTTGCTATGGTAACGGTTGCCATGGTAACGGTTGCTATGGTAACGGTTGCCATGGTAACGGTTGCTATGGTAACGGTTGCCATGGTAACGGTTGCTATGGTAACGGTTGCTATGGTAACCGTTGCCATGGTTACGGTTGCTATGGTAACCGTTGCTATGGTAACGGTTGCTATGGTAACCGTTGCCATGGTTACGGTTGCTATGGTAACGGTTGCTATGGTAACGGTTGCTATGGTAACCGTTGCTATGGTAACGGTTGCTATGGTAACGGTTGCTATGGTAACCGTTGCTATGGTAACCGTTGCTATGGTAACCGTTGCTATGGTTACGGTTACCATGGTTACGGTTGCTATGGTAACCGTTGCCATGGTTACGGTTGCTATGGTAACCGTTGCCATGTTTGCACATTTAAAGATAAACAAAAAACAACAAGAGTTCCAAAAGGTAACTAAGGCAGATGGAATGCACTGAGCATGCTCAGACACACTGAGGCAGGCGGAATGCACTGAATTCCAAAAGGTAACTAAGGCTGACGGAATGCACTGAGCATGCTCAGACACACTGAGGCAGGCGGAATGCACTGAATTCCAAAAGGTAACTAGGGCAGACGGAATGCACTGAGCATGCTCAGACACACTGAGGCAGATGGAATGCACTGAGCATGCTCAGACACACCTAGGCAGTCGGAATGCACTGAGCATGCTCAGACATTAAGGGGCAAGACTTCACTGAGCATGCTCAGACACACACAGTAATTATGGTTGCCATTAAAACAGTTGCTATGATAATGGTTGCTATGGCATCCATTGCTATGGTAACCGTTGCCATGGTAACCGTTGCCATGGTAACGGTTGCTATGGTAACCGTTGCTATGGTAACGGTTGCCATGGTAACGGTTGCCATGGTAACGGTTGCTATGGTAACCGTTGCCATGGTTACGGTTGCTATGGTAACAGTTGCTATGGTAACAGTTGCTATGGTAACCGTTGCTATGGTAACCGTTGCTATGGTAACGGTTGCTATGGTAACGGTTGCTATGGTAACCGTTGCTATGGTTACGTTTGCTATGGTAACCGTTGCCATGGTTACGGTTGCTATGGTAACTGTTGCCATGTTTGCACATTTAAAGATAAACAAAAAACAACAAGAGTTCCAAAAGGTAACTAAGGCAGATGGAATGCACTGAGCATGCTCAGACACACTGAGGCAGGCGGAATGCATTGAATTCCAAAAGGTAACTAAGGCTGACGGAATGCACTGAGCATGCTCAGACACACTGAGGCAGGCGGAATGCACTGAATTCCAAAAGGTAACTAGGGCAGACGGAATGCACTGAGCATGCTCAGACACACTGAGGCAGATGGAATGCACTGAGCATGCTCAGACACACCTAGGCAGCCGGAATGCACTGAGCATGCTCAGAAATTAAGGGGCAAGACTTCACTGAGCATGCTCAGACACACAAAGTAATCATGGTTGCCATTAAAACAGTTGCTATGATAATGGTTGCTATGGCATCCATTGCTATGGTAACCGTTGCCATGGTAACGGTTGCTATGGTAACCGTTGGTATGGTAACGGTTGCCATGGTAACGGTTGCCATGGTAACGGTTGCCATGGTAACGGTTGCTATGGTAACGGTTGCCATGGTAACGGTTGCTATGGTAACAGTTGCTATGGTAACCGTTGCCATGGTTACGGTTGCTATGGTAACCGTTGCTATGGTAACCGTTGCTATGGTAACCTTTGCTATGGTAACGGTTGCTATGGTAACAGTTGCCATGGTTACGGTTGCCATGGTTACGGTTGCCATGGTTACGGTTGCTATGGTAAGCGTTGCCATGGTTATGGTTGCTATGGTAACCGTTGCCATGTTTGCACATTTAAAGATAAACAAAAAACAACAAGAGTTCCAAAAGGTAACTAAGGCAGATGGAATGCACTGAGCATGCTCAGACACACTGAGGCAGGCGGAATGCACTGAATTCCAAAAGGTAACTAAGGCTGACGGAATGCACTGAGCATGCTCAGACACACTGAGGCAGGCGGAATGCACTGAATTCCAAAAGGTAACTAAGGCTGACGGAATGCACTGAGCATGCTCAGACACACTGAGGCAGACGGAATGCACTGAGCATGCTCAGACACACTGAGGCAGGCGGAATGCACTGAATTCCAAAAGGTAACTAAGGCTGACGGAATGCACTGAGCATGCTCAGACACACTGAGGCAGGCGGAATGCACTGAATTCCAAAAGGTAACTAGGGCAGACGGAATGCACTGAGCATGCTCAGACACACTGAGGCAGATGGAATGCACTGAGCATGCTCAGACACACCTAGGCAGTCGGAATGCACTGAGCATGCTCAGACATTAAGGGGCAAGACTTCACTGAGCATGCTCAGACACACACAGTAATTATGGTTGCCATTAAAACAGTTGCTATGATAATGGTTGCTATGGCATCCATTGCTATGGTAACCGTTGCCATGGTAACCGTTGCCATGGTAACGGTTGCTATGGTAACCGTTGCTATGGTAACGGTTGCCATGGTAACGGTTGCCATGGTAACGGTTGCCATGGTAACGGTTGCTATGGTAACGGTTGCCATGGTAACGGTTTCTATGGTAACCGTTGCCATGGTAACGGTTGCTATGGTAACCGTTGGTATGGTAACGGTTGCCATGGTAACGGTTGCCATGGTAACGGTTGCTATGGTAACGGTTGCTATGGTAACCGTTGCCATGGTTACGGATGCTATGGTAACGGTTGCTATGGTAACGGTTGCTATGGTAACGGTTACCATGGTTACGGTTGCTATGGTAACCGTTGCTATGCTAACCGTTGCCATGGTAACCGTTGCTATGGTAACCGTTGCCATGGTTACGGTTGCCATGGTAACGGTTGCTATGGTAACGGTTGCTATGGTAACCGTTGCCATGGTTACGGATGCTATGGTAACGGTTGCTATGGTAACGGTTGCTATGGTAACGGTTGCTATGGTAACGGTTACCATGGTTACGGTTGCTATGGTAACCGTTGCTATGCTAACCGTTGCCATGGTAACCGTTGCTATGGTAACCGTTGCCATGGTTACGGTTGCCATGGTAACCGTTGCTATGGTAACCGTTGCTATGGTAACCGTTGCCATGTTTGCACATTTAAAGATAAACAAAAAACAACAAGAGTTCCAAAAGGTAACTAAGGCAGATGGAATGCACTGAGCATGCTCAGACACACTGAGGCAGGCGGAATGCACTGAATTCCAAAAGGTAACTAAGGCTGACGGAATGCACTGAGCATGCTCAGACACACTGAGGCAGGCGGAATGCACTGAATTCCAAAAGGTAACTAGGGCAGACGGAATGCACTGAGCATGCTCAGACACACTGAGGCAGACGGAATGCACTGAGCATGCTCAGACACACCTAGGCAGACGGAATGCACTGAGCATGCTCAGAAATTAAGGGGCAAGACTTCACTGAGCATGCTCAGACACACACAGTAATTATGGTTGCCATTAAAACAGTTGCTATGATAATGGTTGCTATGGCATCCATTGCCATGGTAACCATTGCCATGGTAACCGTTGCCATGGTAACGGTTGCTATGGTAACGGTTGCTATGATAACCGTTGCTATGGTAACGGTTGCTATGGTAACGGTTGCCATGGTAACGGTTGCTATGGTAACGGTTGCCATGGTAACGGTTGCTATGGTAACGGTTGCCATGGTAACGGTTGCTATGGTAACGGTTGCTATGGTAACCGTTGCCATGGTTACGGTTGCTATGGTAACCGTTGCTATGGTAACCGTTGCTATGGTAACCGTTGCCATGGTTACGGTTGCTATGGTAACGGTTGCTATGGTAACGGTTGCTATGGTAACCGTTGCTATGGTAACGGTTGCTATGGTAACGGTTGCTATGGTAACCGTTGCTATGGTAACCGTTGCTATGGTTACGGTTACCATGGTTACGGTTGCTATGGTAACCGTTGCCATGGTTACGGTTGCTATGGTAACCGTTGCCATGTTTGCACATTTAAAGATAAACAAAAAACAACAAGAGTTCCAAAAGGTAACTAAGGCAGATGGAATGCACTGAGCATGCTCAGACACACTGAGGCAGGCGGAATGCACTGAATTCCAAAAGGTAACTAAGGCTGACGGAATGCACTGAGCATGCTCAGACACACTGAGGCAGGCGGAATGCACTGAATTCCAAAAGGTAACTAGGGCAGACGGAATGCACTGAGCATGCTCAGACACACTGAGGCAGATGGAATGCACTGAGCATGCTCAGACACACCTAGGCAGTCGGAATGCACTGAGCATGCTCAGACATTAAGGGGCAAGACTTCACTGAGCATGCTCAGACACACACAGTAATTATGGTTGCCATTAAAACAGTTGCTATGATAATGGTTGCTATGGCATCCATTGCTATGGTAACCGTTGCCATGGTAACCGTTGCCATGGTAACGGTTGCTATGGTAACCGTTGCTATGGTAACGGTTGCCATGGTAACGGTTGCCATGGTAACGGTTGCTATGGTAACGGTTGCCATGGTAACGGTTTCTATGGTAACGGTTGCTATGGTAACCGTTGCCATGGTTACGGTTGCTATGGTAACAGTTGCTATGGTAACAGTTGCTATGGTAACCGTTGCTATGGTAACCGTTGCTATGGTAACGGTTGCTATGGTAACGGTTGCTATGGTAACCGTTGCTATGGTTACGTTTGCTATGGTAACCGTTGCCATGGTTACGGTTGCTATGGTAACTGTTGCCATGTTTGCACATTTAAAGATAAACAAAAAACAACAAGAGTTCCAAAAGGTAACTAAGGCAGATGGAATGCACTGAGCATGCTCAGACACACTGAGGCAGGCGGAATGCATTGAATTCCAAAAGGTAACTAAGGCTGACGGAATGCACTGAGCATGCTCAGACACACTGAGGCAGGCGGAATGCACTGAATTCCAAAAGGTAACTAGGGCAGACGGAATGCACTGAGCATGCTCAGACACACTGAGGCAGATGGAATGCACTGAGCATGCTCAGACACACCTAGGCAGCCGGAATGCACTGAGCATGCTCAGAAATTAAGGGGCAAGACTTCACTGAGCATGCTCAGACACACAAAGTAATCATGGTTGCCATTAAAACAGTTGCTATGATAATGGTTGCTATGGCATCCATTGCTATGGTAACCGTTGCCATGGTAACGGTTGCTATGGTAACCGTTGGTATGGTAACGGTTGCTATGGTAACCGTTGCCATGGTAACCGTTGCTATGGTAACCGTTGCCATGGTTACGGTTGCCATGGTAACCGTTGCTATGGTAACCGTTGCTATGGTAACCGTTGCCATGTTTGCACATTTAAAGATAAACAAAAAACAACAAGAGTTCCAAAAGGTAACTAAGGCAGATGGAATGCACTGAGCATGCTCAGACACACTGAGGCAGGCGGAATGCACTGAATTCCAAAAGGTAACTAAGGCTGACGGAATGCACTGAGCATGCTCAGACACACTGAGGCAGGCGGAATGCACTGAATTCCAAAAGGTAACTAGGGCAGACGGAATGCACTGAGCATGCTCAGACACACTGAGGCAGACGGAATGCACTGAGCATGCTCAGACACACCTAGGCAGACGGAATGCACTGAGCATGCTCAGAAATTAAGGGGCAAGACTTCACTGAGCATGCTCAGACACACACAGTATTTATGGTTGCCATTAAAACAGTTGCTATGATAATGGTTGCTATGGCATCCATTGCCATGGTAACCATTGCCATGGTAACCGTTGCCATGGTAACGGTTGCTATGGTAACGGTTGCTATGATAACCGTTGCTATGGTAACGGTTGCTATGGTAACGGTTGCCATGGTAACGGTTGCTATGGTAACGGTTGCCATGGTAACGGTTGCTATGGTAACGGTTGCCATGGTAACGGTTGCTATGGTAACGGTTGCTATGGTAACCGTTGCCATGGTTACGGTTGCTATGGTAACCGTTGCTATGGTAACGGTTGCTATGGTAACCGTTGCCATGGTTACGGTTGCTATGGTAACGGTTGCTATGGTAACGGTTGCTATGGTAACCGTTGCTATGGTAACGGTTGCTATGGTAACGGTTGCTATGGTAACCGTTGCTATGGTAACCGTTGCTATGGTTACGGTTACCATGGTTACGGTTGCTATGGTAACCGTTGCCATGGTTACGGTTGCTATGGTAACCGTTGCCATGTTTGCACATTTAAAGATAAACAAAAAACAACAAGAGTTCCAAAAGGTAACTAAGGCAGATGGAATGCACTGAGCATGCTCAGACACACTGAGGCAGGCGGAATGCACTGAATTCCAAAAGGTAACTAAGGCTGACGGAATGCACTGAGCATGCTCAGACACACTGAGGCAGGCGGAATGCACTGAATTCCAAAAGGTAACTAGGGCAGACGGAATGCACTGAGCATGCTCAGACACACTGAGGCAGATGGAATGCACTGAGCATGCTCAGACACACCTAGGCAGTCGGAATGCACTGAGCATGCTCAGACATTAAGGGGCAAGACTTCACTGAGCATGCTCAGACACACACAGTAATTATGGTTGCCATTAAAACAGTTGCTATGATAATGGTTGCTATGGCATCCATTGCTATGGTAACCGTTGCCATGGTAACCGTTGCCATGGTAACGGTTGCTATGGTAACCGTTGCTATGGTAACGGTTGCCATGGTAACGGTTGCCATGGTAACGGTTGCTATGGTAACGGTTGCCATGGTAACGGTTTCTATGGTAACGGTTGCTATGGTAACCGTTGCCATGGTTACGGTTGCTATGGTAACAGTTGCTATGGTAACAGTTGCTATGGTAACCGTTGCTATGGTAACCGTTGCTATGGTAACGGTTGCTATGGTAACGGTTGCTATGGTAACCGTTGCTATGGTTACGTTTGCTATGGTAACCGTTGCCATGGTTACGGTTGCTATGGTAACTGTTGCCATGTTTGCACATTTAAAGATAAACAAAAAACAACAAGAGTTCCAAAAGGTAACTAAGGCAGATGGAATGCACTGAGCATGCTCAGACACACTGAGGCAGGCGGAATGCATTGAATTCCAAAAGGTAACTAAGGCTGACGGAATGCACTGAGCATGCTCAGACACACTGAGGCAGGCGGAATGCACTGAATTCCAAAAGGTAACTAGGGCAGACGGAATGCACTGAGCATGCTCAGACACACTGAGGCAGATGGAATGCACTGAGCATGCTCAGACACACCTAGGCAGCCGGAATGCACTGAGCATGCTCAGAAATTAAGGGGCAAGACTTCACTGAGCATGCTCAGACACACAAAGTAATCATGGTTGCCATTAAAACAGTTGCTATGATAATGGTTGCTATGGCATCCATTGCTATGGTAACCGTTGCCATGGTAACGGTTGCTATGGTAACCGTTGGTATGGTAACGGTTGCCATGGTAACGGTTGCCATGGTAACGGTTGCCATGGTAACGGTTGCTATGGTAACGGTTGCCATGGTTACGGTTGCTATGGTAACCGTTGCTATGGTAACCGTTGCTATGGTAACCTTTGCTATGGTAACGGTTGCTATGGTAACAGTTGCCATGGTTACGGTTGCCATGGTTACGGTTGCCATGGTTACGGTTGCTATGGTAAGCGTTGCCATGGTTATGGTTGCTATGGTAACCGTTGCCATGTTTGCACATTTAAAGATAAACAAAAAACAACAAGAGTTCCAAAAGGTAACTAAGGCAGATGGAATGCACTGAGCATGCTCAGACACACTGAGGCAGGCGGAATGCACTGAATTCCAAAAGGTAACTAAGGCTGACGGAATGCACTGAGCATGCTCAGACACACTGAGGCAGGCGGAATGCACTGAATTCCAAAAGGTAACTAAGGCTGACGGAATGCACTGAGCATGCTCAGACACACTGAGGCAGACGGAATGCACTGAGCATGCTCAGACACACTGAGGCAGGCGGAATGCACTGAATTCCAAAAGGTAACTAAGGCTGACGGAATGCACTGAGCATGCTCAGACACACTGAGGCAGGCGGAATGCACTGAATTCCAAAAGGTAACTAGGGCAGACGGAATGCACTGAGCATGCTCAGACACACTGAGGCAGATGGAATGCACTGAGCATGCTCAGACACACCTAGGCAGTCGGAATGCACTGAGCATGCTCAGACATTAAGGGGCAAGACTTCACTGAGCATGCTCAGACACACACAGTAATTATGGTTGCCATTAAAACAGTTGCTATGATAATGGTTGCTATGGCATCCATTGCTATGGTAACCGTTGCCATGGTAACCGTTGCCATGGTAACGGTTGCTATGGTAACCGTTGCTATGGTAACGGTTGCCATGGTAACGGTTGCCATGGTAACGGTTGCCATGGTAACGGTTGCTATGGTAACGGTTGCCATGGTAACGGTTTCTATGGTAACCGTTGCCATGGTAACGGTTGCTATGGTAACCGTTGGTATGGTAACGGTTGCCATGGTAACGGTTGCCATGGTAACGGTTGCTATGGTAACGGTTGCTATGGTAACCGTTGCCATGGTTACGGATGCTATGGTAACGGTTGCTATGGTAACGGTTGCTATGGTAACGGTTACCATGGTTACGGTTGCTATGGTAACCGTTGCTATGCTAACCGTTGCCATGGTAACCGTTGCTATGGTAACCGTTGCCATGGTTACGGTTGCCATGGTAACGGTTGCTATGGTAACGGTTGCTATGGTAACCGTTGCCATGGTTACGGATGCTATGGTAACGGTTGCTATGGTAACGGTTGCTATGGTAACGGTTGCTATGGTAACGGTTACCATGGTTACGGTTGCTATGGTAACCGTTGCTATGCTAACCGTTGCCATGGTAACCGTTGCTATGGTAACCGTTGCCATGGTTACGGTTGCCATGGTAACCGTTGCTATGGTAACCGTTGCTATGGTAACCGTTGCCATGTTTGCACATTTAAAGATAAACAAAAAACAACAAGAGTTCCAAAAGGTAACTAAGGCAGATGGAATGCACTGAGCATGCTCAGACACACTGAGGCAGGCGGAATGCACTGAATTCCAAAAGGTAACTAAGGCTGACGGAATGCACTGAGCATGCTCAGACACACTGAGGCAGGCGGAATGCACTGAATTCCAAAAGGTAACTAAGGCTGACGGAATGCACTGAGCATGCTCAGACACACTGAGGCAGGCGGAATGCACTGAATTCCAAAAGGTAACTAGGGCAGACGGAATGCACTGAGCATGCTCAGACACACTGAGGCAGATGGAATGCACTGAGCATGCTCAGACACACCTAGGCAGTCGGAATGCACTGAGCATGCTCAGACATTAAGGGGCAAGACTTCACTGAGCATGCTCAGACACACACAGTAATTATGGTTGCCATTAAAACAGTTGCTATGATAATGGTTGCTATGGCATCCATTGCTATGGTAACCGTTGCCATGGTAACCGTTGCCATGGTAACGGTTGCTATGGTAACCGTTGCTATGGTAACGGTTGCCATGGTAACGGTTGCCATGGTAACGGTTGCTATGGTAACGGTTGCCATGGTAACGGTTTCTATGGTAACGGTTGCTATGGTAACCGTTGCCATGGTTACGGTTGCTATGGTAACAGTTGCTATGGTAACAGTTGCTATGGTAACCGTTGCTATGGTAACCGTTGCTATGGTAACGGTTGCTATGGTAACGGTTGCTATGGTAACCGTTGCTATGGTTACGTTTGCTATGGTAACCGTTGCCATGGTTACGGTTGCTATGGTAACTGTTGCCATGTTTGCACATTTAAAGATAAACAAAAAACAACAAGAGTTCCAAAAGGTAACTAAGGCAGATGGAATGCACTGAGCATGCTCAGACACACTGAGGCAGGCGGAATGCATTGAATTCCAAAAGGTAACTAAGGCTGACGGAATGCACTGAGCATGCTCAGACACACTGAGGCAGGCGGAATGCACTGAATTCCAAAAGGTAACTAGGGCAGACGGAATGCACTGAGCATGCTCAGACACACTGAGGCAGATGGAATGCACTGAGCATGCTCAGACACACCTAGGCAGCCGGAATGCACTGAGCATGCTCAGAAATTAAGGGGCAAGACTTCACTGAGCATGCTCAGACACACAAAGTAATCATGGTTGCCATTAAAACAGTTGCTATGATAATGGTTGCTATGGCATCCATTGCTATGGTAACCGTTGCCATGGTAACGGTTGCTATGGTAACCGTTGGTATGGTAACGGTTGCCATGGTAACGGTTGCCATGGTAACGGTTGCCATGGTAACGGTTGCTATGGTAACGGTTGCCATGGTAACGGTTGCTATGGTAACAGTTGCTATGGTAACCGTTGCCATGGTTACGGTTGCTATGGTAACCGTTGCTATGGTAACCTTTGCTATGGTAACGGTTGCTATGGTAACAGTTGCCATCGTTACGGTTGCCATGGTTACGGTTGCCATGGTTACGGTTGCTATGGTAAGCGTTGCCATGGTTATGGTTGCTATGGTAACCGTTGCCATGTTTGCACATTTAAAGATAAACAAAAAACAACAAGAGTTCCAAAAGGTAACTAAGGCAGATGGAATGCACTGAGCATGCTCAGACACACTGAGGCAGGCGGAATGCACTGAATTCCAAAAGGTAACTAAGGCTGACGGAATGCACTGAGCATGCTCAGACACACTGAGGCAGGCGGAATGCACTGAATTCCAAAAGGTAACTAAGGCTGACGGAATGCACTGAGCATGCTCAGACACACTGAGGCAGACGGAATGCACTGAGCATGCTCAGAAAAACCTAGGCAGACGGAATGCACTGAGCATGCTCAGACACACCTAGGCAGACGGAATGCACTGAGCATGCTCAGAAATTAAGGGGCAAGACTTCACTGAGCATGCTCAGACACACACAGTAATTATGGTTGCCATTAAAACAGTTGCTATGATAGTGGTTACTATGGCATCCATTGCTATGGTAACGGTTGCCATGGTAACGGTTGCCATGGTAACGGTTGCTATGGTAACGGTTGCTATGGTAACGGTTGCTATGGTAACGGTTGCCATGGTAACGGTTGCTATGGTAACGGTTGCCATGGTAATGGTTGCTATGGTAACGGTTGCCATGGTAACGGTTGCTATGGTAACGGTTGCCATGGTAACGGTTGCTATGGTAACCGTTGCCATGGTTACGGTTGCCATGGTAACGGTTGATATGGTAACCGTTGCTATGGTAACCGTTGCTATGGTAACGGTTGCTATGGTAACGGTTGCTATGGTAACGGTTGCCATGGTAACGGTTGCCATGGTAACGGTTGCTATGGTAACGGTTGCCATGGTAACGGTTGCTATGGTAACGGTTGCCATGGTAACGGTTGCCATGGTAACGGTTGCTATGGTAACGGTTGCCATGGTAACGGTTTCTATGGTAACGGTTGCTATGGTAACCGTTGCCATGGTTACGGTTGCTATGGTAACAGTTGCTATGGTAACAGTTGCTATGGTAACCGTTGCTATGGTAACCGTTGCTATGGTAACGGTTGCTATGGTAACGGTTGCTATGGTAACCGTTGCTATGGTTACGTTTGCTATGGTAACCGTTGCCATGGTTACGGTTGCTATGGTAACTGTTGCCATGTTTGCACATTTAAAGATAAACAAAAAACAACAAGAGTTCCAAAAGGTAACTAAGGCAGATGGAATGCACTGAGCATGCTCAGACACACTGAGGCAGGCGGAATGCATTGAATTCCAAAAGGTAACTAAGGCTGACGGAATGCACTGAGCATGCTCAGACACACTGAGGCAGGCGGAATGCACTGAATTCCAAAAGGTAACTAGGGCAGACGGAATGCACTGAGCATGCTCAGACACACTGAGGCAGATGGAATGCACTGAGCATGCTCAGACACACCTAGGCAGCCGGAATGCACTGAGCATGCTCAGAAATTAAGGGGCAAGACTTCACTGAGCATGCTCAGACACACAAAGTAATCATGGTTGCCATTAAAACAGTTGCTATGATAATGGTTGCTATGGCATCCATTGCTATGGTAACCGTTGCCATGGTAACGGTTGCTATGGTAACCGTTGGTATGGTAACGGTTGCCATGGTAACGGTTGCCATGGTAACGGTTGCTATGGTAACGGTTGCTATGGTAACCGTTGCCATGGTTACGGATGCTATGGTAACGGTTGCTATGGTAACGGTTGCTATGGTAACGGTTGCTATGGTAACGGTTGCTATGGTAATGGTTGCTATGGTAACCGTTGCTATGGTAACCGTTGCTATGGTTACGGTTACCATGGTTACGGTTGCTATGGTAACCGTTGCTATGCTAACCGTTGCCATGGTAACCGTTGCTATGGTAACCGTTGCCATGGTTACGGTTGCCATGGTAACCGTTGCTATGGTAACCGTTGCTATGGTAACCGTTGCCATGTTTGCACATTTAAAGATAAACAAAAAACAACAAGAGTTCCAAAAGGTAACTAAGGCAGATGGAATGCACTGAGCATGCTCAGACACACTGAGGCAGGCGGAATGCACTGAATTCCAAAAGGTAACTAAGGCTGACGGAATGCACTGAGCATGCTCAGACACACTGAGGCAGGCGGAATGCACTGAATTCCAAAAGGTAACTAGGGCAGACGGAATGCACTGAGCATGCTCAGACACACTGAGGCAGATGGAATGCACTGAGCATGCTCAGACACACCTAGGCAGACGGAATGCACTGAGCATGCTCAGAAATTAAGGGGCAAGACTTCACTGAGCATGCTCAGACACACACAGTAATTATGGTTGCCATTAAAACAGTTGCTATGATAATGGTTGCTATGGCATCCATTGCCATGGTAACCATTGCCATGGTAACCGTTGCCATGGTAACGGTTGCTATGGTAACGGTTGCTATGATAACCGTTGCTATGGTAACGGTTGCTATGGTAACGGTTGCCATGGTAACGGTTGCTATGGTAACGGTTGCCATGGTAACGGTTGCTATGGTAACGGTTGCCATGGTAACGGTTGCTATGGTAACGGTTGCTATGGTAACCGTTGCCATGGTTACGGTTGCTATGGTAACCGTTGCTATGGTAACGGTTGCTATGGTAACCGTTGCCATGGTTACGGTTGCTATGGTAACGGTTGCTATGGTAACGGTTGCTATGGTAACCGTTGCTATGGTAACGGTTGCTATGGTAACGGTTGCTATGGTAACCGTTGCTATGGTAACCGTTGCTATGGTTACGGTTACCATGGTTACGGTTGCTATGGTAACCGTTGCCATGGTTACGGTTGCTATGGTAACCGTTGCCATGTTTGCACATTTAAAGATAAACAAAAAACAACAAGAGTTCCAAAAGGTAACTAAGGCAGATGGAATGCACTGAGCATGCTCAGACACACTGAGGCAGGCGGAATGCACTGAATTCCAAAAGGTAACTAAGGCTGACGGAATGCACTGAGCATGCTCAGACACACTGAGGCAGGCGGAATGCACTGAATTCCAAAAGGTAACTAGGGCAGACGGAATGCACTGAGCATGCTCAGACACACTGAGGCAGATGGAATGCACTGAGCATGCTCAGACACACCTAGGCAGTCGGAATGCACTGAGCATGCTCAGACATTAAGGGGCAAGACTTCACTGAGCATGCTCAGACACACACAGTAATTATGGTTGCCATTAAAACAGTTGCTATGATAATGGTTGCTATGGCATCCATTGCTATGGTAACCGTTGCCATGGTAACCGTTGCCATGGTAACGGTTGCTATGGTAACCGTTGCTATGGTAACGGTTGCCATGGTAACGGTTGCCATGGTAACGGTTGCTATGGTAACGGTTTCTATGGTAACGGTTGCTATGGTAACCGTTGCCATGGTTACGGTTGCTATGGTAACAGTTGCTATGGTAACAGTTGCTATGGTAACCGTTGCTATGGTAACCGTTGCTATGGTAACGGTTGCTATGGTAACGGTTGCTATGGTAACCGTTGCTATGGTTACGTTTGCTATGGTAACCGTTGCCATGGTTACGGTTTTTATGGTAACTGTTGCCATGTTTGCACATTTAAAGATAAACAAAAAACAACAAGAGTTCCAAAAGGTAACTAAGGCAGATGGAATGCACTGAGCATGCTCAGACACACTGAGGCAGGCGGAATGCATTGAATTCCAAAAGGTAACTAAGGCTGACGGAATGCACTGAGCATGCTCAGACACACTGAGGCAGGCGGAATGCACTGAATTCCAAAAGGTAACTAGGGCAGACGGAATGCACTGAGCATGCTCAGACACACTGAGGCAGATGGAATGCACTGAGCATGCTCAGACACACCTAGGCAGCCGGAATGCACTGAGCATGCTCAGAAATTAAGGGGCAAGACTTCACTGAGCATGCTCAGACACACAAAGTAATCATGGTTGCCATTAAAACAGTTGCTATGATAATGGTTGCTATGGCATCCATTGCTATGGTAACCGTTGCCATGGTAACGGTTGCTATGGTAACCGTTGGTATGGTAACGGTTGCCATGGTAACGGTTGCCATGGTAACGGTTGCCATGGTAACGGTTGCTATGGTAACGGTTGCCATGGTAACGGTTGCTATGGTAACAGTTGCTATGGTAACCGTTGCCATGGTTACGGTTGCTATGGTAACCGTTGCTATGGTAACCTTTGCTATGGTAACGGTTGCTATGGTAACAGTTGCCATCGTTACGGTTGCCATGGTTACGGTTGCCATGGTTACGGTTGCTATGGTAAGCGTTGCCATGGTTATGGTTGCTATGGTAACCGTTGCCATGTTTGCACATTTAAAGATAAACAAAAAACAACAAGAGTTCCAAAAGGTAACTAAGGCAGATGGAATGCACTGAGCATGCTCAGACACACTGAGGCAGGCGGAATGCACTGAATTCCAAAAGGTAACTAAGGCTGACGGAATGCACTGAGCATGCTCAGACACACTGAGGCAGGCGGAATGCACTGAATTCCAAAAGGTAACTAAGGCTGACGGAATGCACTGAGCATGCTCAGACACACTGAGGCAGACGGAATGCACTGAGCATGCTCAGAAAAACCTAGGCAGACGGAATGCACTGAGCATGCTCAGACACACCTAGGCAGACGGAATGCACTGAGCATGCTCAGAAATTAAGGGGCAAGACTTCACTGAGCATGCTCAGACACACACAGTAATTATGGTTGCCATTAAAACAGTTGCTATGATAGTGGTTACTATGGCATCCATTGCTATGGTAACGGTTGCCATGGTAACGGTTGCCATGGTAACGGTTGCTATGGTAACGGTTGCTATGGTAACGGTTGCTATGGTAACGGTTGCCATGGTAACGGTTGCTATGGTAACGGTTGCCATGGTAATGGTTGCTATGGTAACGGTTGCCATGGTAACGGTTGCTATGGTAACGGTTGCCATGGTAACGGTTGCTATGGTAACCGTTGCCATGGTTACGGTTGCCATGGTAACGGTTGATATGGTAACCGTTGCTATGGTAACCGTTGCTATGGTAACGGTTGCTATGGTAACGGTTGCTATGGTAACGGTTGCCATGGTAACGGTTGCCATGGTAACGGTTGCTATGGTAACGGTTGCCATGGTAACGGTTGCTATGGTAACGGTTGCCATGGTAACGGTTGCCATGGTAACGGTTGCTATGGTAACGGTTGCCATGGTAACGGTTTCTATGGTAACGGTTGCTATGGTAACCGTTGCCATGGTTACGGTTGCTATGGTAACAGTTGCTATGGTAACAGTTGCTATGGTAACCGTTGCTATGGTAACCGTTGCTATGGTAACGGTTGCTATGGTAACGGTTGCTATGGTAACCGTTGCTATGGTTACGTTTGCTATGGTAACCGTTGCCATGGTTACGGTTGCTATGGTAACTGTTGCCATGTTTGCACATTTAAAGATAAACAAAAAACAACAAGAGTTCCAAAAGGTAACTAAGGCAGATGGAATGCACTGAGCATGCTCAGACACACTGAGGCAGGCGGAATGCATTGAATTCCAAAAGGTAACTAAGGCTGACGGAATGCACTGAGCATGCTCAGACACACTGAGGCAGGCGGAATGCACTGAATTCCAAAAGGTAACTAGGGCAGACGGAATGCACTGAGCATGCTCAGACACACTGAGGCAGATGGAATGCACTGAGCATGCTCAGACACACCTAGGCAGCCGGAATGCACTGAGCATGCTCAGAAATTAAGGGGCAAGACTTCACTGAGCATGCTCAGACACACAAAGTAATCATGGTTGCCATTAAAACAGTTGCTATGATAATGGTTGCTATGGCATCCATTGCTATGGTAACCGTTGCCATGGTAACGGTTGCTATGGTAACCGTTGGTATGGTAACGGTTGCCATGGTAACGGTTGCCATGGTAACGGTTGCTATGGTAACGGTTGCTATGGTAACCGTTGCCATGGTTACGGATGCTATGGTAACGGTTGCTATGGTAACGGTTGCTATGGTAACGGTTGCTATGGTAACGGTTGCTATGGTAACCGTTGCTATGGTAACCGTTGCTATGGTAACCGTTGCTATGGTTACGGTTACCATGGTTACGGTTGCTATGGTAACCGTTGCTATGCTAACCGTTGCCATGGTAACCGTTGCTATGGTAACCGTTGCCATGGTTACGGTTGCCATGGTAACCGTTGCTATGGTAACCGTTGCTATGGTAACCGTTGCCATGTTTGCACATTTAAAGATAAACAAAAAACAACAAGAGTTCCAAAAGGTAACTAAGGCAGATGGAATGCACTGAGCATGCTCAGACACACTGAGGCAGGCGGAATGCACTGAATTCCAAAAGGTAACTAAGGCTGACGGAATGCACTGAGCATGCTCAGACACACTGAGGCAGGCGGAATGCACTGAATTCCAAAAGGTAACTAGGGCAGACGGAATGCACTGAGCATGCTCAGACACACTGAGGCAGACGGAATGCACTGAGCATGCTCAGACACACCTAGGCAGACGGAATGCACTGAGCATGCTCAGAAATTAAGGGGCAAGACTTCACTGAGCATGCTCAGACACACACAGTAATTATGGTTGCCATTAAAACAGTTGCTATGATAATGGTTGCTATGGCATCCATTGCCATGGTAACCATTGCCATGGTAACCGTTGCCATGGTAACGGTTGCTATGGTAACGGTTGCTATGATAACCGTTGCTATGGTAACGGTTGCTATGGTAACGGTTGCCATGGTAACGGTTGCTATGGTAACGGTTGCCATGGTAACGGTTGCTATGGTAACGGTTGCCATGGTAACGGTTGCTATGGTAACGGTTGCTATGGTAACCGTTGCCATGGTTACGGTTGCTATGGTAACCGTTGCTATGGTAACGGTTGCTATGGTAACCGTTGCCATGGTTACGGTTGCTATGGTAACGGTTGCTATGGTAACGGTTGCTATGGTAACCGTTGCTATGGTAACGGTTGCTATGGTAACGGTTGCTATGGTAACCGTTGCTATGGTAACCGTTGCTATGGTTACGGTTACCATGGTTACGGTTGCTATGGTAACCGTTGCCATGGTTACGGTTGCTATGGTAACCGTTGCCATGTTTGCACATTTAAAGATAAACAAAAAACAACAAGAGTTCCAAAAGGTAACTAAGGCAGATGGAATGCACTGAGCATGCTCAGACACACTGAGGCAGGCGGAATGCACTGAATTCCAAAAGGTAACTAAGGCTGACGGAATGCACTGAGCATGCTCAGACACACTGAGGCAGGCGGAATGCACTGAATTCCAAAAGGTAACTAGGGCAGACGGAATGCACTGAGCATGCTCAGACACACTGAGGCAGATGGAATGCACTGAGCATGCTCAGACACACCTAGGCAGTCGGAATGCACTGAGCATGCTCAGACATTAAGGGGCAAGACTTCACTGAGCATGCTCAGACACACACAGTAATTATGGTTGCCATTAAAACAGTTGCTATGATAATGGTTGCTATGGCATCCATTGCTATGGTAACCGTTGCCATGGTAACCGTTGCCATGGTAACGGTTGCTATGGTAACCGTTGCTATGGTAACGGTTGCCATGGTAACGGTTGCCATGGTAACGGTTGCTATGGTAACGGTTTCTATGGTAACGGTTGCTATGGTAACCGTTGCCATGGTTACGGTTGCTATGGTAACCGTTGCTATGGTAACGGTTGCTATGGTAACCGTTGCCATGGTTACGGTTGCTATGGTAACGGTTGCTATGGTAACGGTTGCTATGGTAACCGTTGCTATGGTAACGGTTGCTATGGTAACGGTTGCTATGGTAACCGTTGCTATGGTAACCGTTGCTATGGTTACGGTTACCATGGTTACGGTTGCTATGGTAACAGTTGCTATGGTAACAGTTGCTATGGTAACCGTTGCTATGGTAACCGTTGCTATGGTAACCGTTGCTATGGTAACGGTTGCTATGGTAACCGTTGCTATGGTTACGTTTGCTATGGTAACCGTTGCCATGGTTACGGTTGCTATGGTAACTGTTGCCATGTTTGCACATTTAAAGATAAACAAAAAACAACAAGAGTTCCAAAAGGTAACTAAGGCAGATGGAATGCACTGAGCATGCTCAGACACACTGAGGCAGGCGGAATGCATTGAATTCCAAAAGGTAACTAAGGCTGACGGAATGCACTGAGCATGCTCAGACACACTGAGGCAGGCGGAATGCACTGAATTCCAAAAGGTAACTAGGGCAGACGGAATGCACTGAGCATGCTCAGACACACTGAGGCAGATGGAATGCACTGAGCATGCTCAGACACACCTAGGCAGCCGGAATGCACTGAGCATGCTCAGAAATTAAGGGGCAAGACTTCACTGAGCATGCTCAGACACACAAAGTAATCATGGTTGCCATTAAAACAGTTGCTATGATAATGGTTGCTATGGCATCCATTGCTATGGTAACCGTTGCCATGGTAACGGTTGCTATGGTAACCGTTGGTATGGTAACGGTTGCCATGGTAACGGTTGCCATGGTAACGGTTGCTATGGTAACGGTTGCTATGGTAACCGTTGCCATGGTTACGGATGCTATGGTAACGGTTGCTATGGTAACGGTTGCTATGGTAACGGTTGCTATGGTAACGGTTGCTATGGTAACGGTTGCTATGGTAACCGTTGCTATGGTAACCGTTGCTATGGTTACGGTTACCATGGTTACGGTTGCTATGGTAACCGTTGCTATGCTAACCGTTGCCATGGTAACCGTTGCTATGGTAACCGTTGCCATGGTTACGGTTGCCATGGTAACCGTTGCTATGGTAACCGTTGCTATGGTAACCGTTGCCATGTTTGCACATTTAAAGATAAACAAAAAACAACAAGAGTTCCAAAAGGTAACTAAGGCAGATGGAATGCACTGAGCATGCTCAGACACACTGAGGCAGGCGGAATGCACTGAATTCCAAAAGGTAACTAAGGCTGACGGAATGCACTGAGCATGCTCAGACACACTGAGGCAGGCGGAATGCACTGAATTCCAAAAGGTAACTAGGGCAGACGGAATGCACTGAGCATGCTCAGACACACTGAGGCAGACGGAATGCACTGAGCATGCTCAGACACACCTAGGCAGACGGAATGCACTGAGCATGCTCAGAAAATAAGGGGCAAGACTTCACTGAGCATGCTCAGACACACACAGTAATTATGGTTGCCATTAAAACAGTTGCTATGATAATGGTTGCTATGGCATCCATTGCCATGGTAACCATTGCCATGGTAACCGTTGCCATGGTAACGGTTGCTATGGTAACGGTTGCTATGATAACCGTTGCTATGGTAACGGTTGCTATGGTAACGGTTGCCATGGTAACGGTTGCTATGGTAACGGTTGCCATGGTAACGGTTGCTATGGTAACGGTTGCCATGGTAACGGTTGCTATGGTAACGGTTGCTATGGTAACCGTTGCTATGGTAACGGTTGCTATGGTAACGGTTGCTATGGTAACCGTTGCTATGGTAACCGTTGCTATGGTTACGGTTACCATGGTTACGGTTGCTATGGTAACCGTTGCCATGGTTACGGTTGCTATGGTAACCGTTGCCATGTTTGCACATTTAAAGATAAACAAAAAACAACAAGAGTTCCAAAAGGTAACTAAGGCAGATGGAATGCACTGAGCATGCTCAGACACACTGAGGCAGGCGGAATGCACTGAATTCCAAAAGGTAACTAAGGCTGACGGAATGCACTGAGCATGCTCAGACACACTGAGGCAGGCGGAATGCACTGAATTCCAAAAGGTAACTAGGGCAGACGGAATGCACTGAGCATGCTCAGACACACTGAGGCAGATGGAATGCACTGAGCATGCTCAGACACACCTAGGCAGTCGGAATGCACTGAGCATGCTCAGACATTAAGGGGCAAGACTTCACTGAGCATGCTCAGACACACACAGTAATTATGGTTGCCATTAAAACAGTTGCTATGATAATGGTTGCTATGGCATCCATTGCTATGGTAACCGTTGCCATGGTAACCGTTGCCATGGTAACGGTTGCTATGGTAACCGTTGCTATGGTAACGGTTGCCATGGTAACGGTTGCCATGGTAACGGTTGCTATGGTAACGGTTGCCATGGTAACGGTTTCTATGGTAACGGTTGCTATGGTAACCGTTGCCATGGTTACGGTTGCTATGGTAACAGTTGCTATGGTAACAGTTGCTATGGTAACCGTTGCTATGGTAACGGTTGCTATGGTAACGGTTGCTATGGTAACCGTTGCTATGGTTACGTTTGCTATGGTAACCGTTGCCATGGTTACGGTTGCTATGGTAACTGTTGCCATGTTTGCACATTTAAAGATAAACAAAAAACAACAAGAGTTCCAAAAGGTAACTAAGGCAGATGGAATGCACTGAGCATGCTCAGACACACTGAGGCAGGCGGAATGCATTGAATTCCAAAAGGTAACTAAGGCTGACGGAATGCACTGAGCATGCTCAGACACACTGAGGCAGGCGGAATGCATTGAATTCCAAAAGGTAACTAAGGCTGACGGAATGCACTGAGCATGCTCAGACACACTGAGGCAGGCGGAATGCACTGAATTCCAAAAGGTAACTAGGGCAGACGGAATGCACTGAGCATGCTCAGACACACTGAGGCAGATGGAATGCACTGAGCATGCTCAGACACACCTAGGCAGCCGGAATGCACTGAGCATGCTCAGAAATTAAGGGGCAAGACTTCACTGAGCATGCTCAGACACACAAAGTAATCATGGTTGCCATTAAAACAGTTGCTATGATAATGGTTGCTATGGCATCCATTGCTATGGTAACCGTTGCCATGGTAACGGTTGCTATGGTAACCGTTGGTATGGTAACGGTTGCCATGGTAACGGTTGCCATGGTAACGGTTGCCATGGTAACGGTTGCTATGGTAACGGTTGCCATGGTAACGGTTGCTATGGTAACAGTTGCTATGGTAACCGTTGCCATGGTTACGGTTGCTATGGTAACCGTTGCTATGGTAACCGTTGCTATGGTAACCTTTGCTATGGTAACGGTTGCTATGGTAACAGTTGCCATCGTTACGGTTGCCATGGTTACGGTTGCCATGGTTACGGTTGCTATGGTAAGCGTTGCCATGGTTATGGTTGCTATGGTAACCGTTGCCATGTTTGCACATTTAAAGATAAACAAAAAACAACAAGAGTTCCAAAAGGTAACTAAGGCAGATGGAATGCACTGAGCATGCTCAGACACACTGAGGCAGGCGGAATGCACTGAATTCCAAAAGGTAACTAAGGCTGACGGAATGCACTGAGCATGCTCAGACACACTGAGGCAGGCGGAATGCACTGAATTCCAAAAGGTAACTAAGGCTGACGGAATGCACTGAGCATGCTCAGAAATTAAGGGGCAAGACTTCACTGAGCATGCTCAGACACACACAGTAATTATGGTTGCCATTAAAACAGTTGCTATGATAGTGGTTACTATGGCATCCATTGCTATGGTAACCGTTGCCATGGTAACGGTTGCCATGGTAACGGTTGCTATGGTAACGGTTGCTATGGTAACGGTTGCTATGGTAACGGTTGCCATGGTAACGGTTGCTATGGTAACGGTTGCCATGGTAATGGTTGCTATGGTAACGGTTGCCATGGTAACGGTTGCTATGGTAACGGTTGCCATGGTAACGGTTGCTATGGTAACGGTTGCTATGGTAACCGTTGCCATGGTTACGGTTGCCATGGTAACGGTTGATATGGTAACCGTTGCTATGGTAACCGTTGCTATGGTAACGGTTGCTATGGTAACGGTTGCTATGGTAACAGTTGCCATGGTAACGGTTGCCATGGTAACGGTTGCTATGGTAACGGTTGCCATGGTAACGGTTGCTATGGTAACGGTTGCTATGGTTACCGTTGCCATGGTTACGGATGCTATGGTAACGGTTGCCATGGTAACGGTTGCTATGGTAACGGTTGCCATGGTAACGGTTGCTATGGTAACAGTTGCTATGGTAACCGTTGCCATGGTTACGGTTGCTATGGTAACCGTTGCTATGGTAACCGTTGCTATGGTAACCTTTGCTATGGTAACGGTTGCTATGGTAACAGTTGCCATCGTTACGGTTGCCATGGTTACGGTTGCCATGGTTACGGTTGCTATGGTAAGCGTTGCCATGGTTATGGTTGCTATGGTAACCGTTGCCATGTTTGCACATTTAAAGATAAACAAAAAACAACAAGAGTTCCAAAAGGTAACTAAGGCAGATGGAATGCACTGAGCATGCTCAGACACACTGAGGCAGGCGGAATGCACTGAATTCCAAAAGGTAACTAAGGCTGACGGAATGCACTGAGCATGCTCAGACACACTGAGGCAGGCGGAATGCACTGAATTCCAAAAGGTAACTAAGGCTGACGGAATGCACTGAGCATGCTCAGAAATTAAGGGGCAAGACTTCACTGAGCATGCTCAGACACACACAGTAATTATGGTTGCCATTAAAACAGTTGCTATGATAGTGGTTACTATGGCATCCATTGCTATGGTAACCGTTGCCATGGTAACGGTTGCCATGGTAACGGTTGCTATGGTAACGGTTGCTATGGTAACGGTTGCTATGGTAACGGTTGCCATGGTAACGGTTGCTATGGTAACGGTTGCCATGGTAATGGTTGCTATGGTAACGGTTGCCATGGTAACGGTTGCTATGGTAACGGTTGCCATGGTAACGGTTGCTATGGTAACGGTTGCTATGGTAACCGTTGCCATGGTTACGGTTGCCATGGTAACGGTTGATATGGTAACCGTTGCTATGGTAACCGTTGCTATGGTAACGGTTGCTATGGTAACGGTTGCTATGGTAACAGTTGCCATGGTAACGGTTGCCATGGTAACGGTTGCTATGGTAACGGTTGCCATGGTAACGGTTGCTATGGTAACGGTTGCTATGGTTACCGTTGCCATGGTTACGGATGCTATGGTAACGGTTGCTATTGTAACGGTTGCTATGGTAACGGTTACTATGGTAACGGTTGCTATGGTAACTGTTGCTATGGTAACCGTTGCTATGGTAACCGTTGCTATGGTTACGGTTACCATGGTTACGGTTGCTATGGTAACCGTTGCTATGGTAACCGTTGCCATGGTAACCGTTGCTATGGTAACCGGTGCCATGGTTACGGTTGCCATGGTAACCGTTGCTATGGTAACCGTTGCTATGGTAACCGTTGCCATGTTTGCACATTTAAAGATAAACAAAAAACAACAAGAGTTCCAAAAGGTAACTAAGGCAGATGGAATGCACTGAGCATGCTCAGACACACTGAGGCAGGCGGAATGCACTGAATTCCAAAAGGTAACTAAGGCTGACGGAATGCACTGAGCATGCTCAGACACACTGAGGCAGGCGGAATGCACTGAATTCCAAAAGGTAACTAGGGCAGACGGAATGCACTGAGCATGCTCAGACACACTGAGGCAGACGGAATGCACTGAGCATGCTCAGACACACCTAGGCAGACGGAATGCACTGAGCATGCTCAGAAATTAAGGGGCAAGACTTCACTGAGCATGCTCAGACACACACAGTAATTATGGTTGCCATTAAAACAGTTGCTATGATAATGGTTGCTATGGCATCCATTGCCATGGTAACCATTGCCATGGTAACCGTTGCCATGGTAACGGTTGGTATGGTAACGGTTGCTATGATAACCGTTGCTATGGTAACGGTTGCTATGGTAACGGTTGCCATGGTAACGGTTGCTATGGTAACGGTTGCCATGGTAACGGTTGCTATGGTAACGGTTGCCATGGTAACGGTTGCTATGGTAACGGTTGCTATGGTAACCGTTGCCATGGTTACGGTTGCTATGGTAACCGTTGCTATGGTAACCGTTGCTATGGTAACCGTTGCCATGGTTACGGTTGCTATGGTAACCGTTGCCATGGTTACGGTTGCTATGGTAACCATTGCCATGTTTGCACATTTAAAGATAAACAAAAAACAACAAGAGTTCCAAAAGGTAACTAGGGCAGACGGAATGCACTGAGCATGCTCAGACACACTGAGGCAGACGGAATGCACTGAATTCCAAAAGGTAACTAAGGCTGACGGAATGCACTGAGCATGCTCAGACACACTGAGGCAGACGGAATGCACTGAGCATGCTCAGACACACCTAGGCAGACGGAATGCACTGAGCATGCTCAGAAATTAAGGGGCAAGACTTCACTGAGCATGCTTAGACACACACAGTAATTATGGTTGCCATTAAAACAGTTGCTATGATAATGGTTGCTATGGCATCCATTGCTATGGTAACCGTTGCCATGGTAACCGTTGCCATGGTAACCGTTGCTATGGTAACCGTTGCTATGGTAACGGTTGCCATGGTAACGGTTGCTATGGTAACGGTTGCCATGGTAACTGTTGCTATGGTAACGGTTGCTATGGTAACCGTTGCCATGGTTACGGTTGCTATGGTAACCGTTGCTATGGTAACTGTTGCTATGGTAACCGTTGCTATGGTAACCGTTGCTATGGTAATCGTTGCTTTGGTAATCGTTGCCATGTTTGCACATTTAAAGATAAACAAAAAACAAGAGTTCCAAAAGGTAACTAAGGCAGATGGAATGCACTGAGCATGCTCAGACACACTGAGGCAGGCGGAATGCACTGAATTCCAAAAGGTAACTAAGGCTGACGAAATGCACTGAGCATGCTCAGACACACTGAGGCAGGCGGAATGCACTGAATTCCAAAAGGTATCTAGGGCAGACGGAATGCACTGAGCATGCTCAGACACACTGAGGCAGACGGAATGCACTGAGCATGCTCAGACACACCTAGGCAGACGGAATGCACTGAGCATGCTCAGACACACCTAGGCAGACGGAATGCACTGAGCATGCTCAGAAATTAAGGGGCAAGACTTCACTGAGCATGCTCAGACACACACAGTAATTATGGTTGCCATTAAAACAGTTGCTATGATAATGGTTGCTATGGCATCCATTGCTATGGTAACCGTTGCCATGGTAACGGTTGCTATGGTAACGGTTGCTATGGTAACGGTTGCTATGGTAACGGTTGCTATGGTAACGGTTGCCATGGTAACGGTTGCTATGGTAACGGTTGCTATGGTAACCGTTGCCATGGTTACGGTTGCTATGGTAACGGTTGCTATGGTAACGGTTGCTATGGTAACGGTTGCTATGGTAACGGTTGCTATGGTAACCGTTGCTATGGTAACGGTTGCTATGGCAACGGTTGCTATGGTAACCGTTGCTATGGTAACCGTTGCTATGGTTACGGTTACCATGGTTACGGTTGCTATGGTAACCGTTGCCATGGTTACGGTTGCTATGGTAACCGTTGCCATGTTTGCACATTTAAAGATAAACAAAAAACAACAAGAGTTCCAAAAGGTAACTAAGGCAGATGGAATGCACTGAGCATGCTCAGACACACTGAGGCAGGCGGAATGCACTGAATTCCAAAAGGTAACTAAGGCTGACGGAATGCACTGAGCATGCTCAGACACACTGAGGCAGGCGGAATGCACTGAATTCCAAAAGGTAACTAGGGCAGACGGAATGCACTGAGCATGCTCAGACACACTGAGGCAGATGGAATGCACTGAGCATGCTCAGACACACCTAGGCAGCCGGAATGCACTGAGCATGCTCAGACATTAAGGGGCAAGACTTCACTGAGCATGCTCAGACACACACAGTAATTATGGTTGCCATTAAAACAGTTGCTATGATAATGGTTGCTATGGCATCCATTGCTATGGTAACCGTTGCCATGGTAACCGTTGCCATGGTAACGGTTGCTATGGTAACCGTTGCCATGGTAACGGTTGCTATGGTAACGGTTGCTATGGTAACCGTTGCCATGGTTACGGTTGCCATGGTAACGGTTGATATGGTAACCGTTGCTATGGTAACCGTTGCTATGGTAACGGTTGCTATGGTAACGGTTGCTATGGTAACGGTTGCCATGGCAACGGTTGCCATGGTAACGGTTGCTATGGTAACGGTTGCCATGGTAACGGTTGCTATGGTAACGGTTGCTATGGTAACCGTTGCCATGGTTACGGATGCTATGGTAACGGTTGCTATGGTAACGGTTGCTATGGTAACGGTTGCTATGGTAACCGTTGCTATGGTAACCGTTGCTATGGTAACCGTTGCTATGGTAACCGTTGCTATGGTTACGGTTACCATGGTTACGGTTGCTATGGTAACCGTTGCTATGGTAACCGTTGCCATGGTAACCGTTGCTATGGTAACCGTTGCCATGGTTACGGTTGCCATGGTAACCGTTGCTATGGTAACCGTTGCTATGGTAACCGTTGCCATGTTTGCACATTTAAAGATAAACAAAAAACAACAAGAGTTCCAAAAGGTAACTAAGGCAGATGGAATGCACTGAGCATGCTCAGACACACTGAGGCAGGCGGAATGCACTGAATTCCAAAAGGTAACTAAGGCTGACGGAATGCACTGAGCATGCTCAGACACACTGAGGCAGGCGGAATGCACTGAATTCCAAAAGGTAACTAGGGCAGACGGAATGCACTGAGCATGCTCAGACACACTGAGGCAGACGGAATGCACTGAGCATGCTCAGACACACCTAGGCAGACGGAATGCACTGAGCATGCTCAGAAATTAAGGGGCAAGACTTCACTGAGCATGCTCAGACACACACAGTATTTATGGTTGCCATTAAAACAGTTGCTATGATAATGGTTGCTATGGCATCCATTGCCATGGTAACCATTGCCATGGTAACCGTTGCCATGGTAACGGTTGCTATGGTAACGGTTGCTATGATAACCGTTGCTATGGTAACGGTTGCTATGGTAACGGTTGCCATGGTAACGGTTGCTATGGTAACGGTTGCCATGGTAACGGTTGCTATGGTAACGGTTGCCATGGTAATGGTTGCTATGGTAACGGTTGCTATGGTAACCGTTGCCATGGTTACGGTTGCTATGGTAACCGTTGCTATGGTAACGGTTGCTATGGTAACCGTTGCCATGGTTACGGTTGCTATGGTAACGGTTGCTATGGTAACGGTTGCTATGGTAACCGTTGCTATGGTAACGGTTGCTATGGTAACGGTTGCTATGGTAACCGTTGCTATGGTAACCGTTGCTATGGTTACGGTTACCATGGTTACGGTTGCTATGGTAACCGTTGCCATGGTTACGGTTGCTATGGTAACCGTTGCCATGTTTGCACATTTAAAGATAAACAAAAAACAACAAGAGTTCCAAAAGGTAACTAAGGCAGATGGAATGCACTGAGCATGCTCAGACACACTGAGGCAGGCGGAATGCACTGAATTCCAAAAGGTAACTAGGGCAGACGGAATGCACTGAGCATGCTCAGACACACTGAGGCAGATGGAATGCACTGAGCATGCTCAGACACACCTAGGCAGTCGGAATGCACTGAGCATGCTCAGACATTAAGGGGCAAGACTTCACTGAGCATGCTCAGACACACACAGTAATTATGGTTGCCATTAAAACAGTTGCTATGATAATGGTTGCTATGGCATCCATTGCTATGGTAACCGTTGCCATGGTAACCGTTGCCATGGTAACGGTTGCTATGGTAACCGTTGCTATGGTAACGGTTGCCATGGTAACGGTTGCCATGGTAACGGTTGCTATGGTAACGGTTGCCATGGTAACGGTTTCTATGGTAACGGTTGCTATGGTAACCGTTGCCATGGTTACGGTTGCTATGGTAACAGTTGCTATGGTAACAGTTGCTATGGTAACCGTTGCTATGGTAACCGTTGCTATGGTAACGGTTGCTATGGTAACGGTTGCTATGGTAACCGTTGCTATGGTTACGTTTGCTATGGTAACCGTTGCCATGGTTACGGTTGCTATGGTAACTGTTGCCATGTTTGCACATTTAAAGATAAACAAAAAACAACAAGAGTTCCAAAAGGTAACTAAGGCAGATGGAATGCACTGAGCATGCTCAGACACACTGAGGCAGGCGGAATGCATTGAATTCCAAAAGGTAACTAAGGCTGACGGAATGCACTGAGCATGCTCAGACACACTGAGGCAGGCGGAATGCACTGAATTCCAAAAGGTAACTAGGGCAGACGGAATGCACTGAGCATGCTCAGACACACTGAGGCAGATGGAATGCACTGAGCATGCTCAGACACACCTAGGCAGCCGGAATGCACTGAGCATGCTCAGAAATTAAGGGGCAAGACTTCACTGAGCATGCTCAGACACACAAAGTAATCATGGTTGCCATTAAAACAGTTGCTATGATAATGGTTGCTATGGCATCCATTGCTATGGTAACCGTTGCCATGGTAACGGTTGCTATGGTAACCGTTGGTATGGTAACGGTTGCCATGGTAACGGTTGCCATGGTAACGGTTGCCATGGTAACGGTTGCTATGGTAACGGTTGCCATGGTAACGGTTGCTATGGTAACAGTTGCTATGGTAACCGTTGCCATGGTTACGGTTGCTATGGTAACCGTTGCTATGGTAACCGTTGCTATGGTAACCTTTGCTATGGTAACGGTTGCTATGGTAACAGTTGCCATGGTTACGGTTGCCATGGTTACGGTTGCTATGGTAAGCGTTGCCATGGTTATGGTTGCTATGGTAACCGTTGCCATGTTTGCACATTTAAAGATAAACAAAAAACAACAAGAGTTCCAAAAGGTAACTAAGGCAGATGGAATGCACTGAGCATGCTCAGACACACTGAGGCAGGCGGAATGCACTGAATTCCAAAAGGTAACTAAGGCTGACGGAATGCACTGAGCATGCTCAGACACACTGAGGCAGGCGGAATGCACTGAATTCCAAAAGGTAACTAAGGCTGACGGAATGCACTGAGCATGCTCAGACACACTGAGGCAGACGGAATGCACTGAGCATGCTCAGAAAAACCTAGGCAGACGGAATGCACTGAGCATGCTCAGACACACCTAGGCAGACGGAATGCACTGAGCATGCTCAGAAATTAAGGGGCAAGACTTCACTGAGCATGCTCAGACACACACAGTAATTATGGTTGCCATTAAAACAGTTGCTATGATAGTGGTTGCTATGGCATCCATTGCTATGGTAACCGTTGCCATGGTAACGGTTGCTATGGTAACGGTTGCTATGGTAACGGTTGCTATGGTAACGGTTGCCATGGTAACGGTTGCTATGGTAACGGTTGCCATGGTAATGGTTGCTATGGTAACGGTTGCCATGGTAACGGTTGCTATGGTAACGGTTGCCATGGTAACGGTTGCTATGGTAACGGTTGCTATGGTAACCGTTGCCATGGTTACGGTTGCCATGGTAACGGTTGATATGGTAACCGTTGCTATGGTAACCGTTGCTATGGTAACGGTTGCTATGGTAACGGTTGCTATGGTAACGGTTGCCATGGTAACGGTTGTCATGGTAACGGTTGCTATGGTAACGGTTGCCATGGTAACGGTTGCTATGGTAACGGTTGCTATGGTAACCGTTGCCATGGTTACGGATGCTATGGTAACGGTTGCTATGGTAACGGTTGCTATGGTAACGGTTACTATGGTAACGGTTGCTATGGTAACGGTTGCTATGGTAACCGTTGCTATGGTTACGGTTACCATGGTTACGGTTGCTATGGTAACCGTTGCTATGGTAACCGTTGCCATGGTTACGGTTGCTATGGTAACCGTTGCCATGTTTGCACATTTAAAGATAAACAAAAAACAACAAGAGTTCCAAAAGGTAACTAAGGCAGATGGAATGCACTGAGCATGCTCAGACACACTGAGGCAGGCGGAATGCACTGAATTCCAAAAGGTAACTAAGGCTGACGGAATGCACTGAGCATGCTCAGACACACTGAGGCAGGCGGAATGCACTGAATTCCAAAAGGTAACTAGGGCAGACGGAATGCACTGAGCATGCTCAGACACACTGAGGCAGGCGGAATGCACTGAATTCCAAAAGGTAACTAGGGCAGACGGAATGCACTGAGCATGCTCAGAAATTAAGGGGCAAGACTTCACTGAGCATGCTCAGACACACACAGTAATTATGGTTGCCATTAAAACAGTTGCTATGGTAACGGTTGCTATGGTAACCGTTGCCATGGTAACGGTTGCCATGGTAACGGTTGCTATGGTAACGGTTGCCATGGTAACGGTTGCTATGGTAACGGTTGCCATGGTAACGGTTGCTATGGTAACGGTTGCCATGGTAACAGTTGCTATGGTAACGGTTGCTATGGTAACCGTTGCCATGGTTACGGTTGCTATGGTAACCGTTGCCATGTTTGCACATTTAAAGATAAACAAAAAACAACAAGAGTTCCAAAAGGTAACTAAGGCAGATGGAATGCACTGAGCATGCTCAGACACACTGAGGCAGGCGGAATGCACTGAATTCCAAAAGGTAACTAAGGCTGACGGAATGCACTGAGCATGCTCAGACACACTGAGGCAGGCGGAATGCACTGAATTCCAAAAGGTAACTAGGGCAGACGGAATGCACTGAGCATGCTCAGACACACTGAGGCAGGCGGAATGCACTGAATTCCAAAAGGTAACTAGGGCAGACGGAATGCACTGAGCATGCTCAGAAATTAAGGGGCAAGACTTCACTGAGCATGCTCAGACACACACAGTAATTATGGTTGCCATTAAAACAGTTGCTATGATAATGGTTGCTATGGCATCCATTGCTATGGTAACCATTGCCATGGTAACCGTTGCCATGGTAACGGTTGCTATGGTAACCGTTGCTATGGTAACGGTTGCTATGGTAACGGTTACCATGGTAACGGTTGCTATGGTAACGGTTACCATGGTAACGGTTGCTATGGTAACGGTTGCCATGGTAACCGTTGCCATGGTAACGGTTGCTATGGTAACGGTTGCCATGGTAACGGTTGCTATGGTAACGGTTGCCATGGTAACCGTTGCTATGGTAACGGTTGCTATGGTAACCGTTGCCATGGTTACGGTTGCTATGGTAACCGTTGCCATGTTTGCACATTTAAAGATAAACAAAAAACAACAAGAGTTCCAAAAGGTAACTAAGGCAGATGGAATGCACTGAGCATGCTCAGACACACTGAGGCAGGCGGAATGTACTGAATTCCAAAAGGTAACTAAGGCTGACGGAATGCACTGAGCATGCTCAGACACACTGAGGCAGGCGGAATGCACTGAATTCCGAAAGGTAACTAGGGCAGACGGAATGCACTGAGCATGCTCAGACACACTGAGGCAGGCGGAATGCACTGAATTCCAAAAGGTAACTAGGGCAGACGGAATGCACTGAGCATGCTCAGACACACCTAGGCAGCCGGAATGCACTGAGCATGCTCAGAAATTAAGGGGCAAGACTTCACTGAGCATGCTCAGACACACACAGTAATTATGGTTGCCATTAAAACAGTTGCTATGATAATGGTTGCTATGGCATCCATTGCTATGGTAACCGTTGCCATGGTAACCGTTGCCATGGTAACGGTTGCTATGGTAACCGTTGCTATGGTAACGGTTGCTATGGTAACGGTTGCCATGGTAACGGTTGCTATGGTAACGGTTGCCATGGTAACGGTTGCTATGGTAACGGTTGCCATGGTAACGGTTGCTATGGTAACGGTTGCCATGGTAACGGTTGCTATGGTAACGGTTGCCATGGTAACGGTTGCTATGGTAACGGTTGCCATGGTAACGGTTGCTATGGTAACGGTTGCTATGGTAACGGTTGCCATGGTAACGGTTGCTATGGTAACGGTTGCCATGGTAACGGTTGCTATGGTAACGGTTGCCATGGTAACGGTTGCTATGGTAACGGTTGCCATGGTAACGGTTGCTATGGTAACGGTTGCCATGGTAACGGTTGCTATGGTAACGGTTGCTATGGTTACGGTTGCTATGGTAACCGTTGCCATGGTTACGGTTGCTATGGTAACCGTTGCCATGTTTGCACATTTAAAGATAAACAAAAAACAACAAGAGTTCCAAAAGGTAACTAAGGCAGATGGAATGCACTGAGCATGCTCAGACACACTGAGGCAGGCGGAATGCACTGAATTCCAAAAGGTAACTAGGGCAGACGGAATGCACTGAGCATGCTCAGACACACTGAGGCAGATGGAATGCACTGAGCATGCTCAGACACACCTAGGCAGTCGGAATGCACTGAGCATGCTCAGACATTAAGGGGCAAGACTTCACTGAGCATGCTCAGACACACACAGTAATTATGGTTGCCATTAAAACAGTTGCTATGATAATGGTTGCTATGGCATCCATTGCTATGGTAACCGTTGCCATGGTAACCGTTGCCATGGTAACGGTTGCTATGGTAACCGTTGCTATGGTAACGGTTGCCATGGTAACGGTTGCCATGGTAACGGTTGCTATGGTAACGGTTGCCATGGTAACGGTTTCTATGGTAACGGTTGCTATGGTAACCGTTGCCATGGTTACGGTTGCTATGGTAACAGTTGCTATGGTAACAGTTGCTATGGTAACCGTTGCTATGGTAACCGTTGCTATGGTAACGGTTGCTATGGTAACGGTTGCTATGGTAACCGTTGCTATGGTTACGTTTGCTATGGTAACCGTTGCCATGGTTACGGTTGCTATGGTAACTGTTGCCATGTTTGCACATTTAAAGATAAACAAAAAACAACAAGAGTTCCAAAAGGTAACTAAGGCAGATGGAATGCACTGAGCATGCTCAGACACACTGAGGCAGGCGGAATGCATTGAATTCCAAAAGGTAACTAAGGCTGACGGAATGCACTGAGCATGCTCAGACACACTGAGGCAGGCGGAATGCACTGAATTCCAAAAGGTAACTAGGGCAGACGGAATGCACTGAGCATGCTCAGACACACTGAGGCAGATGGAATGCACTGAGCATGCTCAGACACACCTAGGCAGCCGGAATGCACTGAGCATGCTCAGAAATTAAGGGGCAAGACTTCACTGAGCATGCTCAGACACACAAAGTAATCATGGTTGCCATTAAAACAGTTGCTATGATAATGGTTGCTATGGCATCCATTGCTATGGTAACCGTTGCCATGGTAACGGTTGCTATGGTAACCGTTGGTATGGTAACGGTTGCCATGGTAACGGTTGCCATGGTAACGGTTGCCATGGTAACGGTTGCTATGGTAACGGTTGCCATGGTAACGGTTGCTATGGTAACAGTTGCTATGGTAACCGTTGCCATGGTTACGGTTGCTATGGTAACCGTTGCTATGGTAACCGTTGCTATGGTAACCTTTGCTATGGTAACGGTTGCTATGGTAACAGTTGCCATGGTTACGGTTGCCATGGTTACGGTTGCTATGGTAAGCGTTGCCATGGTTATGGTTGCTATGGTAACCGTTGCCATGTTTGCACATTTAAAGATAAACAAAAAACAACAAGAGTTCCAAAAGGTAACTAAGGCAGATGGAATGCACTGAGCATGCTCAGACACACTGAGGCAGGCGGAATGCACTGAATTCCAAAAGGTAACTAAGGCTGACGGAATGCACTGAGCATGCTCAGACACACTGAGGCAGGCGGAATGCACTGAATTCCAAAAGGTAACTAAGGCTGACGGAATGCACTGAGCATGCTCAGACACACTGAGGCAGACGGAATGCACTGAGCATGCTCAGAAAAACCTAGGCAGACGGAATGCACTGAGCATGCTCAGACACACCTAGGCAGACGGAATGCACTGAGCATGCTCAGAAATTAAGGGGCAAGACTTCACTGAGCATGCTCAGACACACACAGTAATTATGGTTGCCATTAAAACAGTTGCTATGATAGTGGTTGCTATGGCATCCATTGCTATGGTAACCGTTGCCATGGTAACGGTTGCCATGGTAACGGTTGCTATGGTAACGGTTGCTATGGTAACGGTTGCTATGGTAACGGTTGCCATGGTAACGGTTGCTATGGTAACGGTTGCCATGGTAATGGTTGCTATGGTAACGGTTGCCATGGTAACGGTTGCTATGGTAACGGTTGCCATGGTAACGGTTGCTATGGTAACGGTTGCTATGGTAACCGTTGCCATGGTTACGGTTGCCATGGTAACGGTTGATATGGTAACCGTTGCTATGGTAACCGTTGCTATGGTAACGGTTGCTATGGTAACGGTTGCTATGGTAACGGTTGCCATGGTAACGGTTGTCATGGTAACGGTTGCTATGGTAACGGTTGCCATGGTAACGGTTGCTATGGTAACGGTTGCTATGGTAACCGTTGCCATGGTTACGGATGCTATGGTAACGGTTGCTATGGTAACGGTTGCTATGGTAACGGTTACTATGGTAACGGTTGCTATGGTAACGGTTGCTATGGTAACCGTTGCTATGGTTACGGTTACCATGGTTACGGTTGCTATGGTAACCGTTGCTATGGTAACCGTTGCCATGGTTACGGTTGCTATGGTAACCGTTGCCATGTTTGCACATTTAAAGATAAACAAAAAACAACAAGAGTTCCAAAAGGTAACTAAGGCAGATGGAATGCACTGAGCATGCTCAGACACACTGAGGCAGGCGGAATGCACTGAATTCCAAAAGGTAACTAAGGCTGACGGAATGCACTGAGCATGCTCAGACACACTGAGGCAGGCGGAATGCACTGAATTCCAAAAGGTAACTAGGGCAGACGGAATGCACTGAGCATGCTCAGACACACTGAGGCAGGCGGAATGCACTGAATTCCAAAAGGTAACTAGGGCAGACGGAATGCACTGAGCATGCTCAGAAATTAAGGGGCAAGACTTCACTGAGCATGCTCAGACACACACAGTAATTATGGTTGCCATTAAAACAGTTGCTATGGTAACGGTTGCTATGGTAACCGTTGCCATGGTAACGGTTGCCATGGTAACGGTTGCTATGGTAACGGTTGCCATGGTAACGGTTGCTATGGTAACGGTTGCCATGGTAACGGTTGCTATGGTAACGGTTGCCATGGTAACAGTTGCTATGGTAACGGTTGCTATGGTAACCGTTGCCATGGTTACGGTTGCTATGGTAACCGTTGCCATGTTTGCACATTTAAAGATAAACAAAAAACAACAAGAGTTCCAAAAGGTAACTAAGGCAGATGGAATGCACTGAGCATGCTCAGACACACTGAGGCAGGCGGAATGCACTGAATTCCAAAAGGTAACTAAGGCTGACGGAATGCACTGAGCATGCTCAGACACACTGAGGCAGGCGGAATGCACTGAATTCCAAAAGGTAACTAGGGCAGACGGAATGCACTGAGCATGCTCAGACACACTGAGGCAGGCGGAATGCACTGAATTCCAAAAGGTAACTAGGGCAGACGGAATGCACTGAGCATGCTCAGAAATTAAGGGGCAAGACTTCACTGAGCATGCTCAGACACACACAGTAATTATGGTTGCCATTAAAACAGTTGCTATGATAATGGTTGCTATGGCATCCATTGCTATGGTAACCATTGCCATGGTAACCGTTGCCATGGTAACGGTTGCTATGGTAACCGTTGCTATGGTAACGGTTGCTATGGTAACGGTTACCATGGTAACGGTTGCTATGGTAACGGTTACCATGGTAACGGTTGCTATGGTAACGGTTGCCATGGTAACCGTTGCCATGGTAACGGTTGCTATGGTAACGGTTGCCATGGTAACGGTTGCTATGGTAACGGTTGCCATGGTAACCGTTGCTATGGTAACGGTTGCTATGGTAACCGTTGCCATGGTTACGGTTGCTATGGTAACCGTTGCCATGTTTGCACATTTAAAGATAAACAAAAAACAACAAGAGTTCCAAAAGGTAACTAAGGCAGATGGAATGCACTGAGCATGCTCAGACACACTGAGGCAGGCGGAATGTACTGAATTCCAAAAGGTAACTAAGGCTGACGGAATGCACTGAGCATGCTCAGACACACTGAGGCAGGCGGAATGCACTGAATTCCGAAAGGTAACTAGGGCAGACGGAATGCACTGAGCATGCTCAGACACACTGAGGCAGGCGGAATGCACTGAATTCCAAAAGGTAACTAGGGCAGACGGAATGCACTGAGCATGCTCAGACACACCTAGGCAGCCGGAATGCACTGAGCATGCTCAGAAATTAAGGGGCAAGACTTCACTGAGCATGCTCAGACACACACAGTAATTATGGTTGCCATTAAAACAGTTGCTATGATAATGGTTGCTATGGCATCCATTGCTATGGTAACCGTTGCCATGGTAACCGTTGCCATGGTAACGGTTGCTATGGTAACCGTTGCTATGGTAACGGTTGCTATGGTAACGGTTGCCATGGTAACGGTTGCTATGGTAACGGTTGCCATGGTAACGGTTGCTATGGTAACGGTTGCCATGGTAACGGTTGCTATGGTAACGGTTGCCATGGTAACGGTTGCTATGGTAACGGTTGCCATGGTAACGGTTGCTATGGTAACGGTTGCCATGGTAACGGTTGCTATGGTAACGGTTGCTATGGTAACGGTTGCCATGGTAACGGTTGCTATGGTAACGGTTGCCATGGTAACGGTTGCTATGGTAACGGTTGCCATGGTAACGGTTGCTATGGTAACGGTTGCCATGGTAACGGTTGCTATGGTAACGGTTGCCATGGTAACGGTTGCTATGGTAACGGTTGCTATGGTTACGGTTGCTATGGTAACCGTTGCCATGGTTACGGTTGCTATGGTAACCGTTGCCATGTTTGCACATTTAAAGATAAACAAAAAACAACAAGAGTTCCAAAAGGTAACTAAGGCAGATGGAATGCACTGAGCATGCTCAGACACACTGAGGCAGGCGGAATGCACTGAATTCCAAAAGGTAACTAAGGCTGACGGAATGCACTGAGCATGCTCAGACACACTGAGGCAGGCGGAATGCACTGAATTCCAAAAGGTAACTAGGGCAGACGGAATGCACTGAGCATGCTCAGACACACTGAGGCAGGCGGAATGCACTGAATTCCAAAAGGTAACTAGGGCAGACGGAATGCACTGAGCATGCTCAGACACACTGAGGCAGACAGAATGCACTGAGCATGCTCAGACACACCTAGGCAGCCGGAATGCACTGAGCATGCTCAGAAATTAAGGGGCAAGACTTCATTGAGCATGCTCAGACACACACAGTAATTATGGTTGCCATTAAAACAGTTGCTATGATAATGGTTGCTATGGCATCCATTGCTATGGTAACCGTTGCCATGGTAACCGTTGCCATGGTAACGGTTGCTATGGTAACCGTTGCCATGGTAACGGTTGCTATGGTAACGGTTGCTATGGTAACCGTTGCCATGGTTACGGTTGCCATGGTAACGGTTGATATGGTAACCGTTGCTATGGTAACCGTTGCTATGGTAACGGTTGCTATGGTAACGGTTGCTATGGTAACGGTTGCCATGGCAACGGTTGCCATGGTAACGGTTGCTATGGTAACGGTTGCCATGGTAACGGTTGCTATGGTAACGGTTGCTATGGTAACCGTTGCCATGGTTACGGATGCTATGGTAACGGTTGCTATGGTAACGGTTGCTATGGTAACGGTTGCTATGGTAACGGTTGCTATGGTAACCGTTGCTATGGTAACCGTTGCTATGGTAACCGTTGCTATGGTTACGGTTACCATGGTTACGGTTGCTATGGTAACCGTTGCTATGGTAACCGTTGCCATGGTAACCGTTGCTATGGTAACCGTTGCCATGGTTACGGTTGCCATGGTAACCGTTGCTATGGTAACCGTTGCTATGGTAACCGTTGCCATGTTTGCACATTTAAAGATAAACAAAAAACAACAAGAGTTCCAAAAGGTAACTAAGGCAGATGGAATGCACTGAGCATGCTCAGACACACTGAGGCAGGCGGAATGCACTGAATTCCAAAAGGTAACTAAGGCTGACGGAATGCACTGAGCATGCTCAGACACACTGAGGCAGGCGGAATGCACTGAATTCCAAAAGGTAACTAGGGCAGACGGAATGCACTGAGCATGCTCAGACACACTGAGGCAGACGGAATGCACTGAGCATGCTCAGACACACCTAGGCAGACGGAATGCACTGAGCATGCTCAGAAATTAAGGGGCAAGACTTCACTGAGCATGCTCAGACACACACAGTATTTATGGTTGCCATTAAAACAGTTGCTATGATAATGGTTGCTATGGCATCCATTGCCATGGTAACCATTGCCATGGTAACCGTTGCCATGGTAACGGTTGCTATGATAACCGTTGCTATGGTAACGGTTGCTATGGTAACGGTTGCCATGGTAACGGTTGCTATGGTAACGGTTGCCATGGTAACGGTTGCTATGGTAACGGTTGCTATGGTAACCGTTGCCATGGTTACGGTTGCTATGGTAACCGTTGCTATGGTAACGGTTGCTATGGTAACCGTTGCCATGGTTACGGTTGCTATGGTAACGGTTGCTATGGTAACGGTTGCTATGGTAACCGTTGCTATGGTAACGGTTGCTATGGTAACGGTTGCTATGGTAACCGTTGCTATGGTAACCGTTGCTATGGTTACGGTTACCATGGTTACGGTTGCTATGGTAACCGTTGCCATGGTTACGGTTGCTATGGTAACCGTTGCCATGTTTGCACATTTAAAGATAAACAAAAAACAACAAGAGTTCCAAAAGGTAACTAAGGCAGATGGAATGCACTGAGCATGCTCAGACACACTGAGGCAGGCGGAATGCACTGAATTCCAAAAGGTAACTAGGGCAGACGGAATGCACTGAGCATGCTCAGACACACTGAGGCAGATGGAATGCACTGAGCATGCTCAGACACACTGAGGCAGGCGGAATGTACTGAATTCCAAAAGGTAACTAAGGCTGACGGAATGCACTGAGCATGCTCAGACACACTGAGGCAGGCGGAATGCACTGAATTCCGAAAGGTAACTAGGGCAGACGGAATGCACTGAGCATGCTCAGACACACTGAGGCAGGCGGAATGCACTGAATTCCAAAAGGTAACTAGGGCAGACGGAATGCACTGAGCATGCTCAGACACACCTAGGCAGCCGGAATGCACTGAGCATGCTCAGAAATTAAGGGGCAAGACTTCACTGAGCATGCTCAGACACACACAGTAATTATGGTTGCCATTAAAACAGTTGCTATGATAATGGTTGCTATGGCATCCATTGCTATGGTAACCGTTGCCATGGTAACCGTTGCCATGGTAACGGTTGCTATGGTAACCGTTGCTATGGTAACGGTTGCTATGGTAACGGTTGCCATGGTAACGGTTGCTATGGTAACGGTTGCCATGGTAACGGTTGCTATGGTAACGGTTGCCATGGTAACGGTTGCTATGGTAACGGTTGCCATGGTAACGGTTGCTATGGTAACGGTTGCCATGGTAACGGTTGCTATGGTAACGGTTGCCATGGTAACGGTTGCTATGGTAACGGTTGCTATGGTAACGGTTGCCATGGTAACGGTTGCTATGGTAACGGTTGCCATGGTAACGGTTGCTATGGTAACGGTTGCCATGGTAACGGTTGCTATGGTAACGGTTGCCATGGTAACGGTTGCTATGGTAACGGTTGCCATGGTAACGGTTGCTATGGTAACGGTTGCTATGGTTACGGTTGCTATGGTAACCGTTGCCATGGTTACGGTTGCTATGGTAACCGTTGCCATGTTTGCACATTTAAAGATAAACAAAAAACAACAAGAGTTCCAAAAGGTAACTAAGGCAGATGGAATGCACTGAGCATGCTCAGACACACTGAGGCAGGCGGAATGCACTGAATTCCAAAAGGTAACTAAGGCTGACGGAATGCACTGAGCATGCTCAGACACACTGAGGCAGGCGGAATGCACTGAATTCCAAAAGGTAACTAGGGCAGACGGAATGCACTGAGCATGCTCAGACACACTGAGGCAGGCGGAATGCACTGAATTCCAAAAGGTAACTAGGGCAGACGGAATGCACTGAGCATGCTCAGACACACTGAGGCAGACAGAATGCACTGAGCATGCTCAGACACACCTAGGCAGCCGGAATGCACTGAGCATGCTCAGAAATTAAGGGGCAAGACTTCATTGAGCATGCTCAGACACACACAGTAATTATGGTTGCCATTAAAACAGTTGCTATGATAATGGTTGCTATGGCATCCATTGCTATGGTAACCGTTGCCATGGTAACCGTTGCCATGGTAACGGTTGCTATGGTAACCGTTGCCATGGTAACGGTTGCTATGGTAACGGTTGCTATGGTAACCGTTGCCATGGTTACGGTTGCCATGGTAACGGTTGATATGGTAACCGTTGCTATGGTAACCGTTGCTATGGTAACGGTTGCTATGGTAACGGTTGCTATGGTAACGGTTGCCATGGCAACGGTTGCCATGGTAACGGTTGCTATGGTAACGGTTGCCATGGTAACGGTTGCTATGGTAACGGTTGCTATGGTAACCGTTGCCATGGTTACGGATGCTATGGTAACGGTTGCTATGGTAACGGTTGCTATGGTAACGGTTGCTATGGTAACCGTTGCTATGGTAACCGTTGCTATGGTAACCGTTGCTATGGTAACCGTTGCTATGGTTACGGTTACCATGGTTACGGTTGCTATGGTAACCGTTGCTATGGTAACCGTTGCCATGGTAACCGTTGCTATGGTAACCGTTGCCATGGTTACGGTTGCCATGGTAACCGTTGCTATGGTAACCGTTGCTATGGTAACCGTTGCCATGTTTGCACATTTAAAGATAAACAAAAAACAACAAGAGTTCCAAAAGGTAACTAAGGCAGATGGAATGCACTGAGCATGCTCAGACACACTGAGGCAGGCGGAATGCACTGAATTCCAAAAGGTAACTAAGGCTGACGGAATGCACTGAGCATGCTCAGACACACTGAGGCAGGCGGAATGCACTGAATTCCAAAAGGTAACTAGGGCAGACGGAATGCACTGAGCATGCTCAGACACACTGAGGCAGACGGAATGCACTGAGCATGCTCAGACACACCTAGGCAGACGGAATGCACTGAGCATGCTCAGAAATTAAGGGGCAAGACTTCACTGAGCATGCTCAGACACACACAGTATTTATGGTTGCCATTAAAACAGTTGCTATGATAATGGTTGCTATGGCATCCATTGCCATGGTAACCATTGCCATGGTAACCGTTGCCATGGTAACGGTTGCTATGGTAACGGTTGCTATGATAACCGTTGCTATGGTAACGGTTGCTATGGTAACGGTTGCCATGGTAACGGTTGCTATGGTAACGGTTGCCATGGTAACGGTTGCTATGGTAACGGTTGCCATGGTAACGGTTGCTATGGTAACGGTTGCTATGGTAACCGTTGCCATGGTTACGGTTGCTATGGTAACCGTTGCTATGGTAACGGTTGCTATGGTAACCGTTGCCATGGTTACGGTTGCTATGGTAACGGTTGCTATGGTAACGGTTGCTATGGTAACCGTTGCTATGGTAACGGTTGCTATGGTAACGGTTGCTATGGTAACCGTTGCTATGGTAACCGTTGCTATGGTTACGGTTACCATGGTTACGGTTGCTATGGTAACCGTTGCCATGGTTACGGTTGCTATGGTAACCGTTGCCATGTTTGCACATTTAAAGATAAACAAAAAACAACAAGAGTTCCAAAAGGTAACTAAGGCAGATGGAATGCACTGAGCATGCTCAGACACACTGAGGCAGGCGGAATGCACTGAATTCCAAAAGGTAACTAGGGCAGACGGAATGCACTGAGCATGCTCAGACACACTGAGGCAGATGGAATGCACTGAGCATGCTCAGACACACCTAGGCAGTCGGAATGCACTGAGCATGCTCAGACATTAAGGGGCAAGACTTCACTGAGCATGCTCAGACACACACAGTAATTATGGTTGCCATTAAAACAGTTGCTATGATAATGGTTGCTATGGCATCCATTGCTATGGTAACCGTTGCCATGGTAACCGTTGCCATGGTAACGGTTGCTATGGTAACCGTTGCTATGGTAACGATTGCCATGGTAACGGTTGCCATGGTAACGGTTGCTATGGTAACGGTTGCCATGGTAACGGTTTCTATGGTAACGGTTGCTATGGTAACCGTTGCCATGGTTACGGTTGCTATGGTAACAGTTGCTATGGTAACAGTTGCTATGGTAACCGTTGCTATGGTAACCGTTGCTATGGTAACGGTTGCTATGGTAACGGTTGCTATGGTAACCGTTGCTATGGTTACGTTTGCTATGGTAACCGTTGCCATGGTTACGGTTGCTATGGTAACTGTTGCCATGTTTGCACATTTAAAGATAAACAAAAAACAACAAGAGTTCCAAAAGGTAACTAAGGCAGATGGAATGCACTGAGCATGCTCAGACACACTGAGGCAGGCGGAATGCATTGAATTCCAAAAGGTAACTAAGGCTGACGGAATGCACTGAGCATGCTCAGACACACTGAGGCAGGCGGAATGCACTGAATTCCAAAAGGTAACTAGGGCAGACGGAATGCACTGAGCATGCTCAGACACACTGAGGCAGATGGAATGCACTGAGCATGCTCAGACACACCTAGGCAGCCGGAATGCACTGAGCATGCTCAGAAATTAAGGGGCAAGACTTCACTGAGCATGCTCAGACACACAAAGTAATCATGGTTGCCATTAAAACAGTTGCTATGATAATGGTTGCTATGGCATCCATTGCTATGGTAACCGTTGCCATGGTAACGGTTGCTATGGTAACCGTTGGTATGGTAACGGTTGCCATGGTAACGGTTGCCATGGTAACGGTTGCCATGGTAACGGTTGCCATGGTAACGGTTGCTATGGTAACGGTTGCCATGGTAACGGTTGCTATGGTAACAGTTGCTATGGTAACCGTTGCCATGGTTACGGTTGCTATGGTAACCGTTGCTATGGTAACCGTTGCTATGGTAACCTTTGCTATGGTAACGGTTGCTATGGTAACAGTTGCCATGGTTACGGTTGCCATGGTTACGGTTGCTATGGTAAGCGTTGCCATGGTTATGGTTGCTATGGTAACCGTTGCCATGTTTGCACATTTAAAGATAAACAAAAAACAACAAGAGTTCCAAAAGGTAACTAAGGCAGATGGAATGCACTGAGCATGCTCAGACACACTGAGGCAGGCGGAATGCACTGAATTCCAAAAGGTAACTAAGGCTGACGGAATGCACTGAGCATGCTCAGACACACTGAGGCAGGCGGAATGCACTGAATTCCAAAAGGTAACTAAGGCTGACGGAATGCACTGAGCATGCTCAGACACACTGAGGCAGACGGAATGCACTGAGCATGCTCAGAAAAACCTAGGCAGACGGAATGCACTGAGCATGCTCAGACACACCTAGGCAGACGGAATGCACTGAGCATGCTCAGAAATTAAGGGGCAAGACTTCACTGAGCATGCTCAGACACACACAGTAATTATGGTTGCCATTAAAACAGTTGCTATGATAGTGGTTGCTATGGCATCCATTGCTATGGTAACCGTTGCCATGGTAACGGTTGCCATGGTAACGGTTGCTATGGTAACGGTTGCTATGGTAACGGTTGCTATGGTAACGGTTGCCATGGTAACGGTTGCTATGGTAACGGTTGCCATGGTAATGGTTGCTATGGTAACGGTTGCCATGGTAACGGTTGCTATGGTAACGGTTGCCATGGTAACGGTTGCTATGGTAACGGTTGCTATGGTAACCGTTGCCATGGTTACGGTTGCCATGGTAACGGTTGATATGGTAACCGTTGCTATGGTAACCGTTGCTATGGTAACGGTTGCTATGGTAACGGTTGCTATGGTAACGGTTGCCATGGTAACGGTTGTCATGGTAACGGTTGCTATGGTAACGGTTGCCATGGTAACGGTTGCTATGGTAACGGTTGCTATGGTAACCGTTGCCATGGTTACGGATGCTATGGTAACGGTTGCTATGGTAACGGTTGCTATGGTAACGGTTACTATGGTAACGGTTGCTATGGTAACGGTTGCTATGGTAACCGTTGCTATGGTTACGGTTACCATGGTTACGGTTGCTATGGTAACCGTTGCTATGGTAACCGTTGCCATGGTTACGGTTGCTATGGTAACCGTTGCCATGTTTGCACATTTAAAGATAAACAAAAAACAACAAGAGTTCCAAAAGGTAACTAAGGCAGATGGAATGCACTGAGCATGCTCAGACACACTGAGGCAGGCGGAATGCACTGAATTCCAAAAGGTAACTAAGGCTGACGGAATGCACTGAGCATGCTCAGACACACTGAGGCAGGCGGAATGCACTGAATTCCAAAAGGTAACTAGGGCAGACGGAATGCACTGAGCATGCTCAGACACACTGAGGCAGGCGGAATGCACTGAATTCCAAAAGGTAACTAGGGCAGACGGAATGCACTGAGCATGCTCAGAAATTAAGGGGCAAGACTTCACTGAGCATGCTCAGACACACACAGTAATTATGGTTGCCATTAAAACAGTTGCTATGGTAACGGTTGCTATGGTAACCGTTGCCATGGTAACGGTTGCCATGGTAACGGTTGCTATGGTAACGGTTGCCATGGTAACGGTTGCTATGGTAACGGTTGCCATGGTAACGGTTGCTATGGTAACGGTTGCCATGGTAACAGTTGCTATGGTAACGGTTGCTATGGTAACCGTTGCCATGGTTACGGTTGCTATGGTAACCGTTGCCATGTTTGCACATTTAAAGATAAACAAAAAACAACAAGAGTTCCAAAAGGTAACTAAGGCAGATGGAATGCACTGAGCATGCTCAGACACACTGAGGCAGGCGGAATGCACTGAATTCCAAAAGGTAACTAAGGCTGACGGAATGCACTGAGCATGCTCAGACACACTGAGGCAGGCGGAATGCACTGAATTCCAAAAGGTAACTAGGGCAGACGGAATGCACTGAGCATGCTCAGACACACTGAGGCAGGCGGAATGCACTGAATTCCAAAAGGTAACTAGGGCAGACGGAATGCACTGAGCATGCTCAGAAATTAAGGGGCAAGACTTCACTGAGCATGCTCAGACACACACAGTAATTATGGTTGCCATTAAAACAGTTGCTATGATAATGGTTGCTATGGCATCCATTGCTATGGTAACCATTGCCATGGTAACCGTTGCCATGGTAACGGTTGCTATGGTAACCGTTGCTATGGTAACGGTTGCTATGGTAACGGTTACCATGGTAACGGTTGCTATGGTAACGGTTACCATGGTAACGGTTGCTATGGTAACGGTTGCCATGGTAACCGTTGCCATGGTAACGGTTGCTATGGTAACGGTTGCCATGGTAACGGTTGCTATGGTAACGGTTGCCATGGTAACCGTTGCTATGGTAACGGTTGCTATGGTAACCGTTGCCATGGTTACGGTTGCTATGGTAACCGTTGCCATGTTTGCACATTTAAAGATAAACAAAAAACAACAAGAGTTCCAAAAGGTAACTAAGGCAGATGGAATGCACTGAGCATGCTCAGACACACTGAGGCAGGCGGAATGTACTGAATTCCAAAAGGTAACTAAGGCTGACGGAATGCACTGAGCATGCTCAGACACACTGAGGCAGGCGGAATGCACTGAATTCCAAAAGGTAACTAGGGCAGACGGAATGCACTGAGCATGCTCAGACACACCTAGGCAGCCGGAATGCACTGAGCATGCTCAGAAATTAAGGGGCAAGACTTCACTGAGCATGCTCAGACACACACAGTAATTATGGTTGCCATTAAAACAGTTGCTATGATAATGGTTGCTATGGCATCCATTGCTATGGTAACCGTTGCCATGGTAACCGTTGCCATGGTAACGGTTGCTATGGTAACCGTTGCTATGGTAACGGTTGCTATGGTAACGGTTGCCATGGTAACGGTTGCTATGGTAACGGTTGCCATGGTAACGGTTGCTATGGTAACGGTTGCCATGGTAACGGTTGCTATGGTAACGGTTGCCATGGTAACGGTTGCTATGGTAACGGTTGCCATGGTAACGGTTGCCATGGTAACGGTTGCCATGGTAACGGTTGCCATGGTAACGGTTGCTATGGTAACGGTTGCCATGGTAACGGTTGCTATGGTAACGGTTGCCATGGTAACGGTTGCTATGGTAACGGTTGCCATGGTAACGGTTGCTATGGTAACGGTTGCTATGGTTACGGTTGCTATGGTAACCGTTGCCATGGTTACGGTTGCTATGGTAACCGTTGCCATGTTTGCACATTTAAAGATAAACAAAAAACAACAAGAGTTCCAAAAGGTAACTAAGGCAGATGGAATGCACTGAGCATGCTCAGACACACTGAGGCAGGCGGAATGCACTGAATTCCAAAAGGTAACTAAGGCTGACGGAATGCACTGAGCATGCTCAGACACACTGAGGCAGGCGGAATGCACTGAATTCCAAAAGGTAACTAGGGCAGACGGAATGCACTGAGCATGCTCAGACACACTGAGGCAGGCGGAATGCACTGAATTCCAAAAGGTAACTAGGGCAGACGGAATGCACTGAGCATGCTCAGACACACTGAGGCAGACAGAATGCACTGAGCATGCTCAGACACACCTAGGCAGCCGGAATGCACTGAGCATGCTCAGAAATTAAGGGGCAAGACTTCATTGAGCATGCTCAGACACACACAGTAATTATGGTTGCCATTAAAACAGTTGCTATGATAATGGTTGCTATGGCATCCATTGCTATGGTAACCGTTGCCATGGTAACCGTTGCCATGGTAACGGTTGCTATGGTAACCGTTGCTATGGTAACGGTTGCTATGGTAACGGTTGCCATGGTAACGGTTGCTATGGTAACGGTTGCCATGGTAACGGTTGCTATGGTAACGGTTGCCATGGTAACGGTTGCCATGGTAACGGTTGCTATGGTAACGGTTGCCATGGTAACGGTTGCCATGGTAACCGTTGCCATGGTAACGGTTGCTATGGTAACGGTTGCTATGGTAACGGTTGCCATGGTAACGGTTGCTATGGTAACGGTTGCCATGGTAACGGTTGCTATGGTAACGGTTGCCATGGTAACGGTTGCTATGGTAACGGTTGCCATGGTAACGGTTGCTATGGTAACGGTTGCCATGGTAACCGTTGCTATGGTAACGGTTGCTATGGTAACCGTTGCCATGGTTACGGTTGCTATGGTAACCGTTGCCATGTTTGCACATTTAAAGATAAACAAAAAACAACAAGAGTTCCAAAAGGTAACTAAGGCAGATGGAATGCACTGAGCATGCTCAGACACACTGAGGCAGGCGGAATGTACTGAATTCCAAAAGGTAACTAAGGCTGACGGAATGCACTGAGCATGCTCAGACACACTGAGGCAGGCGGAATGCACTGAATTCCAAAAGGTAACTAGGGCAGACGGAATGCACTGAGCATGCTCAGACACACCTAGGCAGCCGGAATGCACTGAGCATGCTCAGAAATTAAGGGGCAAGACTTCACTGAGCATGCTCAGACACACACAGTAATTATGGTTGCCATTAAAACAGTTGCTATGATAATGGTTGCTATGGCATCCATTGCTATGGTAACCGTTGCCATGGTAACCGTTGCCATGGTAACGGTTGCTATGGTAACCGTTGCTATGGTAACGGTTACCATGGTAACGGTTGCTATGGTAACGGTTGCCATGGTAACGGTTGCTATGGTAACGGTTGCCATGGTAACGGTTGCTATGGTAACGGTTGCTATGGTAACGGTTGCCATGGTAACGGTTGCTATGGTAACGGTTGCCATGGTAACGGTTGCTATGGTAACGGTTGCCATGGTAACGGTTGCTATGGTAACGGTTGCCATGGTAACGGTTGCTATGGTAACGGTTGCCATGGTAACGGTTGCCATGGTAACGGTTGCTATGGTAACGGTTGCCATGGTAACGGTTGCTATGGTAACGGTTGCCATGGTAACGGTTGCTATGGTAACGGTTGCCATGGTAACCGTTGCCATGGTAACCGTTGCCATGGTAACGGTTGCTATGGTAACCGTTGCCATGGTAACGGTTGCCATGGTAACGGTTGCTATGGTAACGGTTGCCATGGTAACGGTTGCTATGGTAACGGTTGCCATGGTAACGGTTGCTATGGTAACGGTTGCCATGGTAACGGTTGCTATGGTAACGGTTGCCATGGTAACGGTTGCTATGGTAACGGTTGCTATGGTAACCGTTGCCATGGTTACGGTTGCTATGGTAACCGTTGCCATGTTTGCACATTTAAAGATAAACAAAAAACAACAAGAGTTCCAAAAGGTAACTAAGGCAGATGGAATGCACTGAGCATGCTCAGACACACTGAGGCAGGCGGAATGCACTGAATTCCAAAAGGTAACTAAGGCTGACGGAATGCACTGAGCATGCTCAGACACACTGAGGCAGGCGGAATGCACTGAATTCCAAAAGGTAACTAGGGCAGACGGAATGCACTGAGCATGCTCAGACACACTGAGGCAGCCGGAATGCACTGAGCATGCTCAGAAATTAAGGGGCAAGACTTCACTGAGCATGCTCAGACACACACAGTAATTATGGTTGCCATTAAAACAGTTGCTATGATAATGGTTGCTATGGCATCCATTGCTATGGTAACCGTTGCCATGGTAACCGTTGCCATGGTAACGGTTGCTATGGTAACCGTTGCCATGGTAACGGTTGCCATGGTAACGGTTGCTATGGTAACGGTTGCCATGGTAACGGTTGCTATGGTAACGGTTGCCATGGTAACGGGTGCTATGGTAACGGTTGCCATGGTAACGGTTGCTATGGTAACGGTTGCCATGGTAACGGTTGCTATGGTAACGGTTGCTATGGTAACCGTTGCCATGGTTACGGTTGCTATGGTAACCGTTGCCATGTTTGCACATTTAAAGATAAACAAAAAACAACAAGAGTTCCAAAAGGTAACTAAGGCAGATGGAATGCACTGAGCATGCTCAGACACACTGAGGCAGGCGGAATGCACTGAATTCCAAAAGGTAACTAAGGCTGACGGAATGCACTGAGCATGCTCAGACACACTGAGGCAGGCGGAATGCACTGAATTCCAAAAGGTAACTAGGGCAGACGGAATGCACTGAGCATGCTCAGACACACTGAGGCAGGCGGAATGCACTGAATTCCAAAAGGTAACTAGGGCAGACGGAATGCACTGAGCATGCTCAGAAATTAAGGGGCAAGACTTCACTGAGCATGCTCAGACACACACAGTAATTATGGTTGCCATTAAAACAGTTGCTATGGTAACGGTTGCTATGGTAACGGTTGCCATGGTAACGGTTGCCATGGTAACGGTTGCTATGGTAACGGTTGCCATGGTAACGGTTGCTATGGTAACGGTTGCCATGGTAACGGTTGCTATGGTAACGGTTGCCATGGTAACAGTTGCTATGGTAACGGTTGCTATGGTAACCGTTGCCATGGTTACGGTTGCTATGGTAACCGTTGCCATGTTTGCACATTTAAAGATAAACAAAAAACAACAAGAGTTCCAAAAGGTAACTAAGGCAGATGGAATGCACTGAGCATGCTCAGACACACTGAGGCAGGCGGAATGCACTGAATTCCAAAAGGTAACTAAGGCTGACGGAATGCACTGAGCATGCTCAGACACACTGAGGCAGGCGGAATGCACTGAATTCCAAAAGGTAACTAGGGCAGACGGAATGCACTGAGCATGCTCAGACACACTGAGGCAGGCGGAATGCACTGAATTCCAAAAGGTAACTAGGGCAGACGGAATGCACTGAGCATGCTCAGAAATTAAGGGGCAAGACTTCACTGAGCATGCTCAGACACACACAGTAATTATGGTTGCCATTAAAACAGTTGCTATGATAATGGTTGCTATGGCATCCATTGCTATGGTAACCATTGCCATGGTAACCGTTGCCATGGTAACGGTTGCTATGGTAACCGTTGCTATGGTAACGGTTGCTATGGTAACGGTTACCATGGTAACGGTTGCTATGGTAACGGTTACCATGGTAACGGTTGCTATGGTAACGGTTGCCATGGTAACCGTTGCCATGGTAACGGTTGCTATGGTAACGGTTGCCATGGTAACGGTTGCTATGGTAACGGTTGCCATGGTAACCGTTGCTATGGTAACGGTTGCTATGGTAACCGTTGCCATGGTTACGGTTGCTATGGTAACCGTTGCCATGTTTGCACATTTAAAGATAAACAAAAAACAACAAGAGTTCCAAAAGGTAACTAAGGCAGATGGAATGCACTGAGCATGCTCAGACACACTGAGGCAGGCGGAATGTACTGAATTCCAAAAGGTAACTAAGGCTGACGGAATGCACTGAGCATGCTCAGACACACTGAGGCAGGCGGAATGCACTGAATTCCAAAAGGTAACTAGGGCAGACGGAATGCACTGAGCATGCTCAGACACACCTAGGCAGCCGGAATGCACTGAGCATGCTCAGAAATTAAGGGGCAAGACTTCACTGAGCATGCTCAGACACACACAGTAATTATGGTTGCCATTAAAACAGTTGCTATGATAATGGTTGCTATGGCATCCATTGCTATGGTAACCGTTGCCATGGTAACCGTTGCCATGGTAACGGTTGCTATGGTAACCGTTGCTATGGTAACGGTTGCTATGGTAACGGTTGCCATGGTAACGGTTGCTATGGTAACGGTTGCCATGGTAACGGTTGCTATGGTAACGGTTGCCATGGTAACGGTTGCTATGGTAACGGTTGCCATGGTAACGGTTGCTATGGTAACGGTTGCCATGGTAACGGTTGCCATGGTAACGGTTGCCATGGTAACGGTTGCCATGGTAACGGTTGCTATGGTAACGGTTGCCATGGTAACGGTTGCTATGGTAACGGTTGCCATGGTAACGGTTGCTATGGTAACGGTTGCCATGGTAACGGTTGCTATGGTAACGGTTGCTATGGTTACGGTTGCTATGGTAACCGTTGCCATGGTTACGGTTGCTATGGTAACCGTTGCCATGTTTGCACATTTAAAGATAAACAAAAAACAACAAGAGTTCCAAAAGGTAACTAAGGCAGATGGAATGCACTGAGCATGCTCAGACACACTGAGGCAGGCGGAATGCACTGAATTCCAAAAGGTAACTAAGGCTGACGGAATGCACTGAGCATGCTCAGACACACTGAGGCAGGCGGAATGCACTGAATTCCAAAAGGTAACTAGGGCAGACGGAATGCACTGAGCATGCTCAGACACACTGAGGCAGGCGGAATGCACTGAATTCCAAAAGGTAACTAGGGCAGACGGAATGCACTGAGCATGCTCAGACACACTGAGGCAGACAGAATGCACTGAGCATGCTCAGACACACCTAGGCAGCCGGAATGCACTGAGCATGCTCAGAAATTAAGGGGCAAGACTTCATTGAGCATGCTCAGACACACACAGTAATTATGGTTGCCATTAAAACAGTTGCTATGATAATGGTTGCTATGGCATCCATTGCTATGGTAACCGTTGCCATGGTAACCGTTGCCATGGTAACGGTTGCTATGGTAACCGTTGCTATGGTAACGGTTGCTATGGTAACGGTTGCCATGGTAACGGTTGCTATGGTAACGGTTGCCATGGTAACGGTTGCTATGGTAACGGTTGCCATGGTAACGGTTGCCATGGTAACGGTTGCTATGGTAACGGTTGCCATGGTAACGGTTGCCATGGTAACCGTTGCCATGGTAACGGTTGCTATGGTAACGGTTGCTATGGTAACGGTTGCCATGGTAACGGTTGCTATGGTAACGGTTGCCATGGTAACGGTTGCTATGGTAACGGTTGCCATGGTAACGGTTGCTATGGTAACGGTTGCCATGGTAACGGTTGCTATGGTAACGGTTGCCATGGTAACCGTTGCTATGGTAACGGTTGCTATGGTAACCGTTGCCATGGTTACGGTTGCTATGGTAACCGTTGCCATGTTTGCACATTTAAAGATAAACAAAAAACAACAAGAGTTCCAAAAGGTAACTAAGGCAGATGGAATGCACTGAGCATGCTCAGACACACTGAGGCAGGCGGAATGTACTGAATTCCAAAAGGTAACTAAGGCTGACGGAATGCACTGAGCATGCTCAGACACACTGAGGCAGGCGGAATGCACTGAATTCCAAAAGGTAACTAGGGCAGACGGAATGCACTGAGCATGCTCAGACACACCTAGGCAGCCGGAATGCACTGAGCATGCTCAGAAATTAAGGGGCAAGACTTCACTGAGCATGCTCAGACACACACAGTAATTATGGTTGCCATTAAAACAGTTGCTATGATAATGGTTGCTATGGCATCCATTGCTATGGTAACCGTTGCCATGGTAACCGTTGCCATGGTAACGGTTGCTATGGTAACCGTTGCTATGGTAACGGTTACCATGGTAACGGTTGCTATGGTAACGGTTGCCATGGTAACGGTTGCTATGGTAACGGTTGCCATGGTAACGGTTGCTATGGTAACGGTTGCTATGGTAACGGTTGCCATGGTAACGGTTGCTATGGTAACGGTTGCCATGGTAACGGTTGCTATGGTAACGGTTGCCATGGTAACGGTTGCTATGGTAACGGTTGCCATGGTAACGGTTGCTATGGTAACGGTTGCCATGGTAACGGTTGCCATGGTAACGGTTGCTATGGTAACGGTTGCCATGGTAACGGTTGCTATGGTAACGGTTGCCATGGTAACGGTTGCTATGGTAACGGTTGCCATGGTAACCGTTGCCATGGTAACCGTTGCCATGGTAACGGTTGCTATGGTAACCGTTGCCATGGTAACGGTTGCCATGGTAACGGTTGCTATGGTAACGGTTGCCATGGTAACGGTTGCTATGGTAACGGTTGCCATGGTAACGGTTGCTATGGTAACGGTTGCCATGGTAACGGTTGCTATGGTAACGGTTGCCATGGTAACGGTTGCTATGGTAACGGTTGCTATGGTAACCGTTGCCATGGTTACGGTTGCTATGGTAACCGTTGCCATGTTTGCACATTTAAAGATAAACAAAAAACAACAAGAGTTCCAAAAGGTAACTAAGGCAGATGGAATGCACTGAGCATGCTCAGACACACTGAGGCAGGCGGAATGCACTGAATTCCAAAAGGTAACTAGGGCAGACGGAATGCACTGAGCATGCTCAGACACACTGAGGCAGGCGGAATGCACTGAATTCCAAAAGGTAACTAGGGCAGACGGAATGCACTGAGCATGCTCAGACACACTGAGGCAGATGGAATGCACTGAGCATGCTCAGACACACCTAGGCAGCCGGAATGCACTGAGCATGCTCAGAAATTAAGGGGCAAGACTTCATTGAGCATGCTCAGACACACACAGTAATTATGGTTGCCATTAAAACAGTTGCTATGATAATGGTTGCTATGGCATCCATTGCTATGGTAACCGTTGCCATGGTAACCGTTGCCATGGTAACGGTTGCTATGGTAACCGTTGCTATGGTAACGGTTGCTATGGTAACGGTTGCCATGGTAACGGTTGCTATGGTAACGGTTGCCATGGTAACGGTTGCTATGGTAACGGTTGCCATGGTAACGGTTGCCATGGTAACGGTTGCTATGGTAACGGTTGCCATGGTAACGGTTGCCATGGTAACCGTTGCCATGGTAACGGTTGCTATGGTAACGGTTGCTATGGTAACGGTTGCCATGGTAACGGTTGCTATGGTAACGGTTGCCATGGTAACGGTTGCTATGGTAACGGTTGCCATGGTAACGGTTGCTATGGTAACGGTTGCCATGGTAACGGTTGCTATGGTAACGGTTGCCATGGTAACCGTTGCTATGGTAACGGTTGCTATGGTAACCGTTGCCATGGTTACGGTTGCTATGGTAACCGTTGCCATGTTTGCACATTTAAAGATAAACAAAAAACAACAAGAGTTCCAAAAGGTAACTAAGGCAGATGGAATGCACTGAGCATGCTCAGACACACTGAGGCAGGCGGAATGTACTGAATTCCAAAAGGTAACTAAGGCTGACGGAATGCACTGAGCATGCTCAGACACACTGAGGCAGGCGGAATGCACTGAATTCCAAAAGGTAACTAGGGCAGACGGAATGCACTGAGCATGCTCAGACACACCTAGGCAGCCGGAATGCACTGAGCATGCTCAGAAATTAAGGGGCAAGACTTCACTGAGCATGCTCAGACACACACAGTAATTATGGTTGCCATTAAAACAGTTGCTATGATAATGGTTGCTATGGCATCCATTGCTATGGTAACCGTTGCCATGGTAACCGTTGCCATGGTAACGGTTTCTATGGTAACCGTTGCTATGGTAACGGTTACCATGGTAACGGTTGCTATGGTAACGGTTGCCATGGTAACGGTTGCTATGGTAACGGTTGCCATGGTAACGGTTGCTATGGTAACGGTTGCTATGGTAACGGTTGCCATGGTAACGGTTGCTATGGTAACGGTTGCCATGGTAACGGTTGCTATGGTAACGGTTGCCATGGTAACGGTTGCTATGGTAACGGTTGCCATGGTAACGGTTGCTATGGTAACGGTTGCCATGGTAACGGTTGCCATGGTAACGGTTGCTATGGTAACGGTTGCCATGGTAACGGTTGCTATGGTAACGGTTGCCATGGTAACGGTTGCTATGGTAACGGTTGCCATGGTAACCGTTGCCATGGTAACCGTTGCCATGGTAACGGTTGCTATGGTAACCGTTGCCATGGTAACGGTTGCCATGGTAACGGTTGCTATGGTAACGGTTGCCATGGTAACGGTTGCTATGGTAACGGTTGCCATGGTAACGGTTGCTATGGTAACGGTTGCCATGGTAACGGTTGCTATGGTAACGGTTGCCATGGTAACGGTTGCTATGGTAACGGTTGCTATGGTAACCGTTGCCATGGTTACGGTTGCTATGGTAACCGTTGCCATGTTTGCACATTTAAAGATAAACAAAAAACAACAAGAGTTCCAAAAGGTAACTAAGGCAGATGGAATGCACTGAGCATGCTCAGACACACTGAGGCAGGCGGAATGCACTGAATTCCAAAAGGTAACTAAGGCTGACGGAATGCACTGAGCATGCTCAGACACACTGAGGCAGGCGGAATGCACTGAATTCCAAAAGGTAACTAGGGCAGACGGAATGCACTGAGCATGCTCAGACACACTGAGGCAGCCGGAATGCACTGAGCATGCTCAGAAATTAAGGGGCAAGACTTCACTGAGCATGCTCAGACACACACAGTAATTATGGTTGCCATTAAAACAGTTGCTATGATAATGGTTGCTATGGCATCCATTGCTATGGTAACCGTTGCCATGGTAACCGTTGCCATGGTAACGGTTGCTATGGTAACCGTTGCCATGGTAACGGTTGCCATGGTAACGGTTGCTATGGTAACGGTTGCCATGGTAACGGTTGCTATGGTAACGGTTGCCATGGTAACGGGTGCTATGGTAACGGTTGCCATGGTAACGGTTGCTATGGTAACGGTTGCCATGGTAACGGTTGCTATGGTAACGGTTGCTATGGTAACCGTTGCCATGGTTACGGTTGCTATGGTAACCGTTGCCATGTTTGCACATTTAAAGATAAACAAAAAACAACAAGAGTTCCAAAAGGTAACTAAGGCAGATGGAATGCACTGAGCATGCTCAGACACACTGAGGCAGGCGGAATGCACTGAATTCCAAAAGGTAACTAAGGCTGACGGAATGCACTGAGCATGCTCAGACACACTGAGGCAGGCGGAATGCACTGAATTCCAAAAGGTAACTAGGGCAGACGGAATGCACTGAGCATGCTCAGACACACTGAGGCAGGCGGAATGCACTGAATTCCAAAAGGTAACTAGGGCAGACGGAATGCACTGAGCATGCTCAGAAATTAAGGGGCAAGACTTCACTGAGCATGCTCAGACACACACAGTAATTATGGTTGCCATTAAAACAGTTGCTATGATAATGGTTGCTATGGCATCCATTGCTATGGTAACCATTGCCATGGTAACCGTTGCCATGGTAACGGTTGCTATGGTAACCGTTGCTATGGTAACGGTTGCTATGGTAACGGTTACCATGGTAACGGTTGCTATGGTAACGGTTACCATGGTAACGGTTGCTATGGTAACGGTTGCCATGGTAACCGTTGCCATGGTAACGGTTGCTATGGTAACGGTTGCCATGGTAACGGTTGCTATGGTAACGGTTGCCATGGTAACCGTTGCTATGGTAACGGTTGCTATGGTAACCGTTGCCATGGTTACGGTTGCTATGGTAACCGTTGCCATGTTTGCACATTTAAAGATAAACAAAAAACAACAAGAGTTCCAAAAGGTAACTAAGGCAGATGGAATGCACTGAGCATGCTCAGACACACTGAGGCAGGCGGAATGTACTGAATTCCAAAAGGTAACTAAGGCTGACGGAATGCACTGAGCATGCTCAGACACACTGAGGCAGGCGGAATGCACTGAATTCCAAAAGGTAACTAGGGCAGACGGAATGCACTGAGCATGCTCAGACACACCTAGGCAGCCGGAATGCACTGAGCATGCTCAGAAATTAAGGGGCAAGACTTCACTGAGCATGCTCAGACACACACAGTAATTATGGTTGCCATTAAAACAGTTGCTATGATAATGGTTGCTATGGCATCCATTGCTATGGTAACCGTTGCCATGGTAACCGTTGCCATGGTAACGGTTGCTATGGTAACCGTTGCTATGGTAACGGTTGCTATGGTAACGGTTGCCATGGTAACGGTTGCTATGGTAACGGTTGCCATGGTAACGGTTGCTATGGTAACGGTTGCCATGGTAACGGTTGCTATGGTAACGGTTGCCATGGTAACGGTTGCTATGGTAACGGTTGCCATGGTAACGGTTGCCATGGTAACGGTTGCCATGGTAACGGTTGCCATGGTAACGGTTGCTATGGTAACGGTTGCCATGGTAACGGTTGCTATGGTAACGGTTGCCATGGTAACGGTTGCTATGGTAACGGTTGCCATGGTAACGGTTGCTATGGTAACGGTTGCTATGGTTACGGTTGCTATGGTAACCGTTGCCATGGTTACGGTTGCTATGGTAACCGTTGCCATGTTTGCACATTTAAAGATAAACAAAAAACAACAAGAGTTCCAAAAGGTAACTAAGGCAGATGGAATGCACTGAGCATGCTCAGACACACTGAGGCAGGCGGAATGCACTGAATTCCAAAAGGTAACTAAGGCTGACGGAATGCACTGAGCATGCTCAGACACACTGAGGCAGGCGGAATGCACTGAATTCCAAAAGGTAACTAGGGCAGACGGAATGCACTGAGCATGCTCAGACACACTGAGGCAGGCGGAATGCACTGAATTCCAAAAGGTAACTAGGGCAGACGGAATGCACTGAGCATGCTCAGACACACTGAGGCAGACAGAATGCACTGAGCATGCTCAGACACACCTAGGCAGCCGGAATGCACTGAGCATGCTCAGAAATTAAGGGGCAAGACTTCATTGAGCATGCTCAGACACACACAGTAATTATGGTTGCCATTAAAACAGTTGCTATGATAATGGTTGCTATGGCATCCATTGCTATGGTAACCGTTGCCATGGTAACCGTTGCCATGGTAACGGTTGCTATGGTAACCGTTGCTATGGTAACGGTTGCTATGGTAACGGTTGCCATGGTAACGGTTGCTATGGTAACGGTTGCCATGGTAACGGTTGCTATGGTAACGGTTGCCATGGTAACGGTTGCCATGGTAACGGTTGCTATGGTAACGGTTGCCATGGTAACGGTTGCCATGGTAACCGTTGCCATGGTAACGGTTGCTATGGTAACGGTTGCTATGGTAACGGTTGCCATGGTAACGGTTGCTATGGTAACGGTTGCCATGGTAACGGTTGCTATGGTAACGGTTGCCATGGTAACGGTTGCTATGGTAACGGTTGCCATGGTAACGGTTGCTATGGTAACGGTTGCCATGGTAACCGTTGCTATGGTAACGGTTGCTATGGTAACCGTTGCCATGGTTACGGTTGCTATGGTAACCGTTGCCATGTTTGCACATTTAAAGATAAACAAAAAACAACAAGAGTTCCAAAAGGTAACTAAGGCAGATGGAATGCACTGAGCATGCTCAGACACACTGAGGCAGGCGGAATGTACTGAATTCCAAAAGGTAACTAAGGCTGACGGAATGCACTGAGCATGCTCAGACACACTGAGGCAGGCGGAATGCACTGAATTCCAAAAGGTAACTAGGGCAGACGGAATGCACTGAGCATGCTCAGACACACCTAGGCAGCCGGAATGCACTGAGCATGCTCAGAAATTAAGGGGCAAGACTTCACTGAGCATGCTCAGACACACACAGTAATTATGGTTGCCATTAAAACAGTTGCTATGATAATGGTTGCTATGGCATCCATTGCTATGGTAACCGTTGCCATGGTAACCGTTGCCATGGTAACGGTTGCTATGGTAACCGTTGCTATGGTAACGGTTACCATGGTAACGGTTGCTATGGTAACGGTTGCCATGGTAACGGTTGCTATGGTAACGGTTGCCATGGTAACGGTTGCTATGGTAACGGTTGCTATGGTAACGGTTGCCATGGTAACGGTTGCTATGGTAACGGTTGCCATGGTAACGGTTGCTATGGTAACGGTTGCCATGGTAACGGTTGCTATGGTAACGGTTGCCATGGTAACGGTTGCTATGGTAACGGTTGCCATGGTAACGGTTGCCATGGTAACGGTTGCTATGGTAACGGTTGCCATGGTAACGGTTGCTATGGTAACGGTTGCCATGGTAACGGTTGCTATGGTAACGGTTGCCATGGTAACCGTTGCCATGGTAACCGTTGCCATGGTAACGGTTGCTATGGTAACCGTTGCCATGGTAACGGTTGCCATGGTAACGGTTGCTATGGTAACGGTTGCCATGGTAACGGTTGCTATGGTAACGGTTGCCATGGTAACGGTTGCTATGGTAACGGTTGCCATGGTAACGGTTGCTATGGTAACGGTTGCCATGGTAACGGTTGCTATGGTAACGGTTGCTATGGTAACCGTTGCCATGGTTACGGTTGCTATGGTAACCGTTGCCATGTTTGCACATTTAAAGATAAACAAAAAACAACAAGAGTTCCAAAAGGTAACTAAGGCAGATGGAATGCACTGAGCATGCTCAGACACACTGAGGCAGGCGGAATGCACTGAATTCCAAAAGGTAACTAAGGCTGACGGAATGCACTGAGCATGCTCAGACACACTGAGGCAGGCGGAATGCACTGAATTCCAAAAGGTAACTAGGGCAGACGGAATGCACTGAGCATGCTCAGACACACTGAGGCAGCCGGAATGCACTGAGCATGCTCAGAAATTAAGGGGCAAGACTTCACTGAGCATGCTCAGACACACACAGTAATTATGGTTGCCATTAAAACAGTTGCTATGATAATGGTTGCTATGGCATCCATTGCTATGGTAACCGTTGCCATGGTAACCGTTGCCATGGTAACGGTTGCTATGGTAACCGTTGCCATGGTAACGGTTGCCATGGTAACGGTTGCTATGGTAACGGTTGCCATGGTAACGGTTGCTATGGTAACGGTTGCCATGGTAACGGGTGCTATGGTAACGGTTGCCATGGTAACGGTTGCTATGGTAACGGTTGCCATGGTAACGGTTGCTATGGTAACGGTTGCTATGGTAACCGTTGCCATGGTTACGGTTGCTATGGTAACCGTTGCCATGTTTGCACATTTAAAGATAAACAAAAAACAACAAGAGTTCCAAAAGGTAACTAAGGCAGATGGAATGCACTGAGCATGCTCAGACACACTGAGGCAGGCGGAATGCACTGAATTCCAAAAGGTAACTAAGGCTGACGGAATGCACTGAGCATGCTCAGACACACTGAGGCAGGCGGAATGCACTGAATTCCAAAAGGTAACTAGGGCAGACGGAATGCACTGAGCATGCTCAGACACACTGAGGCAGGCGGAATGCACTGAATTCCAAAAGGTAACTAGGGCAGACGGAATGCACTGAGCATGCTCAGACACACTGAGGCAGACAGAATGCACTGAGCATGCTCAGACACACCTAGGCAGCCGGAATGCACTGAGCATGCTCAGAAATTAAGGGGCAAGACTTCACTGAGCATGCTCAGACACACACAGTAATTATGGTTGCCATTAAAACAGTTGCTATGATAATGGTTGCTATGGCATCCATTGCTATGGTAACCGTTGCCATGGTAACCGTTGCCATGGTAACGGTTGCTATGGTAACCGTTGCCATGGTAACGGTTGCCATGGTAACGGTTGCTATGGTAACGGTTGCCATGGTAACGGTTGCTATGGTAACGGTTGCCATGGTAACGGGTGCTATGGTAACGGTTGCCATGGTAACGGTTGCTATGGTAACGGTTGCCATGGTAACGGTTGCTATGGTAACGGTTGCTATGGTAACCGTTGCCATGGTTACGGTTGCTATGGTAACCGTTGCCATGTTTGCACATTTAAAGATAAACAAAAAACAACAAGAGTTCCAAAAGGTAACTAAGGCAGATGGAATGCACTGAGCATGCTCAGACACACTGAGGCAGGCGGAATGCACTGAATTCCAAAAGGTAACTAAGGCTGACGGAATGCACTGAGCATGCTCAGACACACTGAGGCAGGCGGAATGCACTGAATTCCAAAAGGTAACTAGGGCAGACGGAATGCACTGAGCATGCTCAGACACACTGAGGCAGGCGGAATGCACTGAATTCCAAAAGGTAACTAGGGCAGACGGAATGCACTGAGCATGCTCAGACACACTGAGGCAGACAGAATGCACTGAGCATGCTCAGACACACCTAGGCAGCCGGAATGCACTGAGCATGCTCAGAAATTAAGGGGCAAGACTTCATTGAGCATGCTCAGACACACACAGTAATTATGGTTGCCATTAAAACAGTTGCTATGATAATGGTTGCTATGGCATCCATTGCTATGGTAACCGTTGCCATGGTAACCGTTGCCATGGTAACGGTTGCTATGGTAACCGTTGCTATGGTAACGGTTGCTATGGTAACGGTTGCCATGGTAACGGTTGCTATGGTAACGGTTGCCATGGTAACGGTTGCTATGGTAACGGTTGCCATGGTAACGGTTGCTATGGTAACGGTTACCATGGTAACGGTTGCTATGGTAACGGTTGCCATGGTAACGGTTGCTATGGTAACGGTTGCCATGGTAACGGTTGCTATGGTAACGGTTGCTATGGTAACGGTTGCCATGGTAACGGTTGCTATGGTAACGGTTGCCATGGTAACGGTTGCTATGGTAACGGTTGCCATGGTAACGGTTGCTATGGTAACGGTTGCCATGGTAACGGTTGCTATGGTAACGGTTGCCATGGTAACGGTTGCCATGGTAACGGTTGCTATGGTAACGGTTGCCATGGTAACGGTTGCTATGGTAACGGTTGCCATGGTAACGGTTGCTATGGTAACGGTTGCCATGGTAACCGTTGCCATGGTAACCGTTGCCATGGTAACGGTTGCTATGGTAACCGTTGCCATGGTAACGGTTGCCATGGTAACGGTTGCTATGGTAACGGTTGCCATGGTAACGGTTGCTATGGTAACGGTTGCCATGGTAACGGTTGCTATGGTAACGGTTGCCATGGTAACGGTTGCTATGGTAACGGTTGCCATGGTAACGGTTGCTATGGTAACGGTTGCTATGGTAACCGTTGCCATGGTTACGGTTGCTATGGTAACCGTTGCCATGTTTGCACATTTAAAGATAAACAAAAAACAACAAGAGTTCCAAAAGGTAACTAAGGCAGATGGAATGCACTGAGCATGCTCAGACACACTGAGGCAGGCGGAATGCACTGAATTCCAAAAGGTAACTAAGGCTGACGGAATGCACTGAGCATGCTCAGACACACTGAGGCAGACGGAATGCACTGAGCATGCTCAGAAAAACCTAGGCAGACGGAATGCACTGAGCATGCTCAGACACACCTAGGCAGACGGAATGCACTGAGCATGCTCAGAAATTAAGGGGCAAGACTTCACTGAGCATGCTCAGACACACACAGTAATTATGGTTGCCATTAAAACAGTTGCTATGATAGTGGTTGCTATGGCATCCATTGCTATGGTAACCGTTGCCATGGTAACGGTTGCCATGGTAACGGTTGCTATGGTAACGGTTGCTATGGTAACGGTTGCTATGGTAACGGTTGCCATGGTAACGGTTGCTATGGTAACGGTTGCCATGGTAATGGTTGCTATGGTAACGGTTGCCATGGTAACGGTTGCTATGGTAACGGTTGCCATGGTAACGGTTGCTATGGTAACGGTTGCTATGGTAACCGTTGCCATGGTTACGGTTGCCATGGTAACGGTTGATATGGTAACCGTTGCTATGGTAACCGTTGCTATGGTAACGGTTGCTATGGTAACGGTTGCTATGGTAACGATTGCCATGGTAACGGTTGTCATGGTAACGGTTGCTATGGTAACGGTTGCCATGGTAACGGTTGCTATGGTAACGGTTGCTATGGTAACCGTTGCCATGGTTACGGATGCTATGGTAACGGTTGCTATGGTAACGGTTGCTATGGTAACGGTTACTATGGTAACGGTTGCTATGGTAACGGTTGCTATGGTAACCGTTGCTATGGTTACGGTTACCATGGTTACGGTTGCTATGGTAACCGTTGCTATGGTAACCGTTGCCATGGTTACGGTTGCTATGGTAACCGTTGCCATGTTTGCACATTTAAAGATAAACAAAAAACAACAAGAGTTCCAAAAGGTAACTAAGGCAGATGGAATGCACTGAGCATGCTCAGACACACTGAGGCAGGCGGAATGCACTGAATTCCAAAAGGTAACTAAGGCTGACGGAATGCACTGAGCATGCTCAGACACACTGAGGCAGGCGGAATGCACTGAATTCCAAAAGGTAACTAGGGCAGACGGAATGCACTGAGCATGCTCAGACACACTGAGGCAGGCGGAATGCACTGAATTCCAAAAGGTAACTAGGGCAGACGGAATGCACTGAGCATGCTCAGAAATTAAGGGGCAAGACTTCACTGAGCATGCTCAGACACACACAGTAATTATGGTTGCCATTAAAACAGTTGCTATGGTAACGGTTGCTATGGTAACCGTTGCCATGGTAACGGTTGCCATGGTAACGGTTGCTATGGTAACGGTTGCCATGGTAACGGTTGCTATGGTAACGGTTGCCATGGTAACGGTTGCTATGGTAACGGTTGCCATGGTAACAGTTGCTATGGTAACGGTTGCTATGGTAACCGTTGCCATGGTTACGGTTGCTATGGTAACCGTTGCCATGTTTGCACATTTAAAGATAAACAAAAAACAACAAGAGTTCCAAAAGGTAACTAAGGCAGATGGAATGCACTGAGCATGCTCAGACACACTGAGGCAGGCGGAATGCACTGAATTCCAAAAGGTAACTAAGGCTGACGGAATGCACTGAGCATGCTCAGACACACTGAGGCAGGCGGAATGCACTGAATTCCAAAAGGTAACTAGGGCAGACGGAATGCACTGAGCATGCTCAGACACACTGAGGCAGGCGGAATGCACTGAATTCCAAAAGGTAACTAGGGCAGACGGAATGCACTGAGCATGCTCAGAAATTAAGGGGCAAGACTTCACTGAGCATGCTCAGACACACACAGTAATTATGGTTGCCATTAAAACAGTTGCTATGATAATGGTTGCTATGGCATCCATTGCTATGGTAACCGTTGCCATGGTAACCGTTGCCATGGTAACGGTTGCTATGGTAACCGTTGCTATGGTAACGGTTGCTATGGTAACGGTTGCCATGGTAACGGTTGCTATGGTAACGGTTGCCATGGTAACGGTTGCTATGGTAACGGTTGCCATGGTAACGGTTGCTATGGTAACGGTTGCCATGGTAACGGTTGCTATGGTAACGGTTGCCATGGTAACGGTTGCTATGGTAACGGTTGCCATGGTAACGGTTGCTATGGTAACGGTTGCTATGGTAACCGTTGCCATGGTTACGGTTGCTATGGTAACCGTTGCCATGTTTGCACATTTAAAGATAAACAAAAAACAACAAGAGTTCCAAAAGGTAACTAAGGCAGATGGAATGCACTGAGCATGCTCAGACACACTGAGGCAGGCGGAATGCACTGAATTCCAAAAGGTAACTAAGGCTGACGGAATGCACTGAGCATGCTCAGACACACTGAGGCAGGCGGAATGCACTGAATTCCAAAAGGTAACTAGGGCAGACGGAATGCACTGAGCATGCTCAGACACACTGAGGCAGGCGGAATGCACTGAATTCCAAAAGGTAACTAGGGCAGACGGAATGCACTGAGCATGCTCAGACACACTGAGGCAGACAGAATGCACTGAGCATGCTCAGACACACCTAGGCAGCCGGAATGCACTGAGCATGCTCAGAAATTAAGGGGCAAGACTTCACTGAGCATGCTCAGACACACACAGTAATTATGGTTGCCATTAAAACAGTTGCTATGATAATGGTTGCTATGGCATCCATTGCTATGGTAACCGTTGCCATGGTAAACCGTTGCCATGGTAACGGTTGCTATGGTAACCGTTGCCATGGTAACGGTTGCCATGGTAACGGTTGCTATGGTAACGGTTGCCAATGGTAACGGTTGCTATGGTAACGGTTGCCATGGTAACGGGTGCTATGGTAACGGTTGCCATGGTAACGGTTGCTATGGTAACGGTTGCCATGGTAACGGTTTGCTATGGTAACGGTTGCTATGGTAACCGTTGCCATGGTTACGGTTGCTATGGTAACCGTTGCCATGTTTGCACATTTAAAGATAAACAAAAAACAACAAGAGTTCCAAAAGGTAACTAAGGCAGATGGAATGCACTGAGCATGCTCAGACACACTGAGGCAGGCGGAATGCACTGAATTCCCAAAGGTAACTAAGGCTGACGGAATGCACTGAGCATGCTCAGACACACTGAGGCAGGCGGAATGCACTGAATTCCAAAGGTAACTAGGGCAGACGGAATGCACTGAGCATGCTCAGACACACTGAGGCAGGCGGAATGCACTGAATTCCAAAAGGTAACTAGGGGCAGACGGAATGCACTGAGCATGCTCAGACACACTGAGGCAGACAGAATGCACTGAGCATGCTCAGACACACCTAGGCAGCCGGAATGCACTGAGCATGCTCAGAAATTAAGGGCAAGACTTCATTGAGCATGCTCAGACACACACAGTAATTATGGTTGCCATTAAAACAGTTGCTATGATAATGGTTGCTATGGCATCCATTGCTATGGTAACCGTTGCCATGGTAACCGATGCCATGGTAACGGGTTGCTATGGTAACCGTTGCTATGGTAACGGTTTGCTATGGTAACGGTTGCCATGGTAACGGTTGCTATGGTAACGGTTGCCATGGTAACGGTTGCTATGGTAACGGTTGCCATGGTAACGGTTTGCTATGGTAACGGTTCACATGGTAACGGTTTGCTATTGGTAACGGTTGCCATGGTAACGGTTGCTATGGTAACGGTTGCCATGGTAACGGTTGCTATGGTAACGGTTGCTATGGTATACGGTTTGCCATTGAGTAACGGTTGCTATGGTAACGGTTGCCATGGTAACGGTTGCTATGGTAACGGTTGCCATGGTATCGGTTGCTATGGTAACGGTTGCCATGGTAACGGTTGCTATGGTACGGTTGCCATGGTGAACGGTTGCCATGGTAACGGTTGCTATGGTAACGGTTGCCATGGTAACGGTTGCTATGGTAACGGTTGCCATGGTAACGGTTGCTATGTAACGTTGCCATGGTAACCGTTGCCATGGTAACCGTTGCCATGGTAACGGTTGCTATGGTAACCGTTGCCATGGTAACGGTTGCCATGGTAACGGTTTGCTATGGTAACGGTTGCCATGGTAACGGTTGCTATGGTAACGGTTGCCATGGTAACGGTTGCTATGGTAACGGTTTGCCTGGCTAACGGTTGCTATGGTAACGGTTGGCCATGGTAACGGTTGCTATTTGGTAACGGTTGCTATGGTAACCGTTGCCATGGTTACGGTTGCTATGGTAACCGTTGCCATGTTTGCACATTTAAAGATAAACAAAAAAACAACAAGAGTTCCAAAAGGTAACTAAGGCAGATGGAATGCA
>CM035798.1:4821271-5006346 GCA_020466265.1 Siphamia tubifer | reverse complement strand
AAAGCACAGCACAGAGACACTACTCATGGCTGCACAAGAACAAGCCCTGAACACCAGAGCAATAGAGGCGGGGTCTACCACATCAGACAGGACCCCAGGTGTAGGCTGTGTAGAGAAGCCCCTGAAACAGTCCAGCACATCACAGCAGCTGTAAGATGCTGGCAGGTAAGGCATACATGGAGAGACATAACCAGGTAGAGGACATACTGTACAGGAACATCTGTAAAGAGTATGGACTGGAGGTCCCAGGGTCAAGATGGAGAACCCCCCAAAGGTGACAGAGAACAAACAGGCCAAGATCCTGTGGGACTTCCAGATCCAGACTGACAAGATGGTGATGGCCAATCAGCCTGACATAGTGGTGGTGGATAAACATGAGAAGACAGTGGTGGTGATAGATGTAGCAGTCCCCAGTGATAGCAACATGAGAAAGAAAGAACATGAGAAGAGAAGAGAAATACCAAGGGCTGAAAGAGGAGTTAGAGAAAATGTGGAGTGTGAAGGCAACAGTGTACCAGTAGTGATGGGGGCACTAGGGGCAGTGACCCCCAAGCTGGGACAATGTCTCCAGCAGATACCAGGAACAACATCAGAGATCTGTGTCCAAAGAGAACATTGTTAGGAACAGCTAAGATCCTGCACAGAACCCTCAGGCTCCCAGGCCTCTGGTAGAGGACCCGAGCCTGAAGGAGACACCGCCCACGTGGGGCGAGAGGAACATTTTTTTTTTTTTTTTATATATATATATATCCCCAAGGTTTATTGAAAAGGCATATTGTAAATTGTAATGGTCCCTGAAAAATGTGTGAAACAATGGGTTAAAGCATTTTAATATTAGTAACATAGTGTCATATAACAGTGTCAACCTTGGTAAGGTAATAGTACCACCTAAGGTTTTTAGAATGTATGAATAAATATTTGTGTTTTTATTATCTGTAACTTTGAGGCTTCACTCACTCACTCACTCACTCACTCACTCACTCACTCACTCACTCACTCACTCACTCACTCACTCACTCAGTTTCATCCTGATCCAGAAGCCAAAGTGCTGAGTGTGTTTTGTTCTGAGCTGAAATATTTCAAATAGTGAACTGAATTATTAATGTGACACATTCATCATCACTCTTCCCTCCATTATGGCCAGTGTGTGTATACATTACATAGAGTATACTGTGACTACATTACACTGAGTATAATGTGACACTACACTTCCCGCATATACAAGCACCCTGATGGCAGGAAGAGAGAGAGAGAGACTGAGAGACCAACCTCTAACCAACTGATACAACCATCACATGTTATTTTGCCAAAAAAATATCCTCCTCAAAAGGAGAAGAGAAAAAATATTTTCACTTAAAGCATTCCTTTTTTTGCAAAAAATAAATAAATAAATAATTTTAAAGAAAAATACAATAATCAATCAAAAGATGTAATACATAAACAAAGAAAACCAAAACATCCTTTTTCATTTAAGGATTGAACCAAAAAACAACAGTTGTTTTTTAGCTGAACATAAGACACCACACATTCACACATTCATTCAAATCATTCATTTGGTCAAATCTGTAATCTGACTGCCTTCATTATGGCAGTCATCCTCATCACACTGTCATATTCCATTCTCTCTACTATTTTTTTCTCCTAGCTTCAGCCTGGTCCTCAGCTAGCTTCAACCTGGTCCTCAGCTAGCTTCAGCCTGGTCCTCAGCTAGCTTCAGCCTGGTCCTCAGCTAGCTTCAGCCTGGTCCTCAGCTAGCTTCAGCCTGGTCCTCAGCTAGCTTCAGCCTGGTCCTCAGCTAGCTTCAGCCTGGTCCTCAGCTAGCTTCAGCCTGGACCTCAGCTAGCTTCAGCCTGGTCCTCAGCTAGCTTCAGCCTGGTCCTCAGCTAGCTTCAGCCTGGACCTCAGCTAGCTTCAGCCTGGTCCTCAGCTAGCTTCAGCCTGGTCCTCAGCTAGCTTCAGCCTGGTCCTCAGCTAGCTTCAACCTGGTCCTCAGCTAGCTTCAGCCTGGTCCTCAGCTAGCTTCAACCTGGTCCTCAGCTAGCTTCAACCTGATCCTCAGCTAGCTTCAGCCTGGACCTCAGCTAGCTTCAGCCTGGTCCTCAGCTAGCTTCAGCCTGGTCCTCAGCTAGCTTCAGCCTGGACCTCAGCTAGCTTCAGCCTGGTCCTCAGCTAGCTTCAGCCTGGTCCTCAGCTAGCTTCAGCCTGATCCAGCTAGCTTCAGCCTGGACCTCAGCTAGCTTCAGCCTGGTCCTCAGCTAGCTTCAGCCTGGTCCTCAGCTAGCTTCAGCCTGGTCCTCAGCTAGCTTCAGCCTGGTCCTCAGCTAGCTTCAACCTGGTCCTCAGCTAGCTTCAGCCTGGTCCTCAGCTAGCTTCAACCTGGTCCTCAGCTAGCTTCAACCTGATCCTCAGCTAGCTTCAGCCTGATCCTCAGCTAGCTTCAGCCTGGACCTCAGCTAGCTTCAGCCTGGTCCTCAGCTAGCTTCAGCCTGGTCCTCAGCTAGCTTCAGCCTGGTCCTCAGCTAGCTTCAGCCTGGTCCTCAGCTAGCTTCAGCCTGGTCCTCAGCTAGCTTCAGCCTGATCCTCAGCTAGCTTCAGCCTGGACCTCAGCTAGCTTCAGCCTGGTCCTCAGCTAGCTTCAGCCTGGTCCTCAGCTAGCTTCAGCCTGGTCCTCAGCTAGCTTCAACCTGGTCCTCAGCTAGCTTCAGCCTGGTCCTCAGCTAGCTTCAGCCTGGTCCTCAGCTAGCTTCAGCCTGGTCCTCAGCTAGCTTCAACCTGGTCCTCAGCTAGCTTCAGCCTGGTCCTCAGCTAGCTTCAGCCTGGTCCTCAGCTAGCTTCAGCCTGGTCCTCAGCTAGCTTCAACCTGGTCCTCAGCTAGCTTCAACCTGATCCTCAGCTAGCTTCAGCCTGGACCTCAGCTAGCTTCAGCCTGGTCCTGAGCTAGCTTCAGCCTGGTCCTGAGCTAGCTTCAGCCTGGTCCTCAGCTAGCTTCAGCCTGGTCCTCAGCTAGCTTCAGCCTGGTCCTCAGCTAGCTTCAGCCTGGTCCTCAGCTAGCTTCAGCCTGGTCCTCAGCTAGCTTCAGCCTGGTCCTCAGCTAGCTTCAGCCTGGTCCTCAGCTAGCTTCAGCCTGGTCCTGAGCTAGCTTCAGCCTGGTCCTCAGCTAGCTTCAGCCTGGTCCTCAGCTAGCTTCAGCCTGGTCCTCAGCTAGCTTCAGCCTGGTCCTCAGCTAGCTTCAGCCTGGTCCTCAGCTAGCTTCAGCCTGGTCCTCAGCTAGCTTCAGCCTGATCCTCAGCTAGCTTCAGCCTGGTCCTCAGCTAGCTTCAGCCTGGTCCTCAGCTAGCTTCAGCCTGGTCCTCAGCTAGCTTCAGCCTGGTCCTCAGCTAGCTTCAGCCTGGACCTCAGCTAGCTTCCCATCTACCTAATGGTCCTGACATCCCTGTGTCAAGGGAAAAAACTTCATCCTGGTTTATCGATTTATTTTTTATTTAAATATTTATTCCTCTTTGCTGCATTGGTGTTTTACTGTGATGGGGGGAACTTAAATTGGTGGTTGATTTCTGTTTTTGTGTGGCTAGTTGTATTTACCAATAGTAAGGGGAGCTACCACTGGGGTATGTACCACAAAGGGCGGCCGAGGCTCAGTTGGTAGAGTGGTTCGCCCAATGACCGTCCACATTGTCCACTGTCCACACATCGAAGTGTCCTTGGGCAAGACACTGAACCCTGACTTAGGCCCCCAGTAGGACTGACCTTAGACCTTAGAAACCTACTGGTGGATGAGTGTATGTGTGTGAATGGGTGAATGTGAGGCTAATGTAAAGAACTGGAATAATAATTCTGGTCCAGCTTTCATAACTATGGACACTTCCCATTCAGGAACATGCACATCCAGTAATGTGCCAAACCTGCATCGTCTTCAGCCCCTCCTCTTTCCCTCTGACACTGGTCAGTGGAATGACTCTATATGACCATTTCTGTCCCAGCTCTTTGGATAACGATGTAAGAATGAGGAGTTATCAACAATCCTATAGAATGTCCTCGAGACAGAAAGTGCTGATTGTTTTATTATTACTGATGTCTGGAAATATCCAGCCAAATCCTGGTCCAGAGAGTCCCAGTGGGTTTGATACTCCTGCAGATTTAAAAAAAAGAAAAAGAGCTGGTCTGGGTGTCTTACATCTGAATGTCCGCAGTCTTGTTGCTAAAATGGGTATGTTACGAATAAGGGCACTGTCGACTGATGTTATTGTTTTAACAGAAACTTGGCTGAGTAAATCTGTCCCAGATAGGGATGTAAATATCTTTGGCTATAATATGTTTAGGTGTGACCGCCCTAAAAGAGGTGGGGGTGTGGCCATATATATAAAGAAAAAGTTTCAAGTGAGTGTTTTGCTCTAAAACTGTGCCAAAAAAGTTTGAATTTTTATCCTTGGATCTTGAGATTTCAAAAACTTTGCATATTAATGTTGTTGGATGCTACCGAACACCCTCAGCTGAAAGCAGTGCCCGGCCTAATTTATTGCGGCTCCTCACAGAGTTAAATTCAAATGAGTTCCTAGTTGTAGGTGATTTCAACCTGAATTGGTTACAGTCAGTCTGATGAGTTTCGATGTCATTGTGACGCTTTGAACATTTTCCAGTTGGTCGATGGTACAACTCCACCAACCCTTAAAGATCCGGATGAATCTTCCTTAATAGACCTCATCCTAACAAATGCTCCTCATAATTATACAAAACCTCAATATTTGCAAATGATATCAGTGACCATTGTGCAACAGTGAGGAGCATAAAAATAGCTAAACCCAGACCACGCATCATGTATAAGATATGAAGCACTTTTCAGAACAGGGCTTTCTTCACAATTTATTTCATTTTCATTGGACAAAAATTGACCTTATAGCTGATGTTGATCTTGCTCGGAAGTGTTTTTATGATGGTTTTTATGACATTGTTAATGAGTATTAACAGATATAGAGTCAAGGGCAGAGATACTGCATGGTTCACCTCAGATCTCCTCCACTAACGTAGTCTGGCCTGGGCCAAAGTCCCCAAAACAAGTCTACGCTCTGACTGGTTGGTGTTCAGACATGTACGTAACACTTGTGCTGTAAAGGTCAGGTGTGACGGGGTTCCTCTTTAGCCCGTAAGCTCAAACAATGGTGTAGTCGCAGATATTGTGAAGATGTCTTTATTTTGTTCACCAGCTCCAAAAAGTGCATTTTTCCAAGAGATAAAGTATTTACAGACGAAAAAGAAAAAAAAGAAACAAAACACTGTTTGATAAGAGAAAACAAACTTGTCTCTATATGAATGCTGCTCTAAATGCTGCTTCCATCTTTAAAGCCCACAGTGGCTGTTACCCTCACCTGCCCTTGTCACCTGATCATGACATCATACCTCCTGACACTATATAACCAGTGCTTGGGGGTGTGGCTCAGTTTGGAATAGGAAGGTGAGTAATGTGTGTGTGTGTGTGTGTGTGTGTGTGTGTGTGTGTGTGTGTGTCAGAGTGTGTGTGTGTGTGTAAGTTTGAATGGGAAGATCAGTGTGTGTGTGTGTGTGTGTCAGTGTGTGTGTGTGTGTGTGTGTGTGTGTCAGTGTGTGTCAGTGTGTGTCAGTGTGTGTCAGAGTGTGTGTGTGTCAGAGTGTGTGTCAGAGTGTGTGTGTGTGTGTAAGTTTGAATGGGAAGATCAGTGTGTGTGTGTGTGTGTGTCAGAGTGTGTGTGTGTGTGTCAGAGTGTGTGTGTGTGTGTGTGTGTGTAAGTTTGAATGGGAAGATCAGTGTGTGTGTGTGTGTCAGAGTGTGTGTGTGTCAGAGTGTGTGTGTGTGTGTCAGAGTGTGTGTGTGTGTGTCAGAGTGTGTGTGTGTGTGTCAGAGTGTGTGTGTGTGTCAGTGTGTGTGTGTGTGTGTGTGTGTCAGAGTGGGTGTGTGTGTGTGTGTGTCAGAGTGTGTGTGTGTGTGTGTCAGAGTGTGTGTGTGTGTGTCAGAGTGTGTGCGTGTGTGTGTCAGAGTGTGTGTGTGTGTGTGTGTGTCAGAGTGTGTGCGTGTGTGTGTCAGAGTGTGTGTGTGTGTGTGTCAGAGTGTGTGTGTGTGTGTGTGTCAGAGTGTGTGTGTGTGTGTGTCAGAGTGTGTGTGTGTCAGTGTTTGCTCTCCCTGCAATCAGTGACGTTGCTGCTCCGTCACATCAGGAAAGCCAAAGCCAAATATATCTTATCACAAACTACATAAAACCTAAATAACCCTCAAAATTCTGGAAAACCATCAGATCCATTTTTGGATGGTTCTGAGCTACCTCCATCCATTAAGACTGTGAAAGAATTTCAGATCAAGTCAAAATGTTTATTAGTTTAATGAGCACTGTAAAAATTCTGATAATCAGACACAGTCAGGACTATATTTTAATTTGACTCCAGTTTTAGTTACAGAGGTGCATAAAGCCCTCAGGTTTTTAGACACCAGTAAAAATACAGGTCCTGATAAACTCCAGTCATACCTTTTAAAGTTTGCATCTGATTTAATTGCCCCACCCCTGACACACATGTTTAACTTGTCTTTGGTCACTGACAACATTCCTCTGATCTGGAATCTGCCCTTGTCCCTCCTCTGCTTAAGGGGGGGGTGGGTGACCCCATGGTTTTAAACAATTCCCGGCCCATTTCATAGTTATACATCCTGGCCAAAGTTCTGGAGTCCCAGGTTAGTGATCAGCTGAAGGACTTTTTAAATGATAACAATATTTTGTCTGGTTTTAGAAAAAGACCCAGCACAGTGACAGCAGCACTGACAGTTTTTAATGATTTGATAGATTTTATTAATAAACAACACTGCGCAGCTCTTTTTATGGACTTTTCCAAACCTTTTGTCACTGTGGATCACTCCATTGTTTACATAAATAATTTAAACAGAGCTGATGGAGCGTGGCTGGTTTAGAAATGACCTGACAGTCAATGTGTGCAGGTCCATGGCTGTACGTCTAGATCACTTACCCTGACAAAAGGTGTGCCGCAAGGGTCGGTCCTGGGGCCACTTTTGTTTATATTGTACATTAATAACATCAATCAAAGCATATCAAATGCAAAATGTCATTTTTATGCTGATGATCCATCCTGTACACTCCTTTTCAAGCTGTCACCCAGTTGCAGTTAGCTTTAACATGGTACAGCAAAACATTTAGGATTTAAAACTAGTTTTAAATGCAGCCAAAACAAAAGTCATGATGTTCTCAAACTCAGTCAAACTTTCAAATCTCCCTTCACTCAGGCAACTCCGATAGAACTTGTCACGACCTACAAGTACCTAGAAATTTTAACTGACAGCTCCCTTTCTTCTGCTACTCATATTCAACAGCTTGGTAAAAAAAAAAAAATACAATTAAAACTTGGCTTTTTCTTTTGTATAAAATCATGTCTGTCCTTTGAATTGAGGAAAAGTTTGTCCTTAGCTACATTTGTGTGAGTGTTAGATGATGGTGACGTCCTGTATATGCATAGCTCCTCCCACAGTCTACATTTACTGGACACACAAACCCAAACACTGACCCACTGCACACAACAGGAGGTGCAAACACCAGTCACCTGTTGAAGCAACTGTCAACTGGACATTAGAGACTTAACTAATATACACAAACACTTTACAAACATCAACAAGGACGACAAACTTCTGTATCTGATGGAGAAATAAAGAGCTGTGGAACAACAGCAGAAGAAGAACACACATACGACCACCACAGAAGAAGAACACACATACGACCACCACAGAAGAAGAACACACATACGACCACCACAGAAGAAGAACACACATACGACCACCACAGAAGAAGAACACACATACGACCACCACAGAAGAAGAACACACATACGAACATTTTATTTTATTATTCTATTTTTTTTGTGCACAACTGCTTTGACAATGAAGATGTTTGTTTTCGATGACAATAAAGCTCTTTAAATTTAATTGAAACTAAATTGAGACTGGGAGAGAGAGAGACACAGAGAGAGCGACACTAAGAGAGAGACCCTGAGAAAGATAAAGACAGAGAGACACTGAGAGAGAGAGAGCCTTCAACGAGAGGAGACATATGACCAGGCGCTCCTGCAGCCCAAAATGATATAAACAACAAGGAAACCAGCAACATACTCAAGGCACAAGAAATAACCAACCTTCTGAATAGGATCCACTTTTTTTTTAATTATTTGAATATTTTTTCTTCCTTACTTTTTAAACTTTTTCCCCCTTCTGGTAATCACTACACCAGGCCGATCAGACATCTACAAACAAAGGGACAAAAAGGAAAACCAACAAAAAAAAACAAGCAGAATGGAAGAGAGAAGACACACAGCAGACAACAGAGGTGAGCACATACAATGTATTGTGTTAGAATAACAACAATATGATCAATACAATCTAGCCAAAGTGAGGCCAAAACAGAGCCCCTAACAACCCTTAACGTCCACCAATGACGACGCAGGAAGAAGAGAAAACAACCCCACCAATCACAAAGACATCAGCCAAAGAAGGCAAGGAACCTACAGGCCATAGTGCCCCACCGACAAGCACCACAGAGGAGAGAAAGACCCCAAAACCCCAAAACCCCAAAACAGCCAGCAGGAAGAACCAACTTTATTTTATAGCGTTTGCAGATCTCTTGTAACAATTTTTTTCTTTTTCTTTATATATATATATATATATATATATATATATATATGTGTGTGTGTGTGTGTGTATATATATGTGTATATGTGTAAAAAAAAAAAAAAAAAAAAAAATGTTCCTCTCGCCCCACCTGGGCGGTGTCTCCTTCAGACTCGGGTCCTCTACCAGAGGTCTGGGAGCCTGAGGGTTCTGCGCAGGATCTTAGCTGTTCCTAGCAATGCGCTCTTTTGTACAGAGATCTCTGATGTTGTTTCTGGTATCTGCTGGAGACATTCTCCCAGCTTGGGGGTCACTGCCCCTAATGCTCCCATCACTACTGGTACCACTGTTGCCTTCACACTCCACATTTTCTCTAACTCCTCTTTCAGCCCTTGGTATTTCTCAAGCTTCTCGTGTTCTTTCTTTCTCATGTTGCTATCACTGGGGACTGCTACATCTATCACCACCACTGTCTTCTCATGTTTATCCACCACCACTATGTCAGGCTGATTGGCCATCACCATCTTGTCAGTCTGGATCTGGAAGTCCCACAGGATCTTGGCCTGTTTGTTCTCTGTCACCTTTGGGGGGTTCTCCCATCTTGACCCTGGGACCTCCAGTCCATACTCTTTACAGATGTTCCTGTACAGTATGTCCTCTACCTGGTTATGCCTCTCCATGTATGCCTTACCTGACACCATCTTACACCTGCTGTGATGTGCTGGACTGTTTCAGGGGCTTCTCTACACAGCCTACACCTGGGGTCCTGTCTGATGTGGTAGACCCCGGCCTCTATTGCTCTGGTGTTCAGGGCTTGTTCTTGTGCAGCCATGAGTAGTGTCTCTGTGCTGTCCTTTAGTCCAGCCTTTTCCAGCCACTGGTATATACATACACACACACACACATATATATATATATATATATATATATATATATATATATATATATATATATATGTGTGTGTGTGTATATATGTGTATATGTGTATATATATATATATATATATATATATATATATATATATATATATATATATATATATATATATATATGTGTGTGTATATATATATGTGTGTATATATATATATATATATATATATATATGTGTGTGTGTGTGTGTATATATATATATAAAGAAAAAGAAAAAAATTGTTACAACAGATCTGAAAACACTATAAAATAAAGTTGGTCTCTTACCATTCAGCACTAAAAAAATGATTTCAGCCACACTCTTACTTTAACTTCAAATTCAAATCTGTTGAAATCTACAGAATTTATCTCCAACTACACCCCCCCCCCCACACACACACACACACTACTGGAAAACACTCCCCTTTATATCCCTAAGTTCTACTCATGGACACATGGACACCACATTATTTAATTAACATCTACAATATTTACATGGAACAAACATCAAACTGAAATCATATTAACTCATATTCAATTAAATTTTATTCATATTTAAATATATTTATATGTTTGATATAAAAATGGCACCAATTATCCTCCATACATAGAACACAAACAGAAGAAAAACCTAAAACAATGAATGAATGAATCTGTGTCATGTAGTCAATGATCACGTGTTCTATGAAGCGTGAATTATGAGGATATAACAGTGGTCCGGTTCTGCAGCAGGTGTGTGTGTGTGTGTATGTGCGTAGGTGTGTGCACCTCCAGACGCCCACCACATAGAGAAAAGGCTGAGTAGTGAGCCAAGGTCCAGATGACAATGTCCAGTGTAAACATATGTCGTAGGAGAGCCGCGCTTCACACAGTCCAAAAAAGACGAGAGAAAGAAAAAAAAAGACAAGAAAAAAAATCATCTCTGGGGCAGAGATGATGGCGCGCGAATGTCACACCGTCACAATATTTCAAAAAATGAATCTTTTTCCCCGAAGTTGGTGTGGGTCAGTCTGTCCTCTCGTGGGCCGCCTATTGGGGAACCCTGGTGTACAGCCTCAGGACACTGGACTTGGGGTGGAACCCTCCATGCATGGTAAGGAGTTTCCTTGTCTTGATATCAGTGGCTTGTATCTCTTCCAGTGGCCAGGATATTATCCCAGCTGGGTATCTGATTACTGGCAGGGCATAGGTGTTAATGGCCTGGATCTTATTTTTGCCGTTCAGCTGACTTTTCAGGACCTGTCTTACCCTCTGTAGGTATTTGGCTGTGGCTGACTTCCCAGCTGCCTCCTCATGATTACCATTTGTCTGTGGGATCCCCAGGTATTTGTAACTTTCCTGCACATCTGTGATATTCCCTTCAGGTAGGTCAACCCCTTCAGTTGTGATCACCTTTCCTCTTCTAGATATCATCCGCCCACATTTATCTAGTCCCAATGACATCCCAATGTCTTTGCTGTAGATCCGGGTGAGGTGAATTAGGGAATCGATGTCACGCTCATTCTTGGCATACAGCTTGATGTCATCCATGTAGAGGAGGTGGTTGATGGATGTTCCATTTCGGAACTGGTATCCGAAGCCACTCTTTGAGATGATCTGGCTGAGGGGGTTTAGGCCTATGCAGAACAGCAGGGGGGACAGAGCATCTCCTTGGTAAATGCCGCATCTGATGTTCACCTGTGCAATTGGCTTTGAGTTGGCCTCCAGAGTTGTCTTCCACAGCCTCATTGAGTTCTGGATGAACTCTCTTAGTGTCCTGTTGATGTTATACAGTTTTAAACATTCCAGTATCCATGTATGTGGCATTGAGTCATAGGCTTTCTTGTAATCAATCCAGGCAGTGCACAGGTTGGTGTTCCTCGTCTTGCAATCTCGGGCAATTGCCCTGTCAACCAGTAGCTGGTGTTTGGCTCCCCTGGTGTTGTTGCCTATTCCTTTCTGTGCTCTGCTCATGTATTGCTCCATGTCTCTACTCATCTTAGTCGCTATGATGCCTGATAGAAGCTTCCATGTGGTGCTGAGGCAGGTTATAGGCCGGTAGTTAGATGGTATTGTTCCCTTCTGGGGGTCCTTCATTATGAGGACTGTCCGGCCCTGGGTTAGCCACTCTGGGTGGTTTCCATATATCAGCAGCTGGTTCATCTGTGCTGCTAGGCGTTCATGGAGTGCTGTCAGTTTCTTAAGCCAGTAGGTATGAATCATGTCGGGCCCTGGTGCTGTCCAGCTCTTCATTTTGGACACTCTGGTTTGGATGTCTGCTAGTGTGATGACTACTGGGTCTTGTTCTGGGAGTTGGCTGTGCTCTGCCTGTAAGTCTGTCAGCCATTGGGCATTGGTGTTATGTGTTGCCTCCTTCTCCCAGATGCTCTTCCAGTATTGCTCAGTCTCAGCCCTAGGTGGGTCTGTTGTCACCTTGTCCCCCTGCCATTGAGAGTAGACCTTAGCTGGGTTGGTGGAGAACACCTGGTTTATTCTCCTGGCCTCTACCTCTCTTGTGTATCTCTTTAGGCGGGTAGCTAGTGCTGTGAGCCTTTGCTTAGCAGTCTCCAGTGCCTCAGCTGTGGACAGTTTGTTGTATTTCTTGGGCAGCTCTTTCCTCAGATTCACACCTCTGCTTAGTTCTGTTAAAACACTGACTTCTCTCCGTGCTGCCATGATCTTTGCCTCTAGCCTTCTCCTCCATGGGGCAACCTTCTGGCTGCTCTGGCTGTTCATCTTGTAGCCAAGCATCTCAAGGATTACGGTTGCTGCTGCATACATCAGCTGATTGGTCTCAGTGATGGTAGTGGTAGGGACAGTTTGCAGTGCAGTGTTCAGGTCCTCCAGTAGAGACTGGTCTGGTACTTTGTTCTTTAGCCTTGGCAAGCAGGTAGTTGTGTTCCCCCAGGATTTCATGATTCTCTTTCTCAGGTCAGCTGCCCTTGTGTTTAGTCTTTCTGGGGCTTTGTACCCAATCTCGATATTTGGGGGTGGTGGTGAAACCACCCCCAAGCTGACCTGTCGTCCTGGCTCCCCCTTGCTGTAGCATCTTTGTACCGTGGATGAGGTACAACGCTGTACCTCATCGATCTCTAGCTGTGATAACAACCGCTTATTGCGGAAACCTCCCACACAGAATTCTGTAAATATATACTAAAAGTTCGAAGAAAAACAACAAATAATGCATGTAGAGCTGAACTCGAAACAATTCTCTCTGCTATTCAACATCCAAAGAAGATAAATTAAATTTTATAACCACTTCAAAACAAGCAACACCACCTCATAAAACCACCTACAATTAAAAAGCCAAGAACAAAAGATAGAGAGGAGTGCACTCCATCAGCTGATCCTTAAAACTGACCAACACCAACCCTCCCCTGATACAAAACATAATAAAACCTAAAGAAACTATCACTAAACAAATGGAGAAATACATCACATATTGGCAGAACACAACAAAAACACAAAGTAAATTAGAGTGTTATTATTACTAAAACAAAAATATACAATAGCAGAATATGTGAGCATCATCAAAGAACCCAAACTAAGAAAGAGACTGACTAAATATAGAACTAGTGTCCACAGACTAGCCATAGAAAGTGGTTGACGCAGACAGACATGGTGTCCTAGAGAAGACATACAATGCAGTCTGTATTCCCAGGGGACAGTAGAGACACAGATACACTTCCTACTATACTGTGATGCATATAAAATTATATTTCTCCAAAATATTCCCAAAGTACAAAGGTCTGAACGGCCTCCCAGACAAGGTCGCTCTACCATACCTGCTAGGAGAGAAAGGCCAATGTGCAATATGAGCCGAACAATATGTGTCAGAATGTCAAAGACTGAGGGACAACCAGTGGACAGGACAGATATAAGACACTCTCTGTGGACGATCTTACATTGACCACTCAAGGGTTTCCTTTTTTTATTATAATTAATTTATTTTTTTGTATTTATTTTTAAGGGACTTTTATTTATCTTGTATATTGTAGATTATTGTAAATATGTTTGCTTTGGCAATGTATGATGCTCATTACCATAACAATAAAGCTTCTTCTGATTGATTGAGAGACAGACAGAGACACTGAGAGAAAGACACTGAGAGAGACAGACTGAGAGAGAGAGAATGAGAGAAACTGTTACGACCTCTAACCATCTCTCACCATCTCTCACCGTCTCTCACCATCTCTCACCATCTCTAACCGTCTCTCACCGTCTCTAACCGTCTCTCACCATCTCTCACCATCTCTAACCGTCTCTCACCATCTCTCACCGTCTCTCACCGTCTCTAACCGTCTCTCACCATCTCTAACCGTCTCTAACCGTCTCTCACCATCTCTCACCGTCTCTCACTATCTCTCACCATCTCTAACCGTCTCTCACCATCTCTAACCATCTCTCACCGTCTTTCACCATCTCTAACCGTCTCTCAACATCTCTAACATCTGTCACAATCTCTCACCATCTCTAACCGTCTCTCACCGTCTCTCACCGTCTCTAACCGTCTCTCACCATCTCTCACCATCTCTAACCGTCTCTCACCGTCTCTAACCATCTCTCACCATCTCTAACCATCTCTAGCCATCTGTCTCCATCTCTAACCATCTCTCACGATCTCTAACCGTCTCTCACCATCTCTCACCATCTCTCACCGTCTCTCACCATCTCTGTTTCTCACAATCTGTCACCATCTCTAATCATCTCTCACCGTCTCTCACTATCTCTCACAATCTCTAACCGTCTCTCACCATCTCTCACCATCTCTCACCATCTCTGTCTCTCACCATCTCTAACCGTCTCTCACCATCTCTCACCGTCTCTAACCGTCTTTCACCATCTCTAACCATCTCTCACCATCTCTAACCATCTCTAGCCATCTGTCTCCATCTCTAACCATCTCTCACCATCTCTAACCGTCTCTCACAATCTCTAACCGTCTCTCACCATCTCTCACCGTCTCTCACCATCTCTAACCATCTCTCACTATCTCTCACCATCTCTCACCGTCTCTCACCATCTCTCACCGTCTCTCACCATCTGTAACCGTCTCTCACCATCTCTAACCGTCTCTCACAATCTCTCACCGTCTCTCACCATCTCTAACCGTCTCTCAACATCTCTAACATCTGTCACAATCTCTCACCATCTCTAACCATCTCTCACCATCTGTCTCCATCTCTCACCATCTCTAACCATCTCTAACCATCTCTCACCATCTCTAACCGTCTCTCACCATCTCTAACCATCTCTCACCATCTCTAACCGTCTCTCACAATCTCTAACCGTCTCTCACCATCTCTAACCATCTCTCACCATCTCTAACCATCTCTCGCCATCCGTCTCCATCTCTAACCATCTCTCACCATCTCTAACCGTCTCTCACAATCTCTAACCGTCTCTCACCATCTCTCACCGTCTCTCACCATCTCTAACCATCTCTCACTATCTCTCACCGTCTCTCACCATCTCTCACCGTCTCTCACCATCTGTAACCATCTGTAACCATCTCTCACGATCTCTAACCGTCTCTCACCATCTCTCACCATCTCTCACCGTCTCTCACCATCTCTGTTTCTCACAATCTGTCACCATCTCTAATCATCTCTCACCGTCTCTCACTATCTCTCACCATCTCTAACCGTCTCTCACCATCTCTAACCATCTCTCACAATCTCTCACCATCTCTAACCATCTCTCACCATCTCTAACCGTCTCTAACCGTCTCTCACCGTCTCTCACCGTCTCTAACAATCTCTCACCATCTCTCACCATCTCTAACCGTCTCTCACCGTCTCTCACCATCTGTCACCATCTCTAACCGTCTCTCACCGTCTCTAACCGTCTCTAACCGTCTCTCACCATCTGTCACCATCTCTAACCGTCTCTCACCATCTCTAACCGTCTCTCACCATCTCTCACCGTCTCTAACCGTCTCTCACCGTCTCTCACCATCTCTCACAATCTCTAACCGTCTCTCACCATCTCTCACCATCTCTAACCATCTCTAGCCATCTGTCTCCATCTCTAACCATCTCTCACCATCTCTAACCGTCTCTCACAATCTCTAACCGTCTCTCACCATCTCTCACCGTCTCTCACCATCTCTAACCATCTCTCACCATCTCTAACCATCTCTAACCATCTCTCACCATCTCTAACCGTCTCTCACCATCTCTAACCATCTCTCACCATCTCTAACCGTCTCTCACAATCTCTAACCGTCTCTCACCATCTCTAACCATCTCTCACCATCTCTAACCATCTCTCGCCATCCGTCTCCATCTCTAACCATCTCTCACCATCTCTAACCGTCTCTCACAATCTCTAACCGTCTCTCACCATCTCTCACCGTCTCTCACCATCTCTAACCATCTCTCACTATCTCTCACCGTCTCTCACCATCTCTCACCGTCTCTCACCATCTGTAACCATCTGTAACCATCTCTCACGATCTCTAACCGTCTCTCACCATCTCTCACCATCTCTCACCGTCTCTCACCATCTCTGTTTCTCACAATCTGTCACCATCTCTAATCATCTCTCACCGTCTCTCACTATCTCTCACCATCTCTAACCGTCTCTCACCATCTCTAACCATCTCTCACAATCTCTCACCATCTCTAACCATCTCTCACCATCTCTAACCGTCTCTAACCGTCTCTCACCGTCTCTCACCGTCTCTCACCGTCTCTAACCATCTCTCACCATCTCTAACCGTCTCTCACCGTCTCTAACCGTCTCTCACCATCTGTCACCATCTCTAACCGTCTCTCACCGTCTCTAACCGTCTCTAACCGTCTCTCACCATCTGTCACCATCTCTAACCGTCTCTCACCATCTCTAACCGTCTCTCACCATCTCTCACCATCTCTCACCGTCTCTAACTGTCTCTCACCATCTCTCACCATCTCTCACCGTCTCTAACCGTCTCTCACCATCTCTCACCGTCTCTAACCGTCTCTCACCATCTCTCACCGTCTCTCACCATCTCTCACCGTCTCTCACCGTCTCTAACCGTCTCTCACCATCTCTCACCATCTCTAACCGTCTCTAACCGTCTCTCACCATCTCTCACCATCTCTAACCGTCTCTCACCGTCTCTGTTTCTCACCATCTGTCACCATCTCTAATCATCTCTCACCGTCTCTCACTATCTCTCACCATCTCTCACCATCTCTAACCATCTGTCTCCATTTCTCACCATCTCTAACCGTCTCTCACCATCTCTAACCGTCTCTCACCATCTCTAACCATCTCTCACCATCTCTAACCATCTCTCACCATCTGTAACCTTCTCTCAACATGTCTAACATCTGTCACAATCTCTCACCATCTCTAACAATCTCTCACCATCTGTCTCCATCTCTCACCATCTCTAACCATCTCTAACCATCTCTAACCGTCTTTCACCATCTCTAACCATCTCTCACCATCTCTAACCGTCTCTCACAATCTCTAACCGTCTCTCACCATCTCTAACCATCTCTCGCCATCTGTCTCCATCTCTAACCATCTCTCGCCATCTCTAACCGTCTCTCACCATCTCTAACTGTCTCTCACCATCTCTCACCATCTCTCACCATCTGTAACCTTCTCTCACCATCTCTAACCATCTCTAACCATCTCTCACCGTCTCTCACCATCTCTCACCATCTCTCACCGTCTCTCACCATCTCTCACCGTCTCTCACCGTCTCTAACCGTCTCTCACCATCTCTCACCATCTCTAACCGTCTCTAACCGTCTCTCACCATCTCTCACCATCTCTAACCGTCTCTCACCGTCTCTGTTTCTCACCATCTGTCACCATCTCTAATCATCTCTCACCGTCTCTCACCATCTTTCACCATCTCTAACCGTCTCTCACCATCTTTCACCATCTCTAACCGTCTCTCAACATCTCTAACATCTGTCACAATCTCTCACCATCTCTAACAATCTCTCACCATCTGTCTCCATCTCTCACCATCTCTAACCATCTCTAACCATCTCTCACCATCTCTAACCGTCTTTCACCATCTCTAACCATCTCTCACCATCTCTAACCGTCTCTCACAATCTCTAACCGTCTCTCACCATCTCTAACCATCTCTCGCCATCTGTCTCCATCTCTAACCATCTCTCGCCATCTCTAACCGTCTCTCACAATCTCTAACCGTCTCTCACCATCTCTCACCGTCTCTCACCGTCTCTCACCATCTCTAACCATCTCTCACTATCTCTCACCATCTCTCACCGTCTCTCACCATCTCTCACCGTCTCTCACCATCTGTAACCATCTCTCACCATCTCTAACCGTCTCTCACAATCTCTAACCGTCTCTCACCATCTCTCACCGTCTCTCACCATCTCTCACCATCTCTCACCATCTCTCACCGTCTAACCGTCTCTCACCATCTGTCACCATCTCTCACCATCTGTCTCCATCTCTAACCATCTGTCACCATCTCTAACCGTCTAACCGTCTCTCACCATCTCTCACCATCTGTCACCATCTCTAACATCTGTCACAATCTCTCACATCTCTCACCATCTCTCACCACCTCTAACCGTCTCTCACCGTCTAACTGTCTCTCACCTCTCACCATCTCTAACCGTCTCTCACCGTCTAACCATCTGTCACCATCTCTCACCATCTGTCTCCATCTCTAACCATCTCTAACCGTCTCTCACCATCTCTCACCATCTGTCACCACCTCTCACCATCTGTCTCCATCTCTAACCATCTGTCACCATCTCTAACCGTCTAACCGTCTCTCACCATCTCTCACCATCTTTAACCATCTCTCACCATCTGTCACCATCTCTAACATCTGTCACAATCTCTCACATCTCTCACCATCTCTCACCACCTCTAACCGTCTCTCACCGTCTAACTGTCTCTCACCATCTCTAACCATCTCTCACAATCTCTACCCGTCTCTCACTATCTCTCACCATCTCTAACCGTCTCTCACCATCTCTCACCATCTGTCACCATCTAACCATCTCTCACCATCTCTCACCGTCTTTCACCATTTCTAACCATCTCTCACCATCTCTAACCATCTGTCACCATCTCTAACCATCTCTCACCATATCTAACCGTCTCTCACCATCTCTAACCATCTGTCACCATCTCTAACCATCTCTCACCATATCTAACCGTCTCTCACCATCTCTAACAATCTCTCACCATCTCTAACCATCTCTCACCATCTGTCTCCATCTCTAACCATCTCTCACCATCTCTAACCATTTCTCACCATCTCTCACCATCTCTAACCATCTGTCTCCATTTCTCACCATCTCTAACCGTCTCTCACCATCTCTAACCGTCTCTCACCATCTCTAACCATCTCTCACCATCTCTAACCATCTCTCACCATCTGTCTCCATCTCTCACCATCTCTAACCGTCTCTCACAATCTCTAACCGTGTCTCACCATCTCTAACCATCTCTCACCATCTCTAACCATCTCTCACCATCTGTCTCCATCTCTAACCATCTCTCACCATCTCTAACCATCTCTCACCGTCTCTCACCATCTCTAACCATCTCTCACCATCTCTAACCATCTCTCACCATCTCTAACCGTCTCTCACCATCTCTCACCATCTCTCACCATCTGTAACCATCTGTAACCTTCTCTCACCATGTCTAACCATCTCTCACCATCTGTAACCATCTGTAACCTTCTCTCAACATGTCTAACCATCTCTCACCGTCTCTCATCATCTCTTACCATCTCTCACCATCTCTCACCATCTCTCAACATCTCTCACCGTCTCACCATCTCTCACCATCTGTCTCCATCTCTAACCATCTCTCACCATCTGTCACCATCTCTAACCGTCTCTAACCATCTCTCACCATCTCTAACCATCTCTCACCATCTCTCACCATCTCTCACCATCTCTAACCGTCTCTCACCATCTCTCACCATCTCTCACCATCTCTCACCATCTCTAACCGTCTCTCACCGTCTAACCATCTCTCACCATCTCTAACCATCTCTCACCATCTGTCACCGTCTAACCGTCTCTCACCATCTCTCACCATCTCTCACCATCTCTCACCATCTCTCACCATCTCTAACCATCTCTCACCATCTCTAACCATCTCTCACCATCTCTAACCATCTCTCACCATCTGTCTCCATCTCTCACCGTCTCTCACCGTCTCTAACTGTCTCTCACCGTCTCTCACCGTCTAACCGTCTCTCACCATCTCTCACCATCTGTCTCCATCTGTCTCCATCTCTCACCATCTGTCACCATCTCTAACCGTCTCTCACAATCTCTGACCATCTCTCACCATCTGTCACCATCTCTAACCATCTCTCACCATCTCTGACCATCTCTCACCATCTGTCACCATCTCTAACCATCTCTCACCATCTCTAACCGTCTCTCACCATCTCTAACATCTGTCACAATCTCTCACCATGTCTAACCATCTCTCACCATCTGTCTCCATCTCTCACCATGTCTAAACATCTCTCACCATCTGTCTCCATCTCTCACCATCTCTAACCGTCTCTCACCATCTCTAACCATCTCTCTCCATCTGTCTCCATCTCTCACCGTCTCTCACCATCTCTAACCGTCTCTCACCGTCTAACAGTCTCTCACGTCTCTCACCATCTGTCTCCATCTGTCTCCATCTCTCACCATCTCTCACCATCTGTCACCATCTCTAACCATCTCTCACCATCTGTCTCCATCTGTCTCCATCTCTCACCATCTCTAACCATCTCTCACCATCTGTCACCATCTGTCTCATCTCTCACCATCTCTCACCATGTCTCACCATGTCTAACCGTCTCTCACCGTCTAACCATCTCTAACCGTCTTTCACCATCTCTCACCATCTCTAACCATCTCCAACCATCTCTCACCGTCTCTCACCGTCTCTAACCGTCTCTCACCGTCTAACCATCTCTCACCATCTCTAACCATCTGTCTCCATCTGTCTCCATCTCTCACCATCTGTCACTATCTCTAACCATCTCTCACCATCTCTGACCATCTCTAACCATCTCTCACCGTCTCTCACCATCTCTCACCATCTCTCACCGTCTCTCACCATCTCTCACCGTCTCTCACCGTCTCTAACCGTCTCTCACCATCTCTCACCATCTCTAACCGTCTCTAACCGTCTCTCACCATCTCTCACCATCTCTAACCGTCTCTCACCGTCTCTGTTTCTCACCATCTGTCACCATCTCTAATCATCTCTCACCGTCTCTCACCATCTTTCACCATCTCTAACCGTCTCTCACCATCTTTCACCATCTCTAACCGTCTCTCAACATCTCTAACATCTGTCACAATCTCTCACCATCTCTAACAATCTCTCACCATCTGTCTCCATCTCTCACCATCTCTAACCATCTCTAACCATCTCTCACCATCTCTAACCGTCTTTCACCATCTCTAACCATCTCTCACCATCTCTAACCGTCTCTCACAATCTCTAACCGTCTCTCACCATCTCTAACCATCTCTCGCCATCTGTCTCCATCTCTAACCATCTCTCGCCATCTCTAACCGTCTCTCACAATCTCTAACCGTCTCTCACCATCTCTCACCGTCTCTCACCGTCTCTCACCATCTCTAACCATCTCTCACTATCTCTCACCATCTCTCACCGTCTCTCACCATCTCTCACCGTCTCTCACCATCTGTAACCATCTCTCACCATCTCTAACCGTCTCTCACAATCTCTAACCGTCTCTCACCATCTCTCACCGTCTCTCACCATCTCTCACCATCTCTCACCATCTCTCACCGTCTAACCGTCTCTCACCATCTGTCACCATCTCTCACCATCTGTCTCCATCTCTAACCATCTGTCACCATCTCTAACCGTCTAACCGTCTCTCACCATCTCTCACCATCTGTCACCATCTCTAACATCTGTCACAATCTCTCACATCTCTCACCATCTCTCACCACCTCTAACCGTCTCTCACCGTCTAACTGTCTCTCACCTCTCACCATCTCTAACCGTCTCTCACCGTCTAACCATCTGTCACCATCTCTCACCATCTGTCTCCATCTCTAACCATCTCTAACCGTCTCTCACCATCTCTCACCATCTGTCACCACCTCTCACCATCTGTCTCCATCTCTAACCATCTGTCACCATCTCTAACCGTCTAACCGTCTCTCACCATCTCTCACCATCTTTAACCATCTCTCACCATCTGTCACCATCTCTAACATCTGTCACAATCTCTCACATCTCTCACCATCTCTCACCACCTCTAACCGTCTCTCACCGTCTAACTGTCTCTCACCATCTCTAACCATCTCTCACAATCTCTACCCGTCTCTCACTATCTCTCACCATCTCTAACCGTCTCTCACCATCTCTCACCATCTGTCACCATCTAACCATCTCTCACCATCTCTCACCGTCTTTCACCATTTCTAACCATCTCTCACCATCTCTAACCATCTGTCACCATCTCTAACCATCTCTCACCATATCTAACCGTCTCTCACCATCTCTAACCATCTGTCACCATCTCTAACCATCTCTCACCATATCTAACCGTCTCTCACCATCTCTAACAATCTCTCACCATCTCTAACCATCTCTCACCATCTGTCTCCATCTCTAACCATCTCTCACCATCTCTAACCATTTCTCACCATCTCTCACCATCTCTAACCATCTGTCTCCATTTCTCACCATCTCTAACCGTCTCTCACCATCTCTAACCGTCTCTCACCATCTCTAACCATCTCTCACCATCTCTAACCATCTCTCACCATCTGTCTCCATCTCTCACCATCTCTAACCGTCTCTCACAATCTCTAACCGTGTCTCACCATCTCTAACCATCTCTCACCATCTCTAACCATCTCTCACCATCTGTCTCCATCTCTAACCATCTCTCACCATCTCTAACCATCTCTCACCGTCTCTCACCATCTCTAACCATCTCTCACCATCTCTAACCATCTCTCACCATCTCTAACCGTCTCTCACCATCTCTCACCATCTCTCACCATCTGTAACCATCTGTAACCTTCTCTCACCATGTCTAACCATCTCTCACCATCTGTAACCATCTGTAACCTTCTCTCAACATGTCTAACCATCTCTCACCGTCTCTCATCATCTCTTACCATCTCTCACCATCTCTCACCATCTCTCAACATCTCTCACCGTCTCACCATCTCTCACCATCTGTCTCCATCTCTAACCATCTCTCACCATCTGTCACCATCTCTAACCGTCTCTAACCATCTCTCACCATCTCTAACCATCTCTCACCATCTCTCACCATCTCTCACCATCTCTAACCGTCTCTCACCATCTCTCACCATCTCTCACCATCTCTCACCATCTCTAACCGTCTCTCACCGTCTAACCATCTCTCACCATCTCTCACCATCTGTCACCGTCTAACCGTCTCTCACCATCTCTCACCATCTCTCACCATCTCTCACCATCTCTCACCATCTCTAACCATCTCTCACCATCTCTAACCATCTCTCACCATCTCTAACCATCTCTCACCATCTGTCTCCATCTCTCACCGTCTCTCACCGTCTCTAACTGTCTCTCACCGTCTCTCACCGTCTAACCGTCTCTCACCATCTCTCACCATCTGTCTCCATCTGTCTCCATCTCTCACCATCTGTCACCATCTCTAACCGTCTCTCACAATCTCTGACCATCTCTCACCATCTGTCACCATCTCTAACCATCTCTCACCATCTCTGACCATCTCTCACCATCTGTCACCATCTCTAACCATCTCTCACCATCTCTAACCGTCTCTCACCATCTCTAACATCTGTCACAATCTCTCACCATGTCTAACCATCTCTCACCATCTGTCTCCATCTCTCACCATGTCTAAACATCTCTCACCATCTGTCTCCATCTCTCACCATCTCTAACCGTCTCTCACCATCTCTAACCATCTCTCTCCATCTGTCTCCATCTCTCACCGTCTCTCACCATCTCTAACCGTCTCTCACCGTCTAACAGTCTCTCACGTCTCTCACCATCTGTCTCCATCTGTCTCCATCTCTCACCATCTCTCACCATCTGTCACCATCTCTAACCATCTCTCACCATCTGTCTCCATCTGTCTCCATCTCTCACCATCTCTAACCATCTCTCACCATCTGTCACCATCTGTCTCATCTCTCACCATCTCTCACCATGTCTCACCATGTCTAACCGTCTCTCACCGTCTAACCATCTCTAACCGTCTTTCACCATCTCTCACCATCTCTAACCATCTCCAACCATCTCTCACCGTCTCTCACCGTCTCTAACCGTCTCTCACCGTCTAACCATCTCTCACCATCTCTAACCATCTGTCTCCATCTGTCTCCATCTCTCACCATCTGTCACTATCTCTAACCATCTCTCACCATCTCTGACCATCTCTCACCATCTGTCACCATCTCTCACCATCTCTCACCATCTCTAACCGTCTCTCACCATCTCTCACCATCTCTCACCATCTCTAACCGTCTCTCACCGTCTAACCATCTCTCACCATCTCTAACCATCTCTCACCATCTGTCACCGTCTAACCGTCTCTCACCATCTCTCACCATCTCTCACCATCTCTCACCATCTCTCACCATCTCTAACCATCTCTCACCATCTCTAACCATCTCTCACCATCTCTAACCATCTCTCACCATCTGTCTCCATCTCTCACCGTCTCTCACCGTCTCTAACTGTCTCTCACCGTCTCTCACCGTCTAACCGTCTCTCACCATCTCTCACCATCTGTCTCCATCTGTCTCCATCTCTCACCATCTGTCACCATCTCTAACCGTCTCTCACAATCTCTGACCATCTCTCACCATCTGTCACCATCTCTAACCATCTCTCACCATCTCTGACCATCTCTCACCATCTGTCACCATCTCTAACCATCTCTCACCATCTCTAACCGTCTCTCACCATCTCTAACATCTGTCACAATCTCTCACCATGTCTAACCATCTCTCACCATCTGTCTCCATCTCTCACCATGTCTAAAAATCTCTCACCATCTGTCTCCATCTCTCACCATCTCTAACCGTCTCTCACCATCTCTAACCATCTCTCTCCATCTGTCTCCATCTCTCACCGTCTCTCACCATCTCTAACCGTCTCTCACCGTCTAACAGTCTCTCACGTCTCTCACCATCTGTCTCCATCTGTCTCCATCTCTCACCATCTCTCACCATCTGTCACCATCTCTAACCATCTCTCACCATCTGTCTCCATCTGTCTCCATCTCTCACCATCTCTCACCATCTGTCACCATCTGTCACCATCTGTCTCATCTCTCACCATCTCTCACCATGTCTCACCATGTCTAACCGTCTCTCACCGTCTAACCATCTCTAACCGTCTTTCACCATCTCTCACCATCTCTAACCATCTCCAACCATCTCTCACCGTCTCTCACCGTCTCTAACCGTCTCTCACCGTCTAACCATCTCTCACCATCTCTAACCATCTGTCTCCATCTGTCTCCATCTCTCACCATCTGTCACTATCTCTAACCATCTCTCAACATCTGTCTCCATCTCTCACCATCTCTAACCATCTCTCACCATCTGTCACCATCTGTCTCATCTCTCACCATCTCTCACCATCTCTAACCATCTCTCTCCATCTGTCTCCATCTCTCACCGTCTCTCACCGTCTCTAACCGTCTCTCACCGTCTAACCGTCTCTCACGTCTCTCACCATCTGTCTCCATCTGTCTCTATCTGTCTCCATCTCTCACCATCTCTCACCATCTGTCACCATCTCTAACCATCTCTCACCATCTGTCTCCATCTGTCTCCATCTCTCACCATCTCTCACCATCTCTCACCATCTGTCACCATCTGTCTCATCTCTCACCATCTCTCACCATGTCTCACCATGTCTAACCGTCTCTCACCGTCTAACCATCTCTAACCGTCTTTCACCATCTCTCACCATCTCTAACCATCTCTAACCGTCTCTCACCGTCTCTCACCGTCTCTAACCGTCTCTCACCGTCTAACCATCTCTCACCATCTCTAACCATCTGTCTCCATCTGTCTCCATCTCTCACCATCTCTAACCATGTCTCACCATGTCTAACCGTCTCTCAACGTCTAACCATCTCTAACCGTCTCTCACCGTCTCTCACCATCTGTCTCCATCTGTCTCCATCTGTCTCCATGTCTCACCATCTCTCACCATCTCTCACCGTCTCTCACCATCTCTAACCGTCTCTCACCATCTCTCACCGTCTCTCACCGTCTCTAACCGTCTCTCACCATCTCTCACCATCTCTAACCGTCTCTAACCATCTCTCACCATCTCTCACCATCTCTAACCATCTCTAACCGTCTCTCACCGTCTCTGTTTCTCACCATCTGTCACCATCTCTAATCATCTCTCACCGTCTCTCACTATCTCTCACCATCTCTAACCGTCTCTCACCATCTCTCACCATCTTTCACCATCTCTAACCGTCTCTCAACATCTCTAACATCTGTCACAATCTCTCACCATCTCTAACCATCTCTCACCATCTGTCTCCATCTCTCACCATCTCTAACCATCTCTAACCATCTCTCACCATCTCTAACCGTCTTTCACCATCTCTAACCATCTCTCACCATCTCTCACCATCTCTAACCGTCTCTCACAATCTCTAACCGTCTCTCACCATCTCTAACCATCTCTCGCCATCTGTCTCCATCTCTAACCATCTCTCGCCATCTCTAACCGTCTCTCACAATCTCTAACCGTCTCTCACCATCTCTCACCGTCTCTCACCGTCTCTCACCATCTCTAACCATCTCTCACTATCTCTCACCATCTCTCACCGTCCCTCACCATCTCTCACCGTCTCTCACCATCTGTAACCATCTGTAACCGTCTCTCACCATATCTAACCGTCTCTCACAATCTCTAACCGTCTCTCACCATCTCTCACCGTCTCTCACCGTCTCTCACCATCTCTCACCATCTCTCACCGTCTAACTGTCTCTCACCATCTGTCACCATCTGTCACCATCTCTCACCATCTGTCTCCATCTCTAACCATCTGTCACCATCTCTAACTGTCTAACCGTCTCTCACCATCTCTCACCATCTGTCACCATCTCTAACATCTGTCACAATCTCTCACATCTCTCACCATCTCTCACCACCTCTAACCGTCTCTCACCGTCTAACTGTCTCTCACCATCTCTCACCATCTCTCACCATCTCTAACCGTCTCTCACCGTCTAACCATCTCTAACCATCTCTCACAATCTCTACCCGTCTCTCACTATCTCTCACCATCTCTAACCATCTCTCACCATCTCTCACCATCTGTCACCATCTAACCATCTCTCACCATCTCTAACCATCTGTCACCATCTCTAACCATCTCTCACAATCTCTAACCGTCTGTCACCATCTCTAACCATCTCTCACCATATCTAACCGTCTCTCACCATCTCTAACCATCTCTCACCATCTCTAACCATCTCTCACCATCTGTCTCCATCTCTAACCATCTCTAACCATTTCTCACCATCTCTCACCATCTCTAACCATCTGTCTCCATTTCTCACCATCTCTAACCGTCTCTCACCATCTCTAACCGTCTCTCACCATCTCTAACCATCTCTCACCATCTCTAACCATCTCTCACCATCTGTCTCCATCTCTCACCATCTCTAACCGTCTCTCACAATCTCTAACCGTGTCTCACCATCTCTAACCATCTCTCACCATCTCTAACCATCTCTCACCATCTGTCTCCATCTCTAACCATCTCTCACCATCTCTAACCATCTCTCACCATCTCTCACCATCTCTAACCATCTCTCACCATCTCTAACTGTCTCTCACCATCTCTCACCATCTCTCACCATCTGTAACCATCTGTAACCTTCTCTCACCATCTCTAACCATCTCTAACCATCTCTCACCGTCTCTCACCATCTCTGACCATCTCTCACCATCTGTCACCATCTCTAACCATCTCTCACCATCTCTAACCGTCTCTCACCATCTCTAACATCTGTCACAATCTCTCACCATGTCTAACCATCTCTCACCATCTGTCTCCATCTCTCACCATGTCTAAAAATCTCTCACCATCTGTCTCCATCTCTCACCATCTCTAACCGTCTCTCACCATCTCTAACCATCTCTCTCCATCTGTCTCCATCTCTCACCGTCTCTCACCATCTCTAACCGTCTCTCACCGTCTAACAGTCTCTCACGTCTCTCACCATCTGTCTCCATCTGTCTCCATCTCTCACCATCTCTCACCATCTGTCACCATCTCTAACCATCTCTCACCATCTGTCTCCATCTGTCTCCATCTCTCACCATCTCTCACCATCTGTCACCATCTGTCACCATCTGTCTCATCTCTCACCATCTCTCACCATGTCTCACCATGTCTAACCGTCTCTCACCGTCTAACCATCTCTAACCGTCTTTCACCATCTCTCACCATCTCTAACCATCTCCAACCATCTCTCACCGTCTCTCACCGTCTCTAACCGTCTCTCACCGTCTAACCATCTCTCACCATCTCTAACCATCTGTCTCCATCTGTCTCCATCTCTCACCATCTGTCACTATCTCTAACCATCTCTCAACATCTGTCTCCATCTCTCACCATCTCTAACCATCTCTCACCATCTGTCACCATCTGTCTCATCTCTCACCATCTCTCACCATCTCTAACCATCTCTCTCCATCTGTCTCCATCTCTCACCGTCTCTCACCGTCTCTAACCGTCTCTCACCGTCTAACCGTCTCTCACGTCTCTCACCATCTGTCTCCATCTGTCTCTATCTGTCTCCATCTCTCACCATCTCTCACCATCTGTCACCATCTCTAACCATCTCTCACCATCTGTCTCCATCTGTCTCCATCTCTCACCATCTCTCACCATCTCTCACCATCTGTCACCATCTGTCTCATCTCTCACCATCTCTCACCATGTCTCACCATGTCTAACCGTCTCTCACCGTCTAACCATCTCTAACCGTCTTTCACCATCTCTCACCATCTCTAACCATCTCTAACCGTCTCTCACCGTCTCTCACCGTCTCTAACCGTCTCTCACCGTCTAACCATCTCTCACCATCTCTAACCATCTGTCTCCATCTGTCTCCATCTCTCACCATCTCTAACCATGTCTCACCATGTCTAACCGTCTCTCAACGTCTAACCATCTCTAACCGTCTCTCACCGTCTCTCACCATCTGTCTCCATCTGTCTCCATCTGTCTCCATGTCTCACCATCTCTCACCATCTCTCACCGTCTCTCACCATCTCTAACCGTCTCTCACCATCTCTCACCGTCTCTCACCGTCTCTAACCGTCTCTCACCATCTCTCACCATCTCTAACCGTCTCTAACCGTCTCTCACCATCTCTCACCATCTCTAACCATCTCTAACCGTCTCTCACCGTCTCTGTTTCTCACCATCTGTCACCATCTCTAATCATCTCTCACCGTCTCTCACTATCTCTCACCATCTCTAACCGTCTCTCACCATCTCTCACCATCTATCACCATCTCTAACCGTCTCTCAACATCTCTAACATCTGTCACAATCTCTCACCATCTCTAACCATCTCTCACCATCTGTCTCCATCTCTCACCATCTCTAACCATCTCTAACCATCTCTCACCATCTCTAACCGTCTTTCACCATCTCTAACCATCTCTCACCATCTCTCACCATCTCTAACCGTCTCTCACAATCTCTAACCGTCTCTCACCATCTCTAACCATCTCTCGCCATCTGTCTCCATCTCTAACCATCTCTCGCCATCTCTAACCGTCTCTCACAATCTCTAACCGTCTCTCACCATCTCTCACCGTCTCTCACCGTCTCTCACCATCTCTAACCATCTCTCACTATCTCTCACCATCTCTCACCGTCCCTCACCATCTCTCACCGTCTCTCACCATCTGTAACCATCTGTAACCGTCTCTCACCATATCTAACCGTCTCTCACAATCTCTAACCGTCTCTCACCATCTCTCACCGTCTCTCACCGTCTCTCACCATCTCTCACCATCTCTCACCGTCTAACTGTCTCTCACCATCTGTCACCATCTGTCACCATCTCTCACCATCTGTCTCCATCTCTAACCATCTGTCACCATCTCTAACCGTCTAACCGTCTCTCACCATCTCTCACCATCTTTAACCATCTCTCACCATCTGTCACCATCTCTAACATCTGTCACAATCTCTCACATCTCTCACCATCTCTCACCACCTCTAACCGTCTCTCACCGTCTAACTGTCTCTCACCATCTCTAACCATCTCTCACAATCTCTACCCGTCTCTCACTATCTCTCACCATCTCTAACCGTCTCTCACCATCTCTCACCATCTGTCACCATCTAACCATCTCTCACCATCTCTCACCGTCTTTCACCATTTCTAACCATCTCTCACCATCTCTAACCATCTGTCACCATCTCTAACCATCTCTCACCATATCTAACCGTCTCTCACCATCTCTAACCATCTGTCACCATCTCTAACCATCTCTCACCATATCTAACCGTCTCTCACCATCTCTAACAATCTCTCACCATCTCTAACCATCTCTCACCATCTGTCTCCATCTCTAACCATCTCTCACCATCTCTAACCATTTCTCACCATCTCTCACCATCTCTAACCATCTGTCTCCATTTCTCACCATCTCTAACCGTCTCTCACCATCTCTAACCGTCTCTCACCATCTCTAACCATCTCTCACCATCTCTAACCATCTCTCACCATCTGTCTCCATCTCTCACCATCTCTAACCGTCTCTCACAATCTCTAACCGTGTCTCACCATCTCTAACCATCTCTCACCATCTCTAACCATCTCTCACCATCTGTCTCCATCTCTAACCATCTCTCACCATCTCTAACCATCTCTCACCGTCTCTCACCATCTCTAACCATCTCTCACCATCTCTAACCATCTCTCACCATCTCTAACCGTCTCTCACCATCTCTCACCATCTCTCACCATCTGTAACCATCTGTAACCTTCTCTCACCATGTCTAACCATCTCTCACCATCTGTAACCATCTGTAACCTTCTCTCAACATGTCTAACCATCTCTCACCGTCTCTCATCATCTCTTACCATCTCTCACCATCTCTCACCGTCTCACCATCTCTCACCATCTGTCTCCATCTCTAACCATCTCTCACCATCTGTCACCATCTCTAACCGTCTCTAACCATCTCTCACCATCTCTAACCATCTCTCACCATCTCTCACCATCTCTCACCATCTCTAACCGTCTCTCACCATCTCTCACCATCTCTCACCATCTCTCACCATCTCTAACCGTCTCTCACCGTCTAACCATCTCTCACCATCTCTAACCATCTCTCACCATCTGTCACCGTCTAACCGTCTCTCACCATCTCTCACCATCTCTCACCATCTCTCACCATCTCTCACCATCTCTAACCATCTCTCACCATCTCTAACCATCTCTCACCATCTCTAACCATCTCTCACCATCTGTCTCCATCTCTCACCGTCTCTCACCGTCTCTAACTGTCTCTCACCGTCTCTCACCGTCTAACCGTCTCTCACCATCTCTCACCATCTGTCTCCATCTGTCTCCATCTCTCACCATCTGTCACCATCTCTAACCGTCTCTCACAATCTCTGACCATCTCTCACCATCTGTCACCATCTCTAACCATCTCTCACCATCTCTGACCATCTCTCACCATCTGTCACCATCTCTAACCATCTCTCACCATCTCTAACCGTCTCTCACCATCTCTAACATCTGTCACAATCTCTCACCATGTCTAACCATCTCTCACCATCTGTCTCCATCTCTCACCATGTCTAAACATCTCTCACCATCTGTCTCCATCTCTCACCATCTCTAACCGTCTCTCACCATCTCTAACCATCTCTCTCCATCTGTCTCCATCTCTCACCGTCTCTCACCATCTCTAACCGTCTCTCACCGTCTAACAGTCTCTCACGTCTCTCACCATCTGTCTCCATCTGTCTCCATCTCTCACCATCTCTCACCATCTGTCACCATCTCTAACCATCTCTCACCATCTGTCTCCATCTGTCTCCATCTCTCACCATCTCTAACCATCTCTCACCATCTGTCACCATCTGTCTCATCTCTCACCATCTCTCACCATGTCTCACCATGTCTAACCGTCTCTCACCGTCTAACCATCTCTAACCGTCTTTCACCATCTCTCACCATCTCTAACCATCTCCAACCATCTCTCACCGTCTCTCACCGTCTCTAACCGTCTCTCACCGTCTAACCATCTCTCACCATCTCTAACCATCTGTCTCCATCTGTCTCCATCTCTCACCATCTGTCACTATCTCTAACCATCTCTCACCATCTCTGACCATCTCTCACCATCTGTCACCATCTCTCACCATCTCTCACCATCTCTAACCGTCTCTCACCATCTCTCACCATCTCTCACCATCTCTAACCGTCTCTCACCGTCTAACCATCTCTCACCATCTCTAACCATCTCTCACCATCTGTCACCGTCTAACCGTCTCTCACCATCTCTCACCATCTCTCACCATCTCTCACCATCTCTCACCATCTCTAACCATCTCTCACCATCTCTAACCATCTCTCACCATCTCTAACCATCTCTCACCATCTGTCTCCATCTCTCACCGTCTCTCACCGTCTCTAACTGTCTCTCACCGTCTCTCACCGTCTAACCGTCTCTCACCATCTCTCACCATCTGTCTCCATCTGTCTCCATCTCTCACCATCTGTCACCATCTCTAACCGTCTCTCACAATCTCTGACCATCTCTCACCATCTGTCACCATCTCTAACCATCTCTCACCATCTCTGACCATCTCTCACCATCTGTCACCATCTCTAACCATCTCTCACCATCTCTAACCGTCTCTCACCATCTCTAACATCTGTCACAATCTCTCACCATGTCTAACCATCTCTCACCATCTGTCTCCATCTCTCACCATGTCTAAAAATCTCTCACCATCTGTCTCCATCTCTCACCATCTCTAACCGTCTCTCACCATCTCTAACCATCTCTCTCCATCTGTCTCCATCTCTCACCGTCTCTCACCATCTCTAACCGTCTCTCACCGTCTAACAGTCTCTCACGTCTCTCACCATCTGTCTCCATCTGTCTCCATCTCTCACCATCTCTCACCATCTGTCACCATCTCTAACCATCTCTCACCATCTGTCTCCATCTGTCTCCATCTCTCACCATCTCTCACCATCTGTCACCATCTGTCACCATCTGTCTCATCTCTCACCATCTCTCACCATGTCTCACCATGTCTAACCGTCTCTCACCGTCTAACCATCTCTAACCGTCTTTCACCATCTCTCACCATCTCTAACCATCTCCAACCATCTCTCACCGTCTCTCACCGTCTCTAACCGTCTCTCACCGTCTAACCATCTCTCACCATCTCTAACCATCTGTCTCCATCTGTCTCCATCTCTCACCATCTGTCACTATCTCTAACCATCTCTCAACATCTGTCTCCATCTCTCACCATCTCTAACCATCTCTCACCATCTGTCACCATCTGTCTCATCTCTCACCATCTCTCACCATCTCTAACCATCTCTCTCCATCTGTCTCCATCTCTCACCGTCTCTCACCGTCTCTAACCGTCTCTCACCGTCTAACCGTCTCTCACGTCTCTCACCATCTGTCTCCATCTGTCTCTATCTGTCTCCATCTCTCACCATCTCTCACCATCTGTCACCATCTCTAACCATCTCTCACCATCTGTCTCCATCTGTCTCCATCTCTCACCATCTCTCACCATCTCTCACCATCTGTCACCATCTGTCTCATCTCTCACCATCTCTCACCATGTCTCACCATGTCTAACCGTCTCTCACCGTCTAACCATCTCTAACCGTCTTTCACCATCTCTCACCATCTCTAACCATCTCTAACCGTCTCTCACCGTCTCTCACCGTCTCTAACCGTCTCTCACCGTCTAACCATCTCTCACCATCTCTAACCATCTGTCTCCATCTGTCTCCATCTCTCACCATCTCTAACCATGTCTCACCATGTCTAACCGTCTCTCAACGTCTAACCATCTCTAACCGTCTCTCACCGTCTCTCACCATCTGTCTCCATCTGTCTCCATCTGTCTCCATGTCTCACCATCTCTCACCATCTCTCACCGTCTCTCACCATCTCTAACCGTCTCTCACCATCTCTCACCGTCTCTCACCGTCTCTAACCGTCTCTCACCATCTCTCACCATCTCTAACCGTCTCTAACCATCTCTCACCATCTCTCACCATCTCTAACCATCTCTAACCGTCTCTCACCGTCTCTGTTTCTCACCATCTGTCACCATCTCTAATCATCTCTCACCGTCTCTCACTATCTCTCACCATCTCTAACCGTCTCTCACCATCTCTCACCATCTTTCACCATCTCTAACCGTCTCTCAACATCTCTAACATCTGTCACAATCTCTCACCATCTCTAACCATCTCTCACCATCTGTCTCCATCTCTCACCATCTCTAACCATCTCTAACCATCTCTCACCATCTCTAACCGTCTTTCACCATCTCTAACCATCTCTCACCATCTCTCACCATCTCTAACCGTCTCTCACAATCTCTAACCGTCTCTCACCATCTCTAACCATCTCTCGCCATCTGTCTCCATCTCTAACCATCTCTCGCCATCTCTAACCGTCTCTCACAATCTCTAACCGTCTCTCACCATCTCTCACCGTCTCTCACCGTCTCTCACCATCTCTAACCATCTCTCACTATCTCTCACCATCTCTCACCGTCCCTCACCATCTCTCACCGTCTCTCACCATCTGTAACCATCTGTAACCGTCTCTCACCATATCTAACCGTCTCTCACAATCTCTAACCGTCTCTCACCATCTCTCACCGTCTCTCACCGTCTCTCACCATCTCTCACCATCTCTCACCGTCTAACTGTCTCTCACCATCTGTCACCATCTGTCACCATCTCTCACCATCTGTCTCCATCTCTAACCATCTGTCACCATCTCTAACTGTCTAACCGTCTCTCACCATCTCTCACCATCTGTCACCATCTCTAACATCTGTCACAATCTCTCACATCTCTCACCATCTCTCACCACCTCTAACCGTCTCTCACCGTCTAACTGTCTCTCACCATCTCTCACCATCTCTCACCATCTCTAACCGTCTCTCACCGTCTAACCATCTCTAACCATCTCTCACAATCTCTACCCGTCTCTCACTATCTCTCACCATCTCTAACCATCTCTCACCATCTCTCACCATCTGTCACCATCTAACCATCTCTCACCATCTCTAACCATCTGTCACCATCTCTAACCATCTCTCACAATCTCTAACCGTCTGTCACCATCTCTAACCATCTCTCACCATATCTAACCGTCTCTCACCATCTCTAACCATCTCTCACCATCTCTAACCATCTCTCACCATCTGTCTCCATCTCTAACCATCTCTAACCATTTCTCACCATCTCTCACCATCTCTAACCATCTGTCTCCATTTCTCACCATCTCTAACCGTCTCTCACCATCTCTAACCGTCTCTCACCATCTCTAACCATCTCTCACCATCTCTAACCATCTCTCACCATCTGTCTCCATCTCTCACCATCTCTAACCGTCTCTCACAATCTCTAACCGTGTCTCACCATCTCTAACCATCTCTCACCATCTCTAACCATCTCTCACCATCTGTCTCCATCTCTAACCATCTCTCACCATCTCTAACCATCTCTCACCATCTCTCACCATCTCTAACCATCTCTCACCATCTCTAACTGTCTCTCACCATCTCTCACCATCTCTCACCATCTGTAACCATCTGTAACCTTCTCTCACCATCTCTAACCATCTCTAACCATCTCTCACCGTCTCTCACCATCTCTGACCATCTCTCACCATCTGTCACCATCTCTAACCATCTCTCACCATCTCTAACCGTCTCTCACCATCTCTAACATCTGTCACAATCTCTCACCATGTCTAACCATCTCTCACCATCTGTCTCCATCTCTCACCATGTCTAAAAATCTCTCACCATCTGTCTCCATCTCTCACCATCTCTAACCGTCTCTCACCATCTCTAACCATCTCTCTCCATCTGTCTCCATCTCTCACCGTCTCTCACCATCTCTAACCGTCTCTCACCGTCTAACAGTCTCTCACGTCTCTCACCATCTGTCTCCATCTGTCTCCATCTCTCACCATCTCTCACCATCTGTCACCATCTCTAACCATCTCTCACCATCTGTCTCCATCTGTCTCCATCTCTCACCATCTCTCACCATCTGTCACCATCTGTCACCATCTGTCTCATCTCTCACCATCTCTCACCATGTCTCACCATGTCTAACCGTCTCTCACCGTCTAACCATCTCTAACCGTCTTTCACCATCTCTCACCATCTCTAACCATCTCCAACCATCTCTCACCGTCTCTCACCGTCTCTAACCGTCTCTCACCGTCTAACCATCTCTCACCATCTCTAACCATCTGTCTCCATCTGTCTCCATCTCTCACCATCTGTCACTATCTCTAACCATCTCTCAACATCTGTCTCCATCTCTCACCATCTCTAACCATCTCTCACCATCTGTCACCATCTGTCTCATCTCTCACCATCTCTCACCATCTCTAACCATCTCTCTCCATCTGTCTCCATCTCTCACCGTCTCTGACCGTCTCTAACCGTCTCTCACCGTCTAACCGTCTCTCACGTCTCTCACCATCTGTCTCCATCTGTCTCTATCTGTCTCCATCTCTCACCATCTCTCACCATCTGTCACCATCTCTAACCATCTCTCACCATCTGTCTCCATCTGTCTCCATCTCTCACCATCTCTCACCATCTCTCACCATCTGTCACCATCTGTCTCATCTCTCACCATCTCTCACCATGTCTCACCATGTCTAACCGTCTCTCACCGTCTAACCATCTCTAACCGTCTTTCACCATCTCTCACCATCTCTAACCATCTCTAACCGTCTCTCACCGTCTCTCACCGTCTCTAACCGTCTCTCACCGTCTAACCATCTCTCACCATCTCTAACCATCTGTCTCCATCTGTCTCCATCTCTCACCATCTCTAACCATGTCTCACCATGTCTAACCGTCTCTCAACGTCTAACCATCTCTAACCGTCTCTCACCGTCTCTCACCATCTGTCTCCATCTGTCTCCATCTGTCTCCATGTCTCACCATCTCTCACCATCTCTCACCGTCTCTCACCATCTCTAACCGTCTCTCACCATCTCTCACCGTCTCTCACCGTCTCTAACCGTCTCTCACCATCTCTCACCATCTCTAACCGTCTCTAACCGTCTCTCACCATCTCTCACCATCTCTAACCATCTCTAACCGTCTCTCACCGTCTCTGTTTCTCACCATCTGTCACCATCTCTAATCATCTCTCACCGTCTCTCACTATCTCTCACCATCTCTAACCGTCTCTCACCATCTCTCACCATCTTTCACCATCTCTAACCGTCTCTCAACATCTCTAACATCTGTCACAATCTCTCACCATCTCTAACCATCTCTCACCATCTGTCTCCATCTCTCACCATCTCTAACCATCTCTAACCATCTCTCACCATCTCTAACCGTCTTTCACCATCTCTAACCATCTCTCACCATCTCTCACCATCTCTAACCGTCTCTCACAATCTCTAACCGTCTCTCACCATCTCTAACCATCTCTCGCCATCTGTCTCCATCTCTAACCATCTCTCGCCATCTCTAACCGTCTCTCACAATCTCTAACCGTCTCTCACCATCTCTCACCGTCTCTCACCGTCTCTCACCATCTCTAACCATCTCTCACTATCTCTCACCATCTCTCACCGTCCCTCACCATCTCTCACCGTCTCTCACCATCTGTAACCATCTGTAACCGTCTCTCACCATATCTAACCGTCTCTCACAATCTCTAACCGTCTCTCACCATCTCTCACCGTCTCTCACCGTCTCTCACCATCTCTCACCATCTCTCACCGTCTAACTGTCTCTCACCATCTGTCACCATCTGTCACCATCTCTCACCATCTGTCTCCATCTCTAACCATCTGTCACCATCTCTAACTGTCTAACCGTCTCTCACCATCTCTCACCATCTGTCACCATCTCTAACATCTGTCACAATCTCTCACATCTCTCACCATCTCTCACCACCTCTAACCGTCTCTCACCGTCTAACTGTCTCTCACCATCTCTCACCATCTCTCACCATCTCTAACCGTCTCTCACCGTCTAACCATCTCTAACCATCTCTCACAATCTCTACCCGTCTCTCACTATCTCTCACCATCTCTAACCATCTCTCACCATCTCTCACCATCTGTCACCATCTAACCATCTCTCACCATCTCTAACCATCTGTCACCATCTCTAACCATCTCTCACAATCTCTAACCGTCTGTCACCATCTCTAACCATCTCTCACCATATCTAACCGTCTCTCACCATCTCTAACCATCTCTCACCATCTCTAACCATCTCTCACCATCTGTCTCCATCTCTAACCATCTCTAACCATTTCTCACCATCTCTCACCATCTCTAACCATCTGTCTCCATTTCTCACCATCTCTAACCGTCTCTCACCATCTCTAACCGTCTCTCACCATCTCTAACCATCTCTCACCATCTCTAACCATCTCTCACCATCTGTCTCCATCTCTCACCATCTCTAACCGTCTCTCACAATCTCTAACCGTGTCTCACCATCTCTAACCATCTCTCACCATCTCTAACCATCTCTCACCATCTGTCTCCATCTCTAACCATCTCTCACCATCTCTAACCATCTCTCACCATCTCTCACCATCTCTAACCATCTCTCACCATCTCTAACTGTCTCTCACCATCTCTCACCATCTCTCACCATCTGTAACCATCTGTAACCTTCTCTCACCATCTCTAACCATCTCTAACCATCTCTCACCGTCTCTCACCATCTCTAACCATCTCTCACCATCTCTAACCATCTCTCACCATCTGTAACCGTCTCTAACCGTCTCTCACCATCTCTCACCATCTCTCACCATCTCTCACCATCTGTCTCCATCTGTCTCCATCTCTCACCATCTCTCACCATCTCTCACCATCTGTCTCCATCTCTCACCGTCTCTCACCGTCTCTAACCGTCTCTCACCGTCTCTCACCGTCTAACCGTCTCTCACCATCTCTCACCATCTGTCTCCATCTCTCACCATCTCTAACCGTCTCTCACCATCTCTAACATCTGTCTCCGTCTCTCACCATCTCTAACCATGTCTAACCATCTCTAACCATCTCTCACAATCTCTGACCATTTCTCACCATCTGTCACCATCTCTAACCATCTCTCACCATCTCTAACCGTCTCTCACCATTTCTAACCATCTCTAACCATCTCTCACAATCTCTGACCATTTCTCACCATCTGTCACCATCTCTAACCATCTCTCACCATCTCTAACCGTCTCTCACCATCTCTAACATCTGTCACAATCTCTCACCATGTCTAACCATCTCTCACCATCTCTCACCATCTGTCTCCATCTCTCACCATCTCTAACCGTCTCTCACCATCTCTAACCATCTCTCACCATCTCTAACCATCTCTCTCCATCTGTCTCCATCTCTGACCGTCTCTCACCGTCTCTAACCGTCTCTCACCGTCTCTCACCGTCTAACCGTCTCTCACCATCTGTCTCCATCTGTCTCCATCTCTCACCATCTCTCACCATCTGTCACCATCTCTAACCATCTCTCACCATCTGTCTCCATCTGTCTCCATCTCTCACCATCTCTAACCATCTCTCACCATCTGTCACCATCTGTCTCATCTCTCACCATCTCTCACCATGTCTCACCATGTCTCACCATGTCTAACCGTCTCTCACCGTCTAACCATCTCTAACCGTCTTTCACCATCTCTAACCATCTCTAACCATCTCTCACCGTCTCTAACCGTCTCTCACCGTCTAACCATCTCTAACCATCTGTCTCCATCTGTCTCCATCTCTCACCATCTCTCACCATCTGTCACCATCTCTAACCATCTCTCACCATCTGTCTCCATCTGTCTCCATCTCTCACCATCTCTCACCATCTCTCACCATCTGTCTCATCTCTCACCATCTCTCACCATGTCTCACCATGTCTAACCGTCTCTCACCGTCTAACCATCTCTAACCGTCTCTCACCGTCTCTCACCATCTGTCCCCATCTGTCTCCATCTGTCTCCATCTCTCACCATCTCTCACCATCTCTAACCATCTCTAACCATCTCTCACCATCTGTCTCCGTCTCTCACCATCTCTAACCATCTCTCACCATCTGTCACCATCTCTAACCATCTCTCACCATCTGTCTCCATCTGTCTCCATCTCTCACCATCTCTAACCATCTCTCACCATCTGTCACCATCTGTCTCATCTCTCACCATCTCTCACCATGTCTCACCATGTCTAACCGTCTCTCACCATCTAACCATCTCTAACCGTCTCTCACCGTCTCTCACCATCTGTCTCCATCTGTCTCCATCTGTCTCCATCTCTCACCATCTCTCACCATCTCTAACCATCTCTAACCATCTCTCACCATCTGTCTCCGTCTCTCACCGTCTCTAACCGTCTAACCGTCTCTCACCGTCTCTCACCATCTGTCTCCATCTGTCTCCATCTCTCACCATCTGTCACCATCTCTAACCATCTCTCACCATCTGTCACCATCTGTCTCCATCTCTCACCATCTCTAACCATCTCTCACCATCTTTCACCATCTGTCTCATCTCTCACCATCTCTCACCATGTCTCACCATGTCTAACCGTCTCTCACCGTCTAACCATCTTTCACCATCTTTCACCATCTCTCACCATCTCTCACCATGTCTCACCATGTCTAACCGTCTCTCACCGTCTCTCACCATCTGTCTCCATCTGTCTCCATCTCTCACCATCTCTCACCATCTGTCACCATCTCTAACCATCTCTCACCATCTGTCACCATCTGTCTCTATCTGTCTCCATCTCTCACCATCTCTAACCATCTCTCACCATCTGTCACCATCTGTCTCATCTCTCACCATCTCTCACCATGTCTCACCATGTCTAACCGTCTCTCACCGTCTAACCATCTCTAACCATCTTTCACCATCTTTCACCATCTCTCACCATCTCTAACCATCTCTCACCATCTGTCTCCGTCTCTCACCATCTGTCACCATCTCTAACCATCTCTCACCATCTGTCTCCGTCTCTCACCATCTGTCACCATCTCTAACCATCTCTCACCATCTGTCTCTATCTGTCTCCATCTCTCACCATCTCTAACCATCTCTCACCATCTGTCACCATCTGTCTCATCTCTCACCATCTCTCACCATGTCTCACCATGTCTAACCGTCTCTCACCGTCTAACCATCTCTAACCATCTTTCACCATCTCTCACCATCTCTAACCATCTCTCATTGTCGATTGTCTTCGAGGACTGTTGTGTTAAGACCCGCCCCATTGTGCTTCTGATTGGTTAATTGCTTCCTCACCATCAGAATGAGCACACACCAAACACATGGCTTTAATAGATTGTTTGATTTATTATTTTAATCTAGTACTTTTTTTAATCCATGAAGTATATTAGTACATCTCAGAATGAGAAAGACAAGTGTGTGTGCGTGTGTGTGTCTGACCTGGGTATACGTAGCATCCAGTAGAGTGTCCAGATTTTGTAGAGGTGCTGGAGTTTTGTCCTTGAAGCGGGTCAGTAGTCGTCTCTGGATTGCTCTGAACTGAACCGCCCTCTCTGACAGCAGGTCCTGGTACTGCTGGGCACTAACCCGCAACTGACACCAAAATACACAAACCTTAGACAGTTCAACATGCTCACCTTATACTTTTATAATGACCACTGACCTCTGACCTCTGTCATGGATGCCCTCTTTAACCTTGTGTTTGTTTGTTTGTTAACTGTGATAATCACAGATGGGTGAAGTTCTGTTGTTTTAACAGTTTATCTATGTACACATTTCCTCTGTTCACTCTTGTGTCGCCAATTATTGATGGTTCATTCTGACATTTGTCGTGTAGAAGGAGACGAGTACCAGGATCAAACAGACCTAGTTTCAGTCTGGAATTCGGCCAAAGTCAGAGGATATATCAGTGATCTGGTCATAGTATATATATAAAAATGTCCCCACGTGGGCGGTGTCTCCTTCAGACTCGGGTCCTCTACCAGAGGACTTCTGCGCAGGATCTTAGCTGTTCCTAGCAATGCGCTCTTTTGTACAGAGATCTCTGATGTTGTTCCTGGTATCTGCTGGAGACATTCTCCCAGCTTGGGGGTCACTGCCCCTAATGCCCCCATCACTACTGGTACCACTGTTGCCTTCACACTCCACGTTTTCTCTAACTCCTCTTTCAGCCCTTGGTATTTCTCTTCTCTTCTCATGTTCTTTCTTTCTCATGTTGCTATCACTGGGGACTGCTACATCTATCACCACCACTGTCTTCTCATGTTTATCCACCACCACTATGTCAGGCTGATTGGCCATCACCATCTTGTCAGTCTGGATCTGGAAGTCCCACAGGATCTTGGCCTGTTTGTTCCCTGTCACCTTTGGGGGGTTCTCCCATCTTGACCCTTGACCTCCAGTCCATACTCTTTACAGATGTTCCTGTACAGTATGTCCTCTACCTGGTTATGTCTCTCCATGTATGCCTTACCTGCCACCATCTTACACCTGCTGTGATGTGCTGGACTGTTTCAGGGGCTTCTCTACACAGCCTACACCTGGGGTCCTGTCTGATGTGGTAGACCCCGGCCTCTATTGCTCTGGTGTTCAGGGCTTGTTCTTGTGCAGCCATGAGTAGTGCCTCTGTGCTGTCCTTTAGTCCAGCCTTTTCCAGACACTGGTATGTCTTTTCCATATCAGCCACTTCCTCAATTTGTCAATGGTACACGCCATGCAAGGGTTTGTCCTTCCATGATAGCCCCTCTGGTTCCTCGACCTTACTGGGCTTTTGTTGCCTGAGGCATTCACTTAGCAGTTGGTCATTGGGGGCCATTTTCTTGATGTATTCCTGGAGGTTCGCCGTTTCCTCCTGGACAGTAGTTCTGACACTTACTAGTCCTCGGCCCCCTTCCTTTCTCTTAGTGTACAGCCTCAGGACACTGGACTTGGGGTGGAACCCTCCATGCATGGTAAGGAGTTTCCTTGTCTTGATATCAGTGGCTTGTATCTCTTCCAGTGGCCAGGATATTATCCCAGCTGGGTATCTGATTACTGGCAGGGCATAGGTGTTAATGGCCTGGATCTTATTTTTGCCGTTCAGCTGACTTTTCAGGACCTGTCTTACCCTCTGTAGGTATTTGGCTGTGGCTGACTTCTGAGCTGCCTCCTCATGATTACCATTTGTTTGTGGGATCCCTAGGTATTTGTAACTTTCCTGCACATCTGTGATATTCCCTTCAGGTAGGTCAACCCCTTCAGTTGTGATCACCTTTCCTCTTCTAGATATCATCCGCCCACATTTATCTAGTCCCAATGACATCCCAATGTCTTTGCTGTAGATCCGGGTGAGGTGAATTAGGGAATCAATGTCACGCTCATTCTTGGCATACAGCTTGATGTCATCCATGTAGAGGAGGTGGTTGATGGATGTTCCACTTCGGAACTGGTATCCGAAGCCACTCTTTGAGATGATCTGGCTGAGGGGGTTTAGGCCTATGCAGAACAGCAGGGGGGACAGAGCATCTCCTTGGTAAATGCCGCATCTGATGTTCACTTGTGCAATTGGCTTTGAGTTGGCCTCCAGAGTTGTCTTCCTCATTGAGTTCTGGATGAACTCTCTTAGTGTCCTGTTGATGTTATACAGTTTTAAGCATTCCAGTATCCATGTATGTGGCATTGAGTCATAGGCTTTCTTGTAGTCAATCCAGGCAGTGCACAGGTTGGTGTTCCTCGTCTTGCAATCTCGGGCAATTGCCCTGTCAACCAGTAGCTGGTGTTTGGCTCCCCTGGTGTTGTTGCCTATTCCTTTCTGTGCTCTTCTGTGCTGTGATCTGGTCAAAGTTAATATTTGTGATCTGGTCAAAGTTAATATTTGTGATCTGGTCAAAGTTAATATTTGTGATCTGGTCAAAGTTAATATTTGTGATCTGGTCAAAGTTAATATTTGTGATCTGGTCAAAGTTAATAGTTTTGATCTGGTCAAAGTTAATATTTGTGATCTGGTCAAAGTTAATATTTGTGATCTGGTCAAAGTTAATAGTTTTGATCTGGTCAAAGTTAATAGTTGTGATCTGGTCATAGTTTATATTCATCTGTATGGTGTGTGGGAACACGGATAAACAGCTGAGAGGAGATGGTGAGTGCCACGGGGTCATCTGTGAATGAAGTCCCAAGCCAGTGGGATTTGGCAAAGGACCAACATGTCTGGGCTCTCAGGGTTCACAGGGTTCGAGGTTCACAAAAACAAAAGTGCTGGAAAGTTGTGATTTAAGTAACTGATTTTAACAAACACAGAAGCCCCTCCCACCCTTGCTTCACTGTGCTTGGTCAATATTCCAGGGCAGGGAATACTCACGTCTATTCCCCACCCGTGTACTCAGTTGTACATGCTTCTTTACAGGTGAGCATTTCCCATCCTCGAATGTTGATTGACCAATCACAGCGCAGCAAGTGTCTGACAGTGGGAGGGGTTTCTGCATGATTCTCTCTCTCGTTGTAGGGGGGTGAAGGTGGAGCTTTTGTGTGTTCGCGTGTGTGAAATCCGACACCATCGGGGGAAAAAAGAATGACCAAGGGAACGACTTCTCCTCGTTCATTTTAAAGAGTCGTTCATTTTAAAGAGTCGTTCAAAAGAATCGAAATATTTTCCATGTCAGTAAATCCTTGCCTTGGGTCAGGGTCAGGGTCAGAGGTGGGCAGTGCATGTGTACCTGAAAATGGTGGTCTACAGACAGGAAGTAGTCTTGCAGAGGTAGTGGTCCACTGAAACTTTTCCTGAAGTCTTTTACCCCCAGTTTAAAGAAATGTTGGTCAAACCTTTGGACCAACTCCTTCACCACCAACCACATGTCCTGAAAACTGTCGCTCTGAATACGATAACGCTCTGAAAAAAGAAAATAAGTGAATTGTACAAACAAACAAGTCACTAAAGTACCTGGAGAAACATCTAAGATATAAACAAGTGTTTTATCTGTGAAGGTACTAAAGAGCTCAACATTAAAAACAAACATATTTAAGTCAATAAACATTTACTGAGGCAGAAAAAATGTAAAGTGTAGTTAACATATTAACCATATATAATGTCAAAAACAAAGAAAAGTATCAAATGTGATGTTTTCAATACTATCAGTAGCTGTGTTTCCATTAATTGGAAATTCGCAAAATGTAAATATCGCTATAAAAAACCTGAATTTAAAAAAACAAACACTCAAATATCAATAAAAAGTTTTTACGCTTTCATGACATGGTGTTTCAGACATTTATGGTCACACATAAAAAATCTAGTTGAGTGAACCAAATTAAGTTGCACAGGGTGAGGGTTATTTTAATGACATTTTATGCATGACCTATTGAAGAAGAATTTTTAAGTTGATTCAATGTTTGACTTTTTTCAGTGTAGAGCTGTGACTATAACTGAGACTGTAAAGCCTAATGTAATCTAATCTAAGGGAACCTAACTGGTACCAACATTAGAACTGAACCTGACTGGTACCAACATTAGAACTGAACCTGACTGGTACCAACATTAGAACTGAGCCTGACTGGTACCAACATTAGAACTGAACCTAACTGGTACCAACATTAGAACTGAACCTGACTGGTACCAACATTAGAACTGAACCTAACTGGTACCAACATTAGAACTGAACCTGACTGGTACCAACATTAGAACTGAACCTGACTGGTACCAACATTAGAACTGAGCCTAACTGGTACCAACATTAGAACTGAGCCTGACTGGTACCAACATTAGAACTGAACCTAACTGGTACCAACATTAGAACTGAACCTGACTGGTACCAACATTAGAACTGAACCTGACTGGTACCAACATTAGAACTGAGCCTGACTGGTACCAACATTAGAACTGAGCCTGACTGGTACCAACATTAGAACTGAACCTGACTGGTACCAACATTAGAACTGAGCCTAACTGGTACCAACATTAGAACTGAACCTGACTGGTACCAACATTAGAACTGAACCTGACTGGTACCAACATTAGAACTGAACCTGACTGGTACCAACATTAGAACTGAGCCTGACTGGTACCAACATTAGAACTGAACCTGACTGGTACCAACATTAGAACTGAACCTGACTGGTACCAACATTAGAACTGAGCCTGACTGGTACCAACATTAGAACTGAACCTGACTGGTACCAACATTAGAACTGAGCCTAACTGGTACCAACATTAGAACTGAACCTGACTGGTACCAACATTAGAACTGAACCTGACTGGTACCAACATTAGAACTGAACCTGACTGGTACCAACATTAGAACTGAACCTAACTGGTACCAACATTAGAACTGAACCTGACTGGTACCAACATTAGAACTGAACCTGACTGGTACCAACATTAGAACTGAACCTAACTGGTACCAACATTAGAAATGAACCTGACTGGTACCAACATTAGAACTGAACCTGACTGGTACCAACATTAGAACTGAACCTAACTGGTACCAACATTAGAACTGAACCTGACTGGTACCAACATTAGAACTGAAACTGACTGGTACCAACATTAGAACTGAACCTGACTGGTACCAACATTAGAACTGAACCTGACTGGTACCAACATTAGAACTGAGCCTGACTGGTACCAACATTAGAACTGAGCCTGACTGGTACCAACATTAGAACTGAGCCTAACTGGTACCAACATTAGAACTGAACCTAACTGGTACCAACATTAGAACTGAACCTGACTGGTACCAACATTAGAACTGAGCCTAACTGGTACCAACATTAGAACTGAACCTGACTGGTACCAACATTAGAACTGAGCCTGACTGGTACCAACATTAGAACTGAACCTAACTGGTACCAACATTAGAACTGAGCCTAACTGGTACCAACATTAGAACTGAACCTGACTGGTACCAACATTAGAACTGAGCCTAACTGGTACCAACATTAGAACTGAACCTGACTGGTACCAACATTAGAACTGAACCTAACTGGTACCAACATTAGAACTGAGCCTGACTGGTACCAACATTAGAACTGAACCTGACTGGTACCAACATTAGAACTGAACCTGACTGGTACCAACATTAGAACTAAACCTAACTGGTACCAACATTAGAACTGAACCTGACTGGTACCAACATTAGAACTGAACCTGACTGGTACCAACATTAGAAATGAACCTAACTGGTACCAACATTAGAAATGAACCTAACTGGTACCAACATTAGAACTGAGCCTAACTGGTACCAACATTAGAACTGAACCTGACTGGTACCAACATTAGAACTAAACCTAACTGGTACCAACATTAGAACTGAACCTAACTGGTACCAACATTAGAAATGAACCTAACTGGTACCAACATTAGAACTGAACCTGACTGGTACCAACATTAGAACTGAACCTAACTGGTACCAACATTAGAACTGAACCTGACTGGTACCAACATTAGAACTGAACCTAACTGGTACAAACATTAGAACTGAACCTGACTGGTACCAACATTAGAACTGAAACTGACTGGTACCAACATTAGAACTGAACCTGACTGGTACCAACATTAGAACTGAACCTGACTGGTACCAACATTAGAACTGAAACTGACTGGTACCAACATTAGAACTGAACCTGACTGGTACCAACATTAGAACTGAACCTGACTGGTACCAACATTAGAACTGAAACTGACTGGTACCAACATTAGAACTGAAACTGACTGGTACCAACATTAGAACTGAACCTGACTGGTACCAACATTAGAACTGAGCCTGACTGGTACCAACATTAGAACTGAACCTGACTGGTACCAACATTAGAACTGAGCCTAACTGGTACCAACATTAGAACTGAACCTAACTGGTACCAACATTAGAACTGAACCTGACTGGTACCAACATTAGAACTGAACCTGACTGGTACCAACATTAGAACTGAACCTGACTGGTACCAACATTAGAACTGAAACTGACTGGTACCAACATTAGAACTGAACCTGACTGGTACCAACATTAGAACTGAACCTAACTGGTACCAACATTAGAACTGAACCTGACTGGTACCAACATTAGAACTGAACCTGACTGGTACCAACATTAGAACTGAAACTGACTGGTACCAACATTAGAACTGAACCTGACTGGTACCAACATTAGAACTGAACCTAACTGGTACCAACATTAGAACTGAACCTGACTGGTACCAACATTAGAACTGAGCCTAACTGGTACCAACATTAGAACTGAACCCTTTTCTTCAGTGAGGGAAAACAACACATGTTCGTGGTGTTGAGAAGCCACATCATTTAGGAACCTTGTCCTCTTCTCGTCTCACACTAGCTGTTTCCATTACCCTTGGAAATTCACCAAATGGAAATATCTCTATAAAAAACTGGTAATGGAAATACCTGAATTTAACAAAAACACTCATATATCGATAAGCATTTTTTTCTGTTTCATGAGATGTTTTTTGGATATTCTATTATACCACAAAAGTACAATGGAAACACTTTTTCTGCAATTCTGCGTGACAGGATGTGACGTCCATGGTCACATGTTCACTTCACTCAGAGTGAAAATGGCAGCTGCAGTCGCTGTAACCATAACAACCATTGGCTGCTGGGACGTCAGAACTACGGCGGCCATCTTGGAGTGGTGATGTGTTCAGTAGACACAGTGAAGGTTTATTTTATTATCTATAGTCCAGGAGCCATGGGGTCAGACCCGGAATTTTTAATTAAAGTGATTTTCTTTTGCTTTGTCTTATAGATTTGAGGTAGTTCTTCAAGATTTAAGAGGGTGCCCGGTGATATCCCTTGGACAAATTAATAAATTAACCCTTTAATGCCCTACATGCCCAAATAATGGAAGAAAAAAAATAATATCAGTGTAAATACTGACAGTAAATGCACCAAGTTGGTTGTATCTGATAGGCATTGACATGTTTATCTATATGTGTCAAATACATCAAATGTGCAATAATTAACCCTTTCATAGCTTTTCCAAATTAAATGTGACAGTTTTTATGCAAGTATTACATAAACTCTACAGTTAACACAAAATAATGATCAATATCTATGTAAAAACTATATAGCATGAAAAATAAATATACAGCATGCACACGCACACATAAGAAAAGCAAAACACTAGTTTTAATGAACCACGTTGTCTGTACAGTATTTACACTTTACTGTCATTCAAATTAGTCAAACATGAAACTGGCCCTTTCATAAATTTGCAATTTAAAGAATGAAACTTTAATCTTGAACTCTTGTAGTATACAGATAGTTTCCTGTATTTTACAAACAAAAATGTCTAAATATCTGTTTTGGATGTTTTGTGATCTAAATCTTAAAGTAGTAATGTGTTAAATTATTTTGTCCATGGCTTAGTGTCTGTAAAATATGCTTATATTCTAGATGTCAGCGAGTACAGAGGACAATGTCCAGTAAACCTTACTCCCCAACATTTTAAAAGTGATGCTAGTCAGTGGACTGGATAGGTCACATGACTCTGTCCCAGAGCAGTGTGGTTTGGAGGGTGGGTGAGGGTTAGTTAACAGACTTTTGACATGATAATCAGGGACAATGGCCTGAGTTTTACTAGGGAACCAGGGACATTACTATTTCAACTGTTAATATTGTTAAAATAATCAATATATTAGCTTAATGTATTAGCTTCAAAACTCAGTGACTAGCATTTCCTAGCTAACAGGTGGATGTGTTAGCCAGTGTTGTTAACCCTATCACCCCTTGTGCTCCAAACCCTGACCCCTAACCCTATCACCCCTGTGCTCCAAACCCTGACCTCTGACCCTATCACCCCTGTGCTCCAAACCCTTCACTGGCTACCAGTTGAGTTTAGAATTAAATTTAAAATCCTCCTCCTTACATATAAAACCATTAATGGTATGGGTTAGGGTCAGGGGTCAGAGGTTAATGGGATGGGTCCCTCTTATCTTAAAGATGATCTGGTTCCGTACCAGCCCAATAGAACCCTTCTGTCACGACCTTTCCTTCAGTGACCTTTGCCCCACTGCTCTCCAGATCACCTGGTCCCGCACTGCGCAGCTGCAAGCCGTTGGTCATCTGCAACTATTTAAGCAGTGAATCTGCAGTTGCCAGTGCGGGACCATTCAGATTTGTCCCCTCCAGGACACTTTGTCATCTCCTCTGTCACTATAACCTGGATATTGTTCATACCACGGACTCTGGCTGATCTACACCCACGGTTTTGTTTGGTCATATTTTGTCCTTGTCTTGATTTTTCTTAGTTTGTTATTAAATTATTTTCCCTTCAGCACTAAGCATTGGAGTCCTCTCTTCACCTCACCCACCATGACACCTTCGTTCTCAGAATGCAGGTTTATTGAAAGTTCCCAGGGTTTGTAAAAGTACAGGAGGAGCTAGAGCCTTTAGTTACCATGGTTACTGTCTGATGGAGCTAGAGCCTTTAGTTACCATGGTTACTGTCTGATGGAGCTAGAGCCTTTAGTTACCATGGTTACTGTCTGATGGAGCTAGAGCCTTTAGTTACCATGGTTACTGTCTGATGGAGCTAGAGCCTTTAGTTACCATGGTTACTGTCTGATGGAGCTAGAGCCTTTAGTTACCATGGTTACTGTCTGATGGAGCTAGAGCCTTTAGTTACCATGGTTACTGTCTGATGGAGCTAGAGCCTTTAGTTACCATGGTTACTGTCTGATGGAATCATCTTCATTTAATATTAAAGAGGTCGACACAGTCTCTACATTTAAGTTGATTAAAAACTATGGTCAGTTTAGTTAAAAACAGACTGAAGTCACAGTTCAGTCTAAGCTGCACTGGTAGATAGAATGATGGAGGAAGTACAGACACAGTTATTTCTCTCTATCTCTCTCTCTCTCATCTGTTTTTGTCATATTTATAACCTGTCTTTCATGCTCCACCCCCTACCCCCCCGAGTGGTGGCTCTCTTGACAGTGTCTGTGTGGGAGCCATGGATGACAGGATCTGCAGTGACTCGACTGTGCTGACCTGTGACCCCGGACCTCCTCCCTCGCCTGTCTGGTGTCTGGACCTGCCACCCCCCCTCCTTCATTTATAAATGGACGTTCATCTATAGTCTGTCCGTCCATGGGAGTGGATCTGTCCTTCAGTGTGGTTCTACCCAACATTTATTCTTTTTCCCACTGGGTTTGGAAGTTTTTTTTCTTGCCGAGAAGGAGGGTCTAAGGACAGGGGGAGGAGCTAAGGACAGGGGGAGGGTCTAAGGACAGGGGGAGGAGCTAAGGACAGGGGATACTTGGGACTTTTTAACTATTTCTGGAGTTGATTGTGTTTCTGTATAGCCCTGTGAGATGACTTTGTTATTTGGGGATTCATGAATAAAATTTAATTGAACTGCCAACCCTTTGGTCATTGGGCAACCCCCTCTACCAATTGAACCACAGCCACCCCAATTAATGTAGGGACCACATGTATAGACCTTTAGAATATCATCCAGCTGGTTTGTTTGACAAGTTAGTGTCTTTAAAGAGTTCACCAGGGACTTTTACTGACCACAGAATTAGTCCATTCATTCACTCCAACACTATCAGAGTGATGGTCAGTCTGAAGCTCTGAAGGTGAATGAAGTGAAAACTCACGGGAAGATATTTGACCAGAATTACGACACTCCTGCCTAGAACAACTGTCAATGGAAACGTGTTCAAAGAGAAAATATACCCTGTCGAACTTTTTGAAATATCGCTAATGTTTTGTGAAAAACTGTAATGGAAACGCAGCTAGTCAAGTTGAAGTTAAAGTACTTTTTTAATAAAGAAAAATTCCCACTTGTGTTTTGACGTTAAAACACTTACGGGAGGTTTTGGAGGCTACCATGGTAACCTTAGGTCCTGAGAGGTACTGCAAAGCCAAACTATTACCATCCTTCTGTTCAGATGAGTGTGAAAACTCTGCAGAGAAAAAACACAGACTGGAAGTAAAACAACAGTATTTAATGATGGAGAATGGTAAATGTTCTGCACTTATATAGTTCTTTTCCACCTTCATGGTGCTCAAAGCTCTTTACATTAGTTTCACATTCACCCATTCACACACACACACTCATACACCAGTAGGTTTCTAAGGTCTAAGGTCAAAGGTCAGTCCTACTGGGGGCCTAAGTCAGGGTTCAGTGTCTTGCCCAAGGACACTTTGACATGTGGACAGCCAGAGCTGGGACGCGAACCACCAACCTCCCGGTCATTGGGCGACCCACTCTACCAACTGAGCCACAGCCGCCGTGAGGTTCTTTTTTCCACACAAGAAAAAATAAACGTCTCTATCTGTGAAGAGTCACTGCTTTACAGAAATGGAACTGGGTGGAAGAGATAATAAATTATTTTTCTCCTTTCAGGTCAGAAAAGGTTAACAACAAAAACAGCTGGTGTGTTTTTAATGTGTGATCAGAGTCTTTATTTAACTGACATATTTAAAGGGACAGTTCAGTATTAGTAGTATACAGATGAATGTGTTTGTCATCAGTGTCTTTACTCTGGTGCATCCACACTGACTTACCCCCCACAGTGTCCTGTGAGCCCAGTTCTGATCCAGTTTTGATCAAAGCCAAAGTAGTCCCAGCAGGTTTCCCGGGGTCAACAAAATAAAACCTTTCTTCTCAAAACAGTATGTGTTGGAATGAGTGATTTATTTACATAACAAAACCATCACAGAACAAAAACTCACACCTCGTAATTGATTGGAGCTACTTTCTTTCAATTGTGATTTATGAGCTAGTGTTGTCACTGCTAACAGCTGTGCACCTGCACGTAGCAGCTGCTAACACTGCTAACAGCTAACACTGCCCAACAACTGATGAAAGTAGTTCGATAAGACACACAGAAAAAAGAAATCAGTAACATTAAGTAAAATGGAAAAAAAAATCAGTAAAATGAACGAAAATGACCAAAATAATCAGTGGTTTTTGTCACTGCTAACAGCAAACAGCTGCCTTTTATCAAGCTACTTGCATTAGTTGTTGGGCAGTGTTAGCATCTTCTACGTGCTGGTGCACAGCTGTTAGCAGTGACAACGCTAGCGCATAAATCACAATTAAAAGAAAGTAGCTCCAATCAATTACGAGGTGTGAGTTTTTGTTCTGTGATGGTTTTGTTATGTAAATAAATCACTCATTCCAACACATACTGTTTTGAGAAGAAACAGGTTTTATTTTGTTGACCCCAGGAAACCTGCTGGGACTACTTTGGCTTTGACCAAAACAGGACCAGAACTGGGCTCACAGGACACTGTGGGGGTAAATCACTGTGGGTGCACCAGAGTAAGCATCAGTGAGAGTAGAGTTGGGGGCTTGTGGCAAACTTTCTCGCGGTGCCCCTGTTAATCCCTCATGGGATACAAATTTGCTACATCCTGATAAACTTCTCCAGATCATCCTTTGGCGGTGGTAAAAGGATAGTCCCTTGGCCCCAAAGATGAAATTCAATGTGACAAGTTTTAATACAGAAGGCCTGTCGACATCGAAGATAGACTTGCTTGCTGAACTGAACACTGGCATACTGTGCCTCCAAGAGACACACAAAACAACTGCGCCCCCAAAGATCCCAGGCATGAACCTTGTATTATTCCATGGCAGCTCTGTCCACGATAGTGCCATATACGTTCGAAACAAAAGTGAAAGGGAGCTCTGAACACTCATCTGGGGGCCTGTAAGTCCTCAGAGTCAAGACTAACAAGATAACTATCACATCTGTCTACAAACCGCCTATTGTTCCCAACATGTGGCCCCAAGATCTTCCTGTCAACGATGGAGCACACCTGATTATTGGTGATTTCAACAGTCACAGCACCAGCTGCAGCTACGGCAGCACCAAAAAAGATGGCAAACTTGTCGAGGAATGGGCTGGGGAGAAGGATCTGGTCCTCCTAAACAGAGCCAAGGACAAATTGTCTTTCCTTACTGCCTATTGGAAAAGAGGCTACAATCCAGACCTGGCTTTTGTGTCTGCCCCACACTACCAGAACTTCCACAAATCAGTCAAGAGATCCTATACCCAAGTCCCAACACAGGCACATCACTGTGCATTTAGCATTTGTCAACACCACCACTAACAGAAAACCACTACCAAGATTTATCCATCGGAAAGCCAACTGGAAAGCTATCATAGTGAACCTGGAAGAAGGAATAGAGGTCATAGAATCGACACCTGAAACTTATGACTCCTTCCAAAAACTAATGTGGAAAACCGCAAAGAAAAACATTCCTCGAGGCTGTAGAAAGAAATACATCCCTGGTCTGACCGACACAAGTAAAGAAACCTATATTAGGTACATCAACGACTATGGCGATGACCCCTTTATTAAAGAAACCATTGAATTTGGTGAGACCCCCCTTCCATTGAACCAAGAAATGAACAATGGCAAGAAACCATTAGTGAGCTGGACATGACCCACAACAGCAAGAAAGCATGGAACACCATCAGTGCAGAGATGGTGACAGGACCCTAGCTTGGTTACTACAGCTCTTCAACAACTGTGCCTAAGGTACATAGTTACCCAAGATCTGGTGATGCACCAAGGTCGTAGCCCTGCTGAAACCTAACAAAGACCCCAAGCTACCAAAAAGCTACCAGCCTATCTCACTCCTCTGTATACTTTTCAAGCTGTATGAGAGGCTGATCATGGCCTGTAACAAACCCACAGTTGAGGAGCACCTTACCCCTGACCAGTGCGGGTTCAGAGAAGGGCGGTCGTGCTGTCGTCAAGTGCTCAACTTAATGCCGTACATAGAGGATGGCTTTGAAGCTGGAGTGGTAACCGGTGCGATATTCGTTGACCTCACAGCTGCGTACAACAGACTCAACCACCACGCCCTCTTAATCAAAGTAGCACGCATGACCAAGAACACCAAGGTGGTCCGCATCATAGAGTCTCTCTTGATAAACTGCCGATACTTTGTCGAAATAAATGGAAAACGTAGCAGGTGGAGATCATAGAAGAATGGCCTACCCCAGGGCTCAATATTAGCCCCAATGCTTTTCAATACTCACACCAACAACCAGCCGACTTTCAACAACATTGGTTAGTTCATTTACGGAGACAATCTCTGCTTAGCAACCCAGGCAAAAAACTTCCAAGTCATTGAGAAGTGTCTTCCAGCTGCCCTGGAGTCTTTGTCAGGGTATTACAGATCTTGGTTCCTAAATGCCAACCCAGGGAATACCCAGGTGTGCACATTCCACCTAAACAACCATGCAGCAACAAGGGAACTCAGAATCACGTGGGGAGGGGAAGGAACTTGAAAATACTCCCTACCCAATATACCTCGGAGTCACCCTTGACTGGACCCCGTCCTTCAGAGAGCATATCACTAAGCTTCGGAAGAAGGTGTCAGTCCGCAACAGTGCCCTCTACAACCTTTCCAACTCCAGCTGGGGAGCGGACCCCAACACCTTCAAGCAGACAGCACTGGCTCTGTGCTACTCCACTGCTGAGTACTGCGCCACAGTATGGGAGAGGTCACCCCATGCTTCCAAGGTTGACGTGGAGTTGAACAGAGCCTGCCGCACAATTACAGGCAAACTGAAGGCTACCCCCTTGCCCTTACTGTACACCCTGGCAAGTATCTGCCCGCCTGGCATTCGACAAGACTCCCAGTCTCGGACAGAGCTAAAGAAACTGCTGAACGATTCCAGGCACCAGTTACACGAACAGCTGAAGATCCTTCACTGTCACAAGCCCTGTCACAGCTTCATGATGGTCCAAGGCCTCAGGAGGAAGAGTCCATAGACCCTCAGGACGGAGCTGTGGAAGGAGAGATACCCAAGCAACAGCAGGGCACTCCCTCCCCCCAGCGAGACACTGCCCACAGGGGCCGACATATTCAGAAAGGACTGGGTTGCCCTGAACCAGGCAAGGGCAAAGGTGGCCAAGACAGGGTGGGGCAGGACTGCCAGCGCAACCTGCAATTGCATAGAGGATCCCCAGACAATCCAACACCTGATGAACAGTTGCAGGGATGGGGCCACCTGAACAGATGCAGACATCTGAGTGGCCAATTAAGCTGCCCGGGAATGGCTGGAGAAGTGGGACGACAAGCTATGATGATGATGATGACCAGAGTAAAGACACTGATGACAAACACATTCATCTGAAAAATACTGAACTGTCCCTGCATCAAATCATTATGTTTTTTATACTGTGAAGAAGTTACAAGTTTGTTTTACATTTGATTGATTGATTGATTTCATTACCTGGGAAGATGGAGCAGAGGTCGACTGGCGACTGGTTAGTGTCCAAAGTGATTTTAAACTTGGTGTTTTTGGTGGTGGAGGTAGGAACACAGACCAACACCAGAGGGAGACTGAAGTGTGATTGGACGATTCTGGGAACTCCTGAGAGAGAGAGAGAGAGAGAGAGAGAGAGAGTAAACAATAGTAAGTTAAGCTATGTAAGATATGTTATTTGTTCCTTCCACCAGCAGGTGGTGCTGTGTGGCTGTATGATGTTATTATATTTGACAGGAAGTGAAGGATGTTTGTTCAGTTAATGGAGAAGTTCAACAAGAACTACATGTGGAGTTTATAATCTGTATCTATCCTCATTTGTTTGCTTACAAATCACACTGCCTGTAAGTAAATATCAAAGTTAATATTATATAGAAGGTATATTGTAACACATTTTGAACGTAAGTCATTTGGAAAATTACTTTTGATGAATCATTGTTACTGTGTTAATTGGGTTTCTGTTTTGATTCTTTTCAGTTTTACTCATCTGTAAGTCAAATGGATACTGAGTAAAGAGAGGAGTTAACCATTCGATGTCTGTGAGTTATCTATCTGCATAGTTGTTACACAAATACAGTGAGGGCAGAACAGAAAAAAGGCAAGTTTTTCTACAGCAGCAAATTTCAGCTGGATAAAGACATTGGATTTCTCCACAAGTCAATATGTTTCAATCTGGAAAAGATGACCACCAGTCAGTTCCTAGACATGGTTCACAGGCATCAAAGTCCTCCAAAGATCAACAGCAGCCATTGCTGCAGTTACGATGGGCGCAAAAAGCAGAAGCAGCACGAGCGAGGGCTGCATTTACGCAAAAGGAAATTGAAATGAGGATGAAACAAGCAGAATTCAAAGTAGAAGAGACACGGTTCGAGGCCACATCAGATGCACTTCATCAGCAGCAAGATGCTGAAGCAGCTATGGCTGAAGTGTATGAAGTAGCAGCAAGTGACATTGATGAGAGAAGTGTGAGTCACCTCATTTCCCAAACAGCTGATGTTACAGAACGTACCTAAGGATATGTACAGGATCAGTCACGTCTAATCCTAATGGCACAACAGGATACCACACCTAGCAAGGTGTTGCCATTTAATCATAACCCATGATACGATGAAAGTAAATTTAATGCTCCTTCACAGCCATTTCCTTACTCTCCAGTGATTGGGTCATCCCAATGTCAAATTCCTTCTCCTGAAAATGCTCATGTATGTGACATCACCAAGATTTCTCACCAGATGTGAGTTGCTCAGTGAAGGGCTTACATGGTACAGTGACAAACCAGGTGACTACTGGGCATGGAAATAATCACATAACTATATTATACATATTCATCTGACACCAAGTGAAGAGTTAGACTTGTTTGGAAAGCGGTTAGGTGATGTGTCATCTAAACATGCAAAACGTATTTGGGCCGTACATATTAACAACCCTTTTCTTGGACTGAAGAAAGTACGGGAGAGGTTGCAAGAGTGCTATGGTTCTCCGGAGGCCTTGGAAAAGACTCTGTTTGATAGATTGGAACACTTTCCCAAAATAACAGAGATCATCATTTGTTGCATGACTTTCGTGACCTTCTGATGGAAATTCAGTCTGCAATAAGTGAAGGCTAGATACTAGGACTGCTTTATCTCAACACAGCACAGGGAGTCCATCCCTTGGTGGTAAAACGACCATACAGCTTTCAGGAGAAATGGGTTGTAGTTGGAACTAAGTACAAGCAAGAACACTATGTGCCATTTCCTCCGTTCTTCACTTTTGCAGCCTTTGTCGAGGACCAAGCCAGAATGAGAAATTACCCTAGCTTCTTGTCTTCTGCCCCATCTCCAGTAGCCAGTAAAGTTTAGACATATCACAGTAAGCAGGATAGAACTAGAATGTCTATCTCTGTCAACAGAACATAAATTGTACAGGGTGAACAAAAGCAAATCACTTTGAGGGCAAATGAAGACCCCAACAAAGAATGTCCTACCCACTAAAAAACCTCATGCTCTTCAACATGCAGAAGATCTTTCAGAGTAAAACTGGTTGAAGAGCGCAAGACATATCTGAAACAGAATCAGGTATGGTTCCGCTGTTTTTGTTCCTCCAATCATATAGCCAAGAATGCAAAATGGAAATCAACTGTTCTGAATGGAGAAGCAACAGTTATATCACTGCTCTTCATACGGGACCTGCACTGTGGACCATTCAAATTGAATGGTCCACAGTGCAGGACCACAGAGCATGGCGGGGAGCAAGAGCCACGTTCATCTGTTGTGTCATCCAAGTGTACACAAGTGTGTGGAAATGAGACAGGAGGACACTCCCATGCAAACATGTGCCTTGTAAAGGTCTACCCTGAAGGTCACTATTGAAAAGGGAATCAAAGCTTATGCCATCATGGATGACCAAAGAAATAAATTCTTGGCCGATCTTCCTTTTTTGATACCTTTGGTATTGACAAAGTCGTGAAACCAACCACCCTCAAGACCTGTGCAGGTGTGATGGAGGTAGCGGGAAGAAGAGCAAGCAATTTCATTGTAGAGCCAGTCGACAGTCAATCAAGAGTATGTTTATCCACACTTATTGTGTGTGACTTCATTCCAGATTACCAGGATGATATACATACTCCTCAAGCTGCTCATCATCATCTACACCTTAAAGACATTGCAGCAGAGATCCCTGCACGTAACCCCAAATCAAAGATCTTACTTCTGTTAGGCAGAGATGCCATTCAGGCCCACAAGTTACTTGCCAACCACAACGGGCCTCTCAATGTTCCATTTGCCCAACAACAAACAGCAAGCCATCCAATGTCTTGTATCAGTTCAATGCACACTGAAAAAGTGACCTGAAGTGGCTCGACAGTTTGTGGATTTCATGCAAGATATATGAGACAATGGACATGCTGACCCAGGACCGCCTCTAAAAGAACATGAGGAATGCTGGTACCTAAATTTTTTCTCTCTCTATTACCCTCAAATGGTCCCGGATAAGAGTGGTCAATAAACTCTTCAGCGCGGTACCAAGGGTTGCCCCTGAATGATATCCTTCTCACTGGTCCCAATGTAAACAACAGCTTGTTATGTGTGCTCATGCGTTTCCGCAATGCACAAGTGGGTAGCACTGCTGATGTGAAGCAGATGTTTTTCATGTTTCATTCATCGCGAAGATCACAGGAACTTTTCACGCTTCCTATGGCATCAAAACAACAACCTTGAGTAGCCCATAGTGGAGTACCATATGACAGTTCATGTGTTCAGGAACAGTCCATCACCTGTTGTTGCAATTTATGGCTTCAGGAGGGCTTCTCAGGAACACGAAGATGAAGACAACACCATCAAACAGTTTGTACATCACAACTTCTACGTTGATGATCGACTTGTCTCATTTCCATCCAAAGTGGTTGCTTTTAACTGCCCTCAAGAGGGTCCAAGAAACACGTCTGCAACTATAAAAGGCGTGAGGCTTGCAGTTGCCAGTGCGGGACCATTCTATAATGTCACCTCCATAACCCGGACATTTTCACCATCTCCTCAGTCACCATAACCCGGACATTCATCATCACCACGGACTCTGGCCATTCGTTCCCAGGTTTTGGTTTGGTTTTGTCTATGTCTTGTCTTTATGTTTCTTAGTTTGTTATTAACTAATTTTTCCCTTCAGCACTGTGCAATGGAGTCCTCCTTCACCTCACCCTGATCCTGACAGTTACACGGAGGACTTGGCAAAAGGGCTGAAGGACCATGATGTTGGAATAGACTTCCCTCCAATGCAACAAAGTCTAGGGATAAGTTGGGATTTTGCCACAGAATAGTTCACCTTCCAAGTGTCAGCTACTGATCAATCAATCAATCAATCACTTTATTTTTGTATAGCCCTAAATCGCAACACAGGTTGCCTCGAAGGGCTGTTAAGAATACGATGGCAATTAACAACAATAATTCCAAGGAAAAATAAATGGACAAATTAACAAATGAAAAAATAATACAAGGAAAACAACATGAACAAAAAGAAGCACAAACAATAAGAATAAAATAAAACTTAATTAAGATGGTACATGTAATGTGATCATTTGGTTCCAGTCGAAGCCCGTGCTGCTGCATTCTGAATAAGTTGAAGACCTTTAACAGTCTTTTTTGGACATGCAGAAAATAATGAGTTGCAATAGTCAATCCGTGTTGAAACAAATGCATGCACAAGCCTTTCCGCATCAGGCTTTGTCAGAATATTTCTAATTTTGGCAATATTGTGTAGATGAAAAAAATGCATTCTTTTGGATCTGGTTTAGGTGAGGCTTGAAAGAGAGGTCTTGATCAAATATCACCCCTAGGTTTCGAACTGTGGAACTGGGAGACACAACAATATTGCCCATCGATGCAGCTTGAAGAGAAAGAGTCTCGTACAGATTGAGGACCAAGCAACAACATCTCAGTTTTATCAGCATTAAGGAGAAGATAGTTCGTTGACATCCAAGTTTGGATGTCATGAATGCAAGCACCAAGTTTATTAATTTGATTATTTAGATCGGGCTTCATAGACAAACAGAGCTGTGTGTCATCAGCATAAGAATGGAAATTAATATCATGATTTCTAATGATATTGCCTAAGGGAAGCATGTATAGTAAAAATAGTATTGGCCCAAGCACTGACCCTTGCAGCACACCATGTTCAACTCTAGTAAGTTGTGAAGATTGCTGGTTGACATGAACACATTGGTGCCTATCAGAGAGGTACGATCTGAACCAGGAAAGTCCAGTACATGCCAACTACACTTTTCAATCTCTGGATGAGGATCTCATGATCAACAGTGTCAAACACAGCACTCAGGTCAAGCAAAACTAAAACTGACACCAGCCCACTATCAGCAGCAAGTAGTAAGTCGTTAGTAACTTTTAATAATGCAGTCTCCGTGCTATGATGGACCCTAAATCCTGATTGAAGTCTTTCATAAACACTGTTATTCTGGAGATGATAGTGAAGCTGTTTCGCAACCACTCTTTCTAATATTTTAGACAGAAATGTCAGGTTGGAATAAAAAGTCCGGATCAAGATTAGATTTTTTCAGAAGAGGTTTGATGACCGCACACTTGAAAGAGCGTGGCACCACACCTCTGCTGAGCGAAGCATTCAAGATAATCACAATTTTATCAATAACAAATTCTAATATTGCTTTCAGGAGTGTACTAGGAATCGGGTCTAAAAAACAATTTGAATTTTTGGAAGACATAATAGTATCCAAGACTTCAGCCTCTGTTACAGGTGTAAAGGTAAATAAAGATTTAATTGGAAATGGAGTGGGAGGGGCAAACGCTACGCTTAAATATAATCTTTTCCTTAGGTTCCAAGGTGCCATCAATCATAAGTTGAAAAGTAATTAAAAAATGGTCAGAAAGAAGTGGATTTTGTGGAATAATATCTACCTTACCCACTTCTATCCCATATGACAAAACTAATTCCAGGGTGTGATGATGAATATGTGTTGGGTTGTGTATATGTTGAACAAAGCCAAAAGAATCAATTAATTCACTGAATGATCTACAAGAACTACTATTGACATCATCCATATGGAAATTTAGATCTCCCGATATGACTATTTTGTCCCATTCCAACAATGCATTTGTCAAAAATTCTGAAAGAAATTCAGCATAAGGGCCTGCGGGACGATAATTTAGTTTCAATGCTCATTTATAAACAAACAAACAAACAAACAAAAAATAATAAAAATAAAATAAATGCAGTAATAAACAATCAAAATGAGAGGATGGTAAATAGCACTAATAGTACAGCAAGATATAACAAAAATTTATCAGCTACCATGAATAACCCCCACCTCAAGTCCCCACCCCATGTGAAGGCAAAAAGTAAAAAAATAAAAATAGTAACACATTTGATGGCAGCATAGCGCACTCTCGGGTAGTGCCCACATAAATTCGGACGAAGAAGAAAAAGACGCCAGGTGTATGTCATGATGTCACCACAAAATATTCCGCACAGAATAACAAATAACAAGAGGCGTCATAACAATGTGTTCGTCAAGTGAGCTCGAAACCTGCAACAAACTTTTCTGCATCCTGGAGCTTGTTGAAGAGATGTTGTTCTTCGCCTCTCGTGAGCTTTATCATTGCTGGATAAAGCAGGAATGCCTGGAATCCCACGCTCCTGGCCCGGTGCAAAAGTGGATAGCATGGACGCCTTCGTTTTGATGTAAAGTCGCTGTAGCCAGGGACGAAGCGAATGGATTTTCCATGCAGCTAGACTGGGGATCTTCTTGCCTCGCTCAGAATGCGATCCCTGTCGGTGAATCGGAGGAACTTCGCAATCAACGGCCTTGTCTTAGAGTCTCTGGGTGGTCCAACCTGATGTGCCCGCATCAACCCCGGGGGATTTTCAGTCAGCGATGAGAACCATTTGCACAGATTTGCAGAGAGGTAATCAAACGCATTTCCCTTCTCTTCTCCTTCCTTGATGTTGAGAATCCGAATACTGTCTCGTCTGCTTTGGTCCTCTAGGCTTGCCAATTTGTTCTCCAACTGGGCCACAGTGTTAGACAAAGTAAGCAACTTGGTTTCATTGGCTTTTACTTCTGCCTGGACAGAGGCAACCACCTTACTTTGCGCAGTGATTTCTTCTCCTTCAGGGTTTGCTTAATATCATCAAGCGTGTTCTCAAGGCGCTCAAACCTTTTTTTAGATTGAGCTTCTGCTTCTGCAAAGAACTTGTGCAGAGTTCCTTCAAGGCCAGCCTCAGTCAGGCCAGACGACATGGAGCTCTCTTTCTGCATCTCTTGACTTTGGAGCGAGTTTGTGACGACATGCAAAAAGGTTACTTAAGAAAGGGCTCCTTTGTCTGCTTTGATGAAAAAAGTTGAAAGATGCAAAGATAGACGGTAAAAATTAGCGGGGGTCTTCAGAGGAGATTATTCAAGCAGCCACCTTGCACACCTGCAGCATGATGACATAAATGGTGCTCTCATTAACAGAAAAAATATCTGCTAATTATCTAAGGTTTTTAATTATTTTATGTGATTTTATTTCATTTTTTAAATGTCTATTAATTGCGGAAATTTGTTTTTAGTGTGTGTGTGTGTGTGTGTGTGTGTGGGGGGGGGGGTTTGTAGTGAGAAGCCGTGACAAAAAAATTCTGTTTCTTCATGTGGAACAAACAATAAAGCTATCTATCTATCTATCTATCTATCTATCTATCTATCTATCTACTTCCTTCCTTCCTTCTGTATAGAATAATTGTGTCCCCATAAGTTACATACATGATGGCAGATAAGGTTATTTCATATATAGTTATTATTATTATTATTATTATTATTATTATTATTATTATTATTATTATTTCTTTTCTGACTTTTGTTCGGTGAAGAATCCAGAAAACAATATTTTCTTACATTTAGCTACTCCTGCATTCGTCACACTTTTTCTGTTACAAACTGACCCCGGCCCCTCATCTGAGAAGGGAAAAGTTATGTGGCCCTCACTGGAAATACTTTGGTGACCCCTGTTCTATAGTCTGTCCGTCCATGGGAGTGGATCTGTCCTTCAATGTGGTTCTCCTCAAGATTTCTTCTTTTTCCCACTGGGTTTTGAAGTTTTTTCTTGCCGAGAAGGACGTTCTAAGGACAGGGGATGCCTGGGACTTTTCATGTATATCTGTAGTTGATTGTGTTTTTGTAAAGCCCTGTGAGACGACTTTGTTGTGATTTAGGGCTTTGTAAATAAAATTTAATTGAATTGAGTCCAACAGGTTCTGGAACAACCTGGTAAACACTCCTCCCTGCTGGATGGAACAGTCTTTGAGTACCCTGCACCTGAGCCTGTCAGGGCCAGGGGCAGGGTTGGGGTTGACTTTGCATAGGATGGAGGTTACCAGGTGTTTGTTGATGGTGACGGGCTGTGTGGTGGTTGGGGGGGGGGGGGGTCCAGGTGATCGGTGGGATGTTACTGTTAAAACGGGTGTAGAAGCTGTTTAATTGTTCTGCAAGAGAGGCGAGTCTGGGCAGTCAACTGCTGCAGGTTTGGTTCCTCTGCCCATCATGGTGTTCAAGCCCTGCCATGGCTCTCTTGCATTTCCAGATGTTAGTTTCTTTTCCACCTCGTCCTTATACTGGATTTTAGTCAACCTGGCCTTCCTCCTGAACTCCTTCTGCAGCTCCCTCATTCTAACTTTGTCACCCTGTAGAAAAGCATTGTTCTTTGCTGTCAAACAGTCTTTCATTTTCTTACTGACCCACTTTTTATTGTTTGGGTAGATGGGTTATACGTTTGGTTTGGGTGACAATATCATCACAAAAAAGAATGTATGAGGTGAGTACATCAGAGTCTGCTAAAATCATCCCCACAGTCATCAAAAACCAAACCAGTCTGTCAACTCAAAACAGCCCCTCAGAGTCTCAGCTGCTCCTCATTCCAGATCTTAATGTGTTTTGTTAATGTCCCCTCTGTCTTTAATCGTGACCTGTATTTTGGTTGTAACAAACCCGAATCAGACCCAAATGCAGACAGCCAACAAAGTAAAGTTCAAAACAGTGTTTTAATAAGTAAAGTCAGAAACAGAGATCAAGGATAATGCTCGAGGGAAAAAACGCAGTCCCGTCCAGGGTTCGGTAATGGTGATCCAGTGGAGGCAGGCAGAGAGAGAGGTCAGAGTCCAGAAGGCGGGTCAAGTACCGGGGAAGAAGACAGGAACGTGATTGTAACAGGGTAAGGCTCAGACCTGGAGGTCGAAGACAGGGGAAAAAGGTCGAAGTAGGAGGCAGGCTGGAACGGGTCAAAAACAGAGCACAGACAAAAGCACGGGAAAAACAGACAGGAGGTAACGCTGGAAGGTCTTGACGGACAAAAAAGATCTGGCAAAGAACAGGTAAAAAGGGCAGGCTTATATACAGCCACCTGATTACCCACAGGTGTGGGATCTCAGGTGGCAGTAATGATAATTAGGGAAAAGGTGAAATACAGAGACACAGAGGGAAAACAGAGCAGAGAGAAAACAACACAGAAAAAATAAAACATATTTATGACAGAACCCCCCCCTCAAGAGACGACCCCTGAAGCCCCACCCCCTCAAAAAAAAAAATTAAGTGTCCAAGAAGGGTGGGAGGAGGGGGTACAGGAAGGTGGGCCAGTACTCGTCTGACCCGGACTCCTCTTCAGGTCCTGGATCCCCGTCAGGCACGGGAGATTCATCCCTCTCTGGTGGATCTGGAGAAACCCCACTATTGCTCCTGCGGTAGGAACGACAATTTGAGGGCTGATCCGGGCCCGCTGCTGATGAAACTCTCGTATGAGTTGACGGTTGAGGATGCCATGGGCTGGGACCCAGGACCTCTCTTCGGGACCATAACCCTCCCAGTCCACCAGGTATTAAATACCTCAACCACGCCGCCGAGACCGCAGCAACCAGCGTACCGTATAAGATGGAGAGCCATAGGTGATCCGGGGGGCCAGTGGAACCTGACTAGGGGGTGAAAAAACATTCTCCTCCACCGGTTTAATTTTGGAGACATGAAATGTGGGGTGAATTCTCACTGATCGTGGTAATACCAACTTGACCACCACCACAGTTATAACCCTTTCTATTTGGAAAGTTCCAATGTACCTCGGAGTCAACTTCTTGGACTCAATCCTGAGAGGTAAGTCTTTAGTAGATAACCATACCTTCTGTCCTTCTTGATATGGCGGATTCTGAGATCAATGACGGTTGGCATTAACGTCATACCTGCCGGTGGCTCTCTGAATGGCAGCACGGGCCGATCTCCATGTCCGACGACACTGGTGGAGGAACTGGTCAACGACTGGGCAGGTGGATTCTTCATCGGCAGGAGGTTGATAGCCAAACACACATTGGAAGGGTGACATACCTGTGGTAGAGCTGATGAGGGTGTTATGGGAATACTCCACCCATAATAGCTGTTTGGACCAGGAAGATGGTTGATTCGAGGCCATGCATCTCAAAGTGGTCTCCATTTCTTGGTTCATCCTTTCTGCTTGCCCATTGGTCTGCGGGTGGAACCCCAAAGACAGACTGGGTGAGGTGCTAATAGCCCGGCAGAACTCCTTCCAGAAGATGGAAATAATTATCGACCTCAATCGGATACCACTTTGGTGGGGAAGCCGTGAAGACAGAAAACATGATGGAGTATGAGTTCTGCAGTCTCCTTGGCAGAGGGAAGCTTCACAATCGGTATCAGCTGAGCCATCTTACTGAACCGGTCTATGACAGGGAGAATCGCTGTATTCCCGTCCGAAGACGGTAGGCCTGTGACGAAGTCCAGAGTGATGTGTGACCAAGGAAGATGGGGAATAGGTAGAGGATGCAAGAGTCCTGATGGAGGTCTTCAGGGGGACTTGTTTTGGCTGCATACCGGGCATGCCTTGATGAAGTCCATAATGTCTTCCTTCAACGAAGGCCACCAGTACCGTCGTCGAACCACCTCCAGCGTACGTTGAACTCCCGGGTGACACGTCAGAGTAGATTGGTGTACCCATTGCAGGAGTTCCGCTCTGAGCCCTTGGAGAACAAACAGGGGCAACCACTATGTCCAGGCTGTTCTTCCACTGCTGCCTTGATCCGATCCTCAATCTCCCAAGTGAAGGCAGCCACTCTCTGCGGACTGGGAAGGATGGTCTCCGTCTTCACTCCCTCCTTCTCCTCTACCATAAACTGTCGTGACAGAGCATCAGGCTTGACATTTTGGGAACCTGGATGATAGGACAAAGAAAAATTAAAACGGGTAAAAAATAGGGACCATCTTGCCTGCCAAGAGTTTAACCTCTTAGCAGATCTAATATATTCCAGGTTTTTGTGATCTGTCCAAACCAGGAATGGAACCTTGGTGCCCTCCAACCAATGTCTCCATTCCTCTAGGACTATCTTCACCGCCAGTAGCTCCCGGTTACCGATGTCATAATTTCTCTCCGCTGGGCATAGGCGCTTGGAGAAGAAGGCGCAGGGGTGCATCTTTGAATCCAGAGTTGAGCGCTGGGAGAGCACTGCTCCCACCCCCACATCAGAAGCGACAACTTCCACAATAAACTGTCTCTCTGGATCAGGAATTTGTTGGATGGGAGCGGTACAGAATCTCTGCTTGAGAGTGGTGAAAGCCTTACTGGTGGACAAGGACCACTGAAATGACACCTTGGAGGAGGTTAGAGCAGTCAAAGGAGCAGCAACAGAACTATATCCTCTAATAAACCGTCTGTAGAAATTTGCGAAGCCTAAGAACCTCTGCAACTCCTTATATGTCTCCGGAACTGGCCACTCATCGACCGCAGATACCTCACTCAGTTTCATCTGGAGGGTGTCTTGCCCAATCACATACCCCAGGAAGGAAACTGAGGAACAATAGAACTCGCATTTCTCAGCCTTAACGTAGAGCGAATTCTCTAGGAGTTGTTGAAGTACTTGCTGCACATGGTACGTGTGATCCTGCTGGGATTTAGAAAAGATCAAAATGTCATCCAAAAACGAATTTGTTCAACATGTCACGGAGTAAGTCGTTGATGAGGTTCTGGAATACAGCTGGAGCGTTGGTCAGTCTAAAGGGAATTCCGAGGTATTCGTAATGTCCAGAGGGAGTGTTGAAGGCTGTCTTCCATTCATCGCCCTCTTGAATCCTCATCAAATGATATGCGTTTCTGAGATCCAGCTTGGTGAATACCGTTGCTCCCTGGAGAAGCTCAAAAGCAGAAGAGATTAATGGTAGGGAGCACCGATTCTTAACGGTAATTTCATTTAACCCCCCATAGTCGATGCATGGTCTCAGGGTCTTATCCTTCAATCCACAAAGAACAACCCTGCCCTGGCTGGAGATGAGGAAGGCCTGATAATACCGGCAGCTGGGGTGTCTTGTATATAAGTGTCCATTGGCCCTGGAATTGATGAAAGCGGCTAGGGTCATATACTACATATGCTCAGGGTTAACCCACTTACTAGACACCCTGCGAGAAAATGGCCCCCCTGCCTGCAGTAAAGACACAGATTCTCCCTACGACACCTCTCCCGCTCGACCGGTGTCAATCTGGAGCGGCCCACCTGCATCGGCTCCTCACCGCCACCAGGGGTAGATCCTCCTGCCATATGGAGTGGAAGGGCTGCGTCCATGGATCCAGTGCCAACGAGAGCACGGAGAGGAGGCAATGGAGAGTCCTCATTCCTCCAGGCCCGAAGTCGGTGATCCAAACAGTTAGTCAGTCAGATTAATCCATCTAAATCAGAGGGGAGATCAAACGAGACCAACTGAAACTTTATTCATGGAGATAACCCAGCTAAATACACCTCACACTGCGCAGCCATATTCCATGAACTGTTCCGAGCCCTGGTGCGAAAATCTATGGCATAGTCCGAGAGAGACCCATTACCCTGCTGAATGCTTAACAGACCTCCCGTAACGTCCGGTCTCTCCGTAACGGGTCCGAACACCTTCTCGAGTTCCTGCGAAAACACCTCGAAGGATGTGCACGCCTCCGTCCGCCGTTCCCACTCAGGAGTGCCCCATAGTCTGTCTTGACCCGTGAGATGATTTATGGCAAAAGCCACTTTAGCCGCTTCAGAGGAAAACATGTGCGGCTGTAACGAAAACAGTATGGGACAGTTAGTCAGAAAAGGATTACAATTTACTGAGTCTCCGTCATACCATTCGGGCTCCCCAACCCGTGGTTCCAATACCGTCCATGAGTGCGGTGGTGATGCTGGTTCTGAGACCGCAGGAACAGCAGCTGTAGCGGGGTTCGACATTTGGGTCAGAAGTCCCACCAACTGCTGCACCTGAGCAGAGAGGGCTGTTACAACCTGTTCAACCCGCTGAAGCTGAGCACCCGTCACCGGCTGATCTGCTGGGTCCATGTTATGGCCAGATCGTGATGTAACGAACCGGAATCGGAATCAAATGCAGACAGCTGACAAAGTAAAGTTCAAAACAGAGTTTTAATAAGCAAAGTCAAAAACAAAGTTCAAGGATAATTCTCAGAGGAAAAAAATGCAGTCCGGTCTAGGGTTCGGTAATGGTGATCCAGTGGAGGCAGGCAGAGAGAGAGGTCAGAGTCCAGAAGGCGGGTCGAGTACCGGGGAAGACGACAGGAACGTGGTCATCACAGGGTAAGGCTCAGATCCGGATCCGGATCCGGTTCCAAACAAAGTCCGTTTGAGGGCCATAGACCCGAGAATGTGAGCCACATGAGGGCTAAATGGAGCACTGCTGTTTTCCACATTGTATAAAAACACACAAATTAAGTAAAAGCTCACTAAAACATACAATAAAAACGTTAAAACCACAAACATTTGTCAGCCGTGACAGGAGTCGCCTTCACAGAACAGCGCCCTTGTATATGCGTATATGTATTGTACTTGTATATGCAAGTGTGCGTGTGTGTGTGCGTGTGTGTGTGTACAGTATCATATAACAGTATAATATAAACAGTAGCATCAGTTTCTTCCTGAAAACAGATCAGAGTTCACTGCACTGCACTTGACAAATTAATACTAGTAGGGTGTACACAAAGCTCTGGAGAAAAGTGCACCATTGTCACAGTGTCAGATACATCCTGATCCAAATTATTCAGGTTTAAAAAGTTTGTTCATTAAATATTATGAGGTTTAATTACTGACATGAGGTTAAAGGTGAGGGTTACAATTAGCCTTTCATCCAACAGACAGACTGAACATTTACGATTATTTCCTGTCATCCAACAGACTGAACATTTACCATTATTTCCTGTCATCCAACAGACAATCTGAACATTTTATCATTGCTGAAAAGTATACTGTCAGTATGTCATCCAATCTTGACCTATCCGTGTTTCTTTTAATTATAAATCTCTCTTCGTTTTTTGGCCATTTTTCCACCTGTGCAATGCATGATGGAATATAGTGCTTGATGTCCACTACATTTGGTGGTGGATTGTGGGAAACGTTGAGTGACTATAGTGATAATAAATAGTTCACTAAAGATTCTGACACCCCTCCAAAATGACCTGGTCTATATATAGTGAACTATAGAGGGTCTATATAGTGAACTATAGAGGGTCTATATAGTGAACTATAGAGGGTCTATGTAGTGAACTATAGAGGGTCTATATAGTGACTATAGAGGGTGTATAAAGTGAACTATAGAGGGTCTATATAGTGACTATAGAGGGTCTATATAGTGACTATAGAGGGTCTATATAGTGAACTATAGAGGGTTTATATAGTGAACTATAGAGGGTCTATATAGTGAACTATAGAGGGTCTATGTAGTGAACTATAGAGGGTCTATATAGTGACTATAGAGGGTCTATAAAGTGAACTATAGAGGGTCTATATAGTGACTATAGAGGGTCTATATAGTGACTATAGAGGGTCTATATAGTGAACTATAGAGGGTTTATATAGTGAACTATAGAGGGTCTATATAGTGACTATAGAGGGTCTATAAAGTGAACTATAGAGGGTCTATATAGTTACTATAGAGGGTCTATATAGTGACTATAGAGGGTCTATATAGTGAACTATAGAGGGTCTATATAGTGAACTATAGAGGGTCTATATAGTGACTATAGAGGGTCTATATAGTGAACTATAGAGGGTCTATATAGTGAACTATAGAGGGTCTATATAGTGAACTATAGAGGGTCTATGTAGTGAACTATAGAGGGTCTATATAGTGACTATAGAGGGTCTATAAAGTGAACTATAGAGGGTCTATATAGTGACTATAGAGGGTCTATATAGTGACTATAGAGGGTCTATATAGTGAACTATAGAGGGTCTATATAGTGACTATAGAGGGTCTATATAGTGAACTATAGAGGGTTTATATAGTGAACTATAGAGGGTCTATATAGTGACTATAGAGGGTCTATAAAGTGAACTATAGAGGGTCTATATAGTTACTATAGAGGGTCTATATAGTGACTATAGAGGGTCTATATAGTGAACTATAGAGGGTCTATATAGTGAACTATAGAGGGTCTATATAGTGACTATAGAGGGTCTATATAGTGAACTATAGAGGGTCTATATAGTGAACTATAGAGGGTCTATATAGTGAACTATAGAGGGTATATGTAGTAACTATAGAGGGTCTATATAGTGACTATAGAGGGTCTATATAGTGACTATAGAGGGTCTATAAAGTGAACTATAGAGGGTCTATATAGTGAACTATAGAGGGTCTATATAGTGACTATAGAGGGTCTATATAGTGACTATAGAGGGTCTATATAGTGACTATAGAGGGTCTATATAGTGAACTATAGAGGGTCTATATAGTGAACTATAGAGGGTCTATATAGTGAACTATAGAGGGTCTATATAGTGAACTATAGAGGGTCAGGGACACAGTCTATTTCTAAAGTATTCCACAGTGTGTACTAACACACAATGAAGTGAATGAATATGGCATGTGTGTGTGTGAGTGTGGTTGGGGGTTGGATGTTATTATAATGTTGTTTGACCACATGTTCTAGTCTAGCCACTACTAACTAGTTACTAACCACACTCACCTGTGGGGTTAAGTTCTGCAGAAAAGAAAGATAGAGTTCAGAGTTAAAAGCATTCAGGAAATTCACAAAGAAGTAAAGCAGTGTCAACCCTAACCCTCTAACCCTGACCCTCTAACCCTAACCCTCTAACCCTGACCCTCTAACCCTGACCCTCTAACCCTCTAACCCTCTAACCCTAACCCTAACCCTCTAACCCTGACCCTAACCCTCTAACCCTAACCCTAACCCTCTAACCCTAACCCTAACCCTCTAACTCTCTAACCCTAACCCTCTAACCCTGACCCTCTAACCCTCTAACCCTAACCCTAACCCTCTAACCCTCTAACCCCCTAACCCTAACCCTCTAACCCTCTAACCCTAACCCTCTAACCCTAACCCTCTAAGCCTCTAACCCTAACCCTAACCCTCTAACCCTAACCCTAACCCTCTAACCCTAACCCTCTAACCCTCTAACCCTAACCCTCTAACCCTCTAACCCTAACCCTAACCCTCTAACCCTAACCCTCTAACCCTAACCCTAACCCTCTAACCCTAACCCTCTAACCCCTTAGGGGTTAGTATTGGGGGTTTAGGGGGTAGTATTTGGAGGTTTAGGGGTTAGTATTGGGGGTTTAGGGGGTAGTATTTGGAGGTTTAGGGGTTAGTATTGGGGGTTTAGGGGTAGTATTTGGAGGTTTAGGGGTTAGTATTGTGGGTTTAGGGGTTAGCATTTGGAGCTTTAGGGGTAGTATTGGGGTTTAGGGGTTAGTATTGGGAGTTTAGGGGTAGTATTGTGGGTTTAGGGGGTAGTATTGTGGGTTTACGGGTTAGTATTGGGGGTTTAGGGGTTAGTATTGTAGGTTTAGGGGGTAGTATTGTGGGTTTAGGGGGTAGTATTGTGGGTTTAGGGGGTAGTATTGTGGGTTTAGGGGGTAGTATTTGGAGGTTTAGGGGTAGTATTGGCGTTTAGGGGTAGTATTGGGGTTTAGGGGTAGCATTTGGAGGTTTAGGGGTAGTATTGGGGTTTAGTTGTAGTATTTGGAGGTTTAGGGGTTAGTATTGTAGGTTTAGGGGGTAGTATTGTGGGTTTAGGGGGTAGTATTGTGGGTTTAGGGGGTAGTATTGTGGGTTTAGGGGGTAGTATTTGGAGGTTTAGGGGTAGTATTGGGGTTTAGGGGTAGTATTTGGAGGTTTAGGGGTAGTATTGGGGTTTAGTTGTAGTATTTGGAGGTTTAGGGGGTAGTATTGTGGGTTTAGGGGGTAGTATTGTGGGTCTAGGGGGTAGTATTTGGAGGTTTAGGGGTAGTATTGGGGTTTAGTTGTAGTATTTGGAGGTTTAGGGGTAGTATTTGGAGGTTTAGGGGTAGTATTGGGGGCCTTGGAACCAATCAGACCTTATAAAGTAAAATGAGAATATTTATGAAAAATTCACGATACGAAAACACTTCTGGAACTAATTAATTTCGTACCTTGGGGTACCACTGTACCTTGTGTTCAGATTGACTTTCATATGTTACTGAGAAAATCTATCTGTGGTGCACTAACATTTGTAAATACTTTTATCTGGAAAGAATCATAAACCTGCATTTCATAACTGTCCAGACCTCAGCTGTAGACCTGGAATGACTTAATAGACCCCTGATTTAAACAGTGACACTTGTATCGTGTGAAAAGTCCAGGGGGTGTTTTCATAACCCGTGTGCTTGCATTTAATGCAAACACATGGGTTAGGGTTGTTGTTTGTTTTATTTATTATGACTTGTACAAAAAACTTTGAAAAAAAAGGGGCCCACACAGCTGTAAATAGACCAAACATTTGACACTAAAATGTGCAGACTGGTCTTGAAATAACTCCCAAATGATACATCATAGTGTTTTGCAGTAAATTCGAAAAATTCTTCAGATTGTCCCAGAGATTACACGTGGTCTCATAATTCCGATATATCGTACAGATTTCGCATTATTAAACCAAATAAAACTCCATTCATTCTTACTGGGACCTTTTTTTCCAACACTCCTGCTTCTTCATACTTTGTGGCACAGACTTCATTTAAACTTTCAAACACAGTCATTTTTGTGGTGTCTTTAGGATGTGATTGTCATGAGGGTGTGATTTACGGTTGTCGAGAGAGAACTCAGTAAATCCACCCTGAAAAGACCAAAATCTGACTTTTTATCAGTGGGTGATGTCATCGCTAGAGCACGAGAGAAGAAAAAAATAAGGTGAAAAATGTCTCAATAACTCGTCCTCACGGCAAAACCATAAATAGTAGACAAACAATCTTTTCCACAAATGTTGCCATGGTTGTGAGAATTCAAACAAACCAGGGTTTGAAGATCTAGCTCTTTTCAGGGCCTATTCACACTGCACTCAGACAATCCGGACTTTCCAGGAAAGTTCGAACCTTATTGACAAGTGTGAAACCTCCCCCGAACCTTGGTCCGGACTAAAGACCGAGTCTTTGGTCCAAGCTGAGGAGGTAGTCTCGGTCTGGACCAAGGTTCGCTGGTGCACAGTGTGAAACGTCTGTTTAGGAAAGTCTGGACTATCGGACCAATTACGTCACTGTCATGTGCGCGGAATCTAGTCAACGTCCAAGCATGAGTCGCGGGAATACATGGGGAGACGAGGAAACCAGGTATTTCATTGAAATTTGGTCGGATGATTCTATAAAGACTGAATTAGAAAAGACTCATAAAAACGCAGACACCTTCAAGTTATTCTCTGAGAGGATGAAGCAGGGCGGGTACAACAGAACAGCTGAACAGTGCCAACTCAAACTGAAAAAACTGAGGCAGGCATACACGAAAGTGAGAGATGCTATGAGGAAGAGCGGGGCGTCCACTGATGAAAAGGACAAATTCCCTTTTTACAATTCATTGGACATCATCCTGGGCAGTTGTCCAACATCACCCAGTGAGTCAATCACCCAGTGAGGGTGATTGACTCTTCACCCCGCTCAGTCCCCCTGCAGCACAGAGACGACGGCCATGGAAGACGCAGAAAGTGGTGAGTGTAGTGATTCATAGCTTTGAACACAATGACAGCAGAAACTACTGACAGTGAAACTGAAGCAGACACAACTGTTCATGGCTTTAGTTACTTTAATAGAAATAAGTCAAACTATTAAGTTATTGTTGCATTATTAATCTGTCATCATTAGTAAATATTATATTTGTGCCACTCGCACATCCAGCTCCACAGTGTCTTCAAAGTCACTGGCCCTTGATGCCACCTAGTGTAGACACTGTGACGTACAGCTGATTGCACCACTACTACCACTACTCGTTACTGTAGTATACACTGTAGCCTGTAATGTAGCCTACTTAGGCCAGCCCACACTGCGGGTTTGTGCATACTGTATTGGCTAACCTACATAGTGTGTGTACACGTACCTGTACAATAAACATAGGCTACTCAATACAACACAAATACTCATATAAACACATTTGCATCATTCATCTCCTGTAGGCCTATAGACGAGTATTTACCACCACTGTCCTGGAATGATACCATGACAATTCAAATGTCACTGCTACAGCAAATGGCCATCATACTCATGTAAACTATACATTTCATTAATTCACCATACTGTATTCTGTACTCTTGTTACAGGATCATCTGCAGCGTCACCAGGCTCAGAATCTACCAGCACAGATGACAGTTCCAGTAAGGCCAGTCGTGGTCGGAAAAGGAGGGCCAAGTCAGAAGATATAATTGAGGTGCAGCGTCAACTCCTGAATCAATTCAACAAGGAAGAAGAGAGAAGGTAGGAGAAAGAGGAAGCCAGCATGGACGAATGGATGAGGAGAATGGAGGAGATTGAAACCCGGAGATTCCACCAGATGCAGGAACAGCAGGCATCCATGAGCACAATGTTCATGAACATGATGCAGACATTAGTGCAGTGTGTTCAGAAGCAGCAACATCAACCTGTAGCATCTTGGGGCCAAGCTCCTTCTCTTCCACCTCCTGTTGGCTGACAACAGCTCCACATACACACCACATCCCCACACTACATACACAGCACCTCACCATCCACCCACTGGTGCATATCAACCACCTCACCAACCATCTGCCTCGTCACCTCACCATCCACCCACTGGTGCATATCAACCACCTCACCACCCATCTGCCTCGTCACCTCACCATCCACCCACTGGTGCATATCAACCACCTCACCACCCATCTGCCTCGTCACCTCACCATCCACCCACTGGTGCACATCAACCACCTCACCAACCATCTGCCTTGTCACCTCAACAACCACCTTCCCAATCTTCCAGCTTGAGGAGCTTGATGAGACAACCTTTTATCATGTCAACTAGATTTATTTGATTTGCACCACAGTGTACACAAGTTATTGTTTTTTATTGTTTGTTATTTGTTATTGTTTATATTGAAAACATTGTTCACTAATAGTTCACATTAGGGGTGGGCGATATGGCAAAAATGAATATACCGATTTTGATTGTCATAGATTAGATTATATTAGATTTTATTCAAATGTATGTTTATTTACCGTCTGTTCTTATATTGACCCAAAGAAGTAGAGTCCTGCACCGGAGCCCTAGGCCCGAGGGGCCCGACAGCCCGAGGGCCGGGCTTCGGGCCGACGACCGTATAATTACCTCGGACACGGGCCGGGCCGGGCTCGGGCACTTTTATTTTTCAATTTAATTATCAAAAAAAAACCTGTGTTGTGTTTAAATGGAAACAATTGAATGCAGCAGCTGCTGCTCTCCCCGGCACCGGCACCTCCCTTATATGGGCATACGGAAGCCTCCCTCACTATCCGATTCGCGCGACTTCCCGACTCCCACCACAAACATGGAGATCGACATAAAAACAAAGTTGAAAATGGTGAATTGAAGAGAGTGAACAACACTAAGGGAAAATCTCCGTTCTGGACTAAGTTTCAACTTATTACAACCCTTCAAGATATGACAGCAAAAAAACAGGTTCATCACATTTTGAACGGGTATGTGGCGGATCCAGCAGCGGTCACAGACCGAGTTCTCAAGCTGCTGATCAAAACATCAGCCCCTATTTTAACCTGCTCTTTTATGTCCACATTGATCTGTCAGAAACCGTTATTCACAGAAAAAATAGAATGCTGTTTTTTCTAACTGCAGAGCGTTATCCCATTTTCAGAGCGGCAGATTTAATTTACGAACGCACTCAATGAATATAGCGTTCTATCACGATAAAACATTCTTATGGGAGGTTAAAACAAAAAAAGTCGGGCCGGGCCGGGTTCGGGCCTGAGAATTCTGAAAGCCTGTCGGACCGGGCCGGGCTGGGGCTCCACCCCCTCGGGCCAGGGCCGGGCTCGGGCTCGGGCCCAGATAATAGGCCCGTGCAGGGCACTACAAAGAAGCTCAAACCATATTAATATGGGATAACTGGGCTTTGGCAGCTCTATACAGTTACATTTATAAAACAGTTAAAAATAAATGTTTTTTGTTCTCTCTTTTTATAAAAGAGTGTTTACATATTTTCATATTTGGATTTAAAAATATTCTGTTTTTATTTTATTGTCTGAAGTAATAAACCAGTTGACAATTATTTTCATCTATTTTGTTCTGTCTGAAAGAAAAGAAAATGTCACAGATGCTTGTCGGTTGCGCACCGTTGGTAATGCGAGGAGAAATGCCAAAAATCGCCTCCTCCTTGCTTGTCTACATCGCCTATATAAGCGTACCATCTTCTGAAGTCGTCTTGCATTCCTGGAGACAAGCCGCTGGTGGGAACACTGGTACAAGAGTTGGCAACATTGCCAAAATAGGGCAAAAATTATGAAACTAGTAACTAGGTCCATTATTTGGGAGCATTTCCTGCTACAGTGTAGCGCGCTCATCTACTAACCAATCAGGGTCGAGTATAGAGAGACGCACGCTGTACACGCATTGACGACATGACGTTCTAAAGTCCGTTGGTCCACTTGATTCAATACAGTGTGAATGAAGACTGTAAATAAAGTCCGGATTATAAGTGCAGTGTGAAAAGGCAAAAAAAAGGTTCTGGTCCGAACCTTGGTCCGGACTTTACTATGTGAATACGACCTTAAAGTGAAATGACAGGAACCTGTTTGGGATGATGTCAGGGATTTCTGTCAATAGACTTTTTAGTGTTTTTTAAATTGTTCTAACTCACTTATTTTTCACAGTACACACATAAAAAGTACATGTACTTGTTCCTCACACCCTCCTGTCACTCATCATCAACTTTGTTTTCACCAATTATTTACACTTTTACCAAAAATCACAGTAGTTCAGAGGCATGGTTTAACATTCAGACAGACTTTACTCCAGTCAGCTCTGTGTGTCTGCGTGTGGAACTACAGGCTGGTTTCCATGGCAACGGGGAAAGACCTTTACTCACAGAAAATGGGAGGAGCTTTAACATAAAATGGGAGGAGCTTTAATAGAAGTGACTCAGTCCACAAACAGTAACAAACAGATTCACATATGAAGTGAACAGCAGATATTTCTTCCTTTCACCAGAAACAACTACAGCGACAACAAACACACGCTTACATTTACTTCAACTGATGGATTTGGTTTTATTTTTATTCTCAGTAAAATCACAGATGATGGGATGTAGCATTTTAGGACACTAAGGAACTTACCAGTTGGGGATGTGTAGGACAGTGTTATGTCTCCTGTCAGGTCAGCAGGAGGGTAGTGACCATTGAGAAAAACTGAAAACATCACGACTGTAGCAGAACCAACACCTAAAGAGAGAAAATACAAACATCAAATGACTATTAACTCACTCACTACCATCGACATATATATACGGTGCCCAATCTCACGGGCACCGTCCACACGTGATTCACCTTCTACCTGTCAGACAGAACCGAGTATGTTGCCCTGGGCAAGGCAAAGTCACAACCCCAGCATGTCACATGTGGTGTCCCGCAAGGCTCGGTGTTGGGTCCCTCCCTTTTCACCCTATATATGACCCCCCTCGGCCACATCATCAGCAAACACAGACTAGCCTTCCACTGTTATGCTGATGTCACACAAGCTCTACCTGAGGACCAAACCCACTCCCTCCACACCTCTGCCTCTGGCCACACTACAGTCCTGCCTGGAGGAGATCGAGGCATGGATGAGATCAAATTTCCTTCAACTAAACAGTTCAAAAACAGAAGTCATACAAATCGGTACACGAAAGCAAATTCAGTCATCACCCATCACCTGTATTACCTTCTCCTGCCAAAACACCCCCCTCTCCTCATCAGTCACTAACCTGGGGGTTATAATGGACCCCCACCTCACATTTGACACACACATAAAACTCATCTGCCAAAAATCATTCTTCCATCTTAGAAACATCAGTAAAATCCGTCCCATACTTTCCCAGCCAGATGCAGAAAAGCTCGTCCATGCCTTTGTCTCCTCCAGGCTGGACTACTGTAACGCACTCCTCATGGGGATCCCTAGCTTCTGTCTCCAGAGGCTGCAGTACATTCAGAACTGTGCTGCTAGGATCCTGATGAGGGTGCGGAAATACGATCACATCACTCCCACCCTCAAAGCACTTCACTGGCTTCCCATATCCTCCAGAGTAGAATTTAAGATCTCCCTCCTCACCCACCAATGCATGTATGGCATTGCCCCCTCCTACCTCAAGGAGCTCCTCACACCCAAAACACGCACCCTCCGCTCCTCCGAAGGCAACTTCCTCCAGGAGGCAAACTGGAAACTGGCCACCATGGGGAAACGAGCTTTTTCCTCTGCTGCCCCCAGACTGTGGAATGCCCTCCCAAACCACCTCAGGGCTCCACAGTCTGTTGATAGTTTCAAACAAAAAATAAAAACCCACTTATTTACAAATGCCTTTCATTAACCCCTCAGCCCCCCCCCCCTTTTTTTTTCCCCCCTCCCCCCCCCCACCCCCCCCACCCCTTCCCCTGCCCCCCGGTTTCTGACCCTGGCGCGGCTCTCTGTTTTGATCTTGGATTATGGATGTCTGTACCTCTGCTGCTTTTTGATTATTTATCTATTTGTTTGACTGTTTTAAATCCTATGTAACATGTCTTCTTTTTTTTTGCATTGTATTTATGTATTGTTTTTATTGGCTGCTGTGTAGCAGCTCTCTGTAGCACTTTGAGATTTCTCCCGAAATGTAAAGTGCATTTTTACAAATAAAATTTATTATTATTATTATTATTATACGTCAATCACAGTTTTTTTAATGCGAGGGGCGGAGGAGTGGTCTGGCGTAGCCTGTCACTGAAAATCAGACTTGTACTCATTGAATTTCCAAGTGCCCCATTATTTTATCCAGGGACAGAGCCTCCTTGGTGGGTTGGACCCCTAAAAGGCCCAGAAACCATGGTGTATAACCCAGGGAATTTAACCCACCCATGTGGCTCTGTTCTGGGGCAGAATAGCGGGGCATTTGGGCCCCTGTAAAAGTCCCACTCTCACACGTAGCGTGTTTTGCCTATTGGGAGTTAATGGGGTCGAAAGGGTTTGAAACATTTCCACAAAGCCTTGGTACTACAAACCAAAGTGTGTCAAAGTTCTTTGACACACGTAAACAGTTTTCACCCTGTGGCAATTGCTAGGGCCTCCTCAGTCAAAGTGAATGGGGGACCGACCTTATAGTGCATTTTGCACTTTTCTGGGATATTTTTTTTTTCATGAGCAACCACAGTTTTAACTGGTGGTGCTCCAGTGTAATAGAGGTCAGGTTTGGAGGGTGAGTTACCCGGGTAAAGACAAAGGGACATCAGATCCCTTTAGTGGATTTTTGCCCTCCGAACCTCCAGATCGAAATGTATTTATGAAGCTGAATCTGAAGGGCCTATGTCCACCATTTGTCGGTTCGGCGGTAGGTACCTTCAATATTGTGGGCTGGTACATGTTAGGTATTCGGGAGGGGAGGCTGGGAAGACAGGGCTCCGGCCTCCAGGAGAGGATGCGAGACAGGAAAACGCGCTGTCTCCCTCAGCGGCTCTCCAACGGGATCCGCAAGTGCCAGGCGGTGTCTGGGGTCCATTCGAACTCAGCGGTGGGTTGCGGTCCCGGCCACGGCAGCCATAGCTCACGAGAGTCCGTTATAAATAACTATGTTTCTCCAATCCTGTTCACACACGGCAGTGGGCGCGGCAACAGCTCCGGAGCGCTGGCCCCAGTGGCCATGTATAGCCCCGGAGGGCACGCTGCACGCGCGGTGCGCTCTGAGGGGGCGGTGTATTCATTTTCCCTTGCTCCCTCACAGGTCTATTGGCCCTAACCGAGGACGTCCCATACCCGTCCCGTCTGACAGGAGGGCTCACAGGGGGGGTTGGGGATGCCCTCCTCAGGACCGGCGACTCTCCTGGGGGCCTTGGATCACCTCCTCCGCCCCCTCGGATCGCTGCGCTGCCCCTTGGCGCTATCCTAGTTGATCCTCCAGTATAGCAGCATATGCTTGTCCCACAGATTAAACCGCGGAATGGCTGGTACAGTGAAACTACGAATGGCTCATTAAATCAGTTTTGGTTCCTTGGGTGAGTCCCGAGCAGGCGAGCTCTCCCTTCATGTGTCGTGATCCCACATTGGCAGGTGGGGAGTTTGACTGGGGCGGTACAAGGGTCAAACACTAATGCAGGTGTCCTAAGGCGAGCTCAGGGAGGACAGAAACCTCCCGTGGAGCAGAAGGGAACGTGAGCTGTGGTCTCAGACCATTGTGAGAGATGTGAGAGAATTTTTATAATTTCCGCATTGGACTCAGAAACTTTTGTAGCTTTGGTTCTGTAGCACAAAGGCTCCGTAAAAATATTTCTAAGTCTTACAAATATTTCCATTGGGAATTTTTTCTAAGACTGAGAAAAATTTCTGATATTTTTTCATTTTGTAGTACCAAGGTTGTCTTACCCGGCCGGTTTAAAGGGTTTAGCCTGAGGAGGGGGCTTATGTTTGGGGTGCTAGGGACTGGCTGGGGCAGTAGGTCCCTGTAGGTCCTGTAGAGGCCGGGTGTGTCTAGATTGTGGGTGGGGATAGTGAACCTTTGTCAGATTTAGGTCCCAGAGTTAGACCCCTGGTTCTATGTGGTTCCAGGGGTCCACGTGGCTGGCTACCGTGCCCCAGGACAGGGCATTATGTCTAAGGTCTAAAGCCTGGCCTTTTGACCCCTGGTTCAATGTGGTTTCAGGGGTCCACGTGCCTTGCTACTGTACCCCAGGATGGGCCCTAAGGCTGGGACTGAAGCCTGGCCTTCTGAGCCCTAGTTCTATGTGGTTCTAGGGGACCACGTGCCCCGCTATTGTGCCCCAGGATGGGCCCTAAGACTGGGTCTGAAGCCTGGCCTTCTGAGCCATGGTTGTATGTGGTTCCAGGGGTCCACGTGCCCGGCTACTGTGCCCCAGGAGGGGGCCTTAAGGCTGGGTCTAAAGTCTGGCCTTTTGACCACTGGTTCTATGTGGTTCCAGGGGTCCAGATGCCCTGTGTTTTTACCCCAGGTCAGGGCCTTTTGGGTGGGTTAACACCCAGCCTTTAGACCCCTGGTTCTATTTTGTTCCATGGGCCAAATGCCCTGCCTTTTTACCCCAGAACCGGGCCTTCTGGGCGGGTTACATCCTGGCCTTTAGGCCCCTGGTTCCTGGAGGTCCTGTCACCTGTCACTGAAAATCAGGCATGTGCTCATTGAATTTTGGTGTGGCACCAACCCAATCCTGTAGGGGGGGACCATGGGAATCGGTTTGTGGGTGGGGCACAACTGGTGTTGGCAGAGGAAGAAGGACGAGGTTGAGTGAAGATGGCAAAAAAGCGGAGATGTAGCGAACTGAGGCAGCTGGCGGTGGAAGAAAGCAGGTTTAGGAGTATTTCAGGAGATACTGCGGCAGGTGAGGGGGGAAAGAGAAGGGAGAGTAGGTCGGAGATACCCAGCAAAGAAGAAGGGCAGAGTGAGCGGGTGCGGTGCGCACCATGTGCCTTCGAAGGACCGAGGGCACCAGCATGGCCCAGGTGAATCCGGTTCAGAGGATCCCAGTGAACCAGACCCGGATACTTCAGACGAATAGCTGCCGTCTGGTTCGTCTGACACCATGTTTATGTAGTTTATGTTTATGTAGTTTATGTTTATGTCGTTTATGTAGTTTGTTTATGTAGTTTATGTTTATGTAGTTTGTTTATGTAGTTTATGTAGTTTATGTTTATGTAGTTTATGTAGTTTATGTTTATGTCGTTTATGTAGTTTGTTTATGTAGTTTATGTTTATGTAGTTTGTTTATGTCGTTTATGTAGTTTGTTTATGTAGTTTATGTTTATGTAGTTTGTTTATGTAGTTTATGTAGTTTATGTTTATGTAGTTTATGTTTATGTAGTTTATGTTTATGTAGTTTATGTTTATGTAGTTCATGTTTATGTAGTTTATGTTTATGTAGTTCATGTTTATGTAGTTTATGTTTATGTAGTTTATGTTTATGTAGTTTATGTTTATGTCGTTTATGTAGTTTATGTTTATGTAGTTTTTTTATGTAGTTTGTTTATGTAGTTTATGTTTATGTAGTTTATGTTTATGTAGTTTATTTATGTAGTTTGTTTATGTAGTTTATGTTTATGTAGTTTATGTTTATGTAGTTTGTTTATGTAGTTTATGTTTATGTAGTTTGTTTATGTAGTTTATGTTTATGTAGTTTATGTTTATGTAGTTTATGTAGTTTATGTTTATGTAGTTTATGTTTATGTCGTTTATGTTTATGTAGTTTGTTTATGTAGTTTATGTTTATGTAGTTTGTTTATGTAGTTTATGTAGTTTATGTTTATGTAGTTTATGTAGTTTATGTTTATGTAGTTTATGTTTATGTAGTTTATGTTTATGTAGTTTATGTTTATGTAGTTCATGTTTATGTAGTTTATGTTTATGTAGTTTATGTTTATGTTGTTTATGTTTATGTCGTTTATGTAGTTTATGTTTATGTAGTTTATGTTTATGTAGTTTTTTATGTAGTTTGTTTATGTAGTTTATGTTTATGTAGTTTATGTTTATGTAGTTTGTTTATGTAGTTTATGTTTATGTAGTTTATGTTTATGTAGTTTGTTTATGTAGTTTATGTTTATGTAGTTTGTTTATGTAGTTTATGTTTATGTAGTTTATGTTTATGTAGTTTGTTTATGTAGTTTATGTTTATGTAGTTTGTTTATGTAGTTTATGTTTATGTAGTTTGTTTATGTAGTTTATGTAGTTTATGTAGTTTATGTTTATGTAGTTTATGTTTATGTAGTTTGTTTATGTAGTTTATGTTTATGTAGTTTGTTTATGTAGTTTATGTTTATGTAGTTTATGTTTATGTAGTTTATGTTTATGTAGTTTATGTTTATGTAGTTTATGTAGTTTATGTTTATGTAGTTTATGTAGTTTATGTAGTTTATGTAGTTTATGTTTATGTAGTTTATGTAGTTTATGTAGTTTATGTTTATGTAGTTTATGTAGTTTATGTTTATGTAGTTTATGTTTATGTAGTTCATGTTTATGTAGTTTATGTTTATGTCGTTTATGTTTATGTCGTTTATGTTTATGTAGTTTATGTTTATGTAGTTTATGTTTATGTAGTTTATGTTTATGTCGTTTATGTTTATGTAGTTTGTTTATGTAGTTTATGTTTATGTAGTTTGTTTATGTAGTTTATGTAGTTTATGTTTATGTAGTTTATGTTTATGTAGTTTATGTTTATGTAGTTTATGTTTATGTAGTTTATGTTTATGTAGTTCATGTTTATGTAGTTTATGTTTATGTAGGTTATGTTTATGTAGTTTATGTTTATGTTGTTTATGTTTATGTAGTTTGTTTATGTAGTTTATGTTTATGTAGTTTGTTTATGTAGTTTATGTTTATGTAGTTTGTTTATGTAGTTTATGTTTATGTAGTTTGTTTATGTAGTTTATGTTTATGTAGTTTATGTTTATGTAGTTTGTTTATGTAGTTTATGTAGTTTATGTTTATGTAGTTTATGTTTATGTAGTTTATGTAGTTTATGTTTATGTAGTTTATGTAGTTTATGTAGTTTATGTTTATGTAGTTTATGTAGTTTATGTTTATGTAGTTTATGTTTATGTAGTTCATGTTTATGTAGTTTATGTTTATGTCGTTTATGTTTATGTCGTTTATGTTTATGTAGTTTATGTTTATGCAGTTTATGTTTATGTCGTTTATGTTTATGTCGTTTATGTTTATGTAGTTTATGTTTATGTAGTTTATGTAGTTTATGTTTATGTAGTTTATGTTTATGTAGTTTGTTTATGTAGTTTATGTTTATGTAGTTTGTTTATGTAGTTTATGTAGTTTATGTTTATGTAGTTTATGTAGTTTATGTTTATGTAGTTTGTTTATGTAGTTTATGTTTATGTAGTTTGTTTATGTAGTTTATGTTTATGTAGTTTGTTTATGTAGTTTATGTTTATGTAGTTTATGTTTATGTAGTTTATGTTTATGTAGTTTATGTTTATGTAGTTTATGTTTATGTAGTTTATGTTTATGTAGTTTGTTTATGTAGTTTATGTTTATGTAGTTTGTTTATGTAGTTTGTTTATGTAGTTTATGTTTATGTAGTTTATGTTTATGTAGTTTATGTTTATGTAGTTTATGTAGTTTATGTTTATGTAGTTTGTTTATGTAGTTTATGTTTATGTAGTTTGTTTATGTAGTTTGTTTATGTAGTTTATGTTTATGTAGTTTATGTTTATGTAGTTTATGTTTATGTAGTTTGTTTATGTAGTTTATGTTTATGTAGTTTATGTTTATGTAGTTTGTTTATGTAGTTTATGTTTATGTAGTTTATGTAGTTTATGTTTATGTAGTTTATGTTTATGTAGTTTATGTAGTTTATGTTTATGTAGTTTATGTTTATGTAGTTTATGTAGTTTATGTTTATGTAGTTTATGTAGTTTATGTTTATGTAGTTTATGTTTATGTAGTTTATGTTTATGTAGTTTATGTAGTTTATGTTTATGTAGTTTATGTTTATGTAGTTTATGTTTATGTAGTTTATGTTTATGTAGTTTATGTAGTTTATGTTTATGTAGTTTATGTTTATGTAGTTTATGTAGTTTATGTTTATGTAGTTTATGTAGTTTATGTTTATGTAGTTTATGTTTATGTAGTTTATGTTTATGTAGTTTATGTAGTTTATGTTTATGTAGTTTATGTTTATGTAGTTTATGTAGTTTATGTTTATGTAGTTTATGTAGTTTATGTTTATGTAGTTTATGTTTATGTAGTTTATGTAGTTTATGTTTATGTAGTTTATGTAGTTTATGTTTATGTAGTTTATGTAGTTTATGTAGTTTATGTTTATGTAGTTTATGTTTATGTAGTTTATGTTTATGTAGTCATAAAACTCAATATTCTGTGGGTCTTGAAAAACTGCTGGAACTGTGAGTCTGGCTGTTCAGTGAATGAGTTAATGTAAATAAATAAAGGTAAAATCTGGATAAATAACTAAACGTAAACAAATATAAATAATAAAGGTAAACCAAGGTAAATTTAAAAAGCTAAACAAAGGTAAATGAATAAAGGTAAATAAGTAAAGGTAAACAAATGTGAGTAAAAAAACGTAAATAAATGTAAATAAAGGTAAATAAATAAAGGTGAACAAAGGAAAACAAAGGTAAAAAATTAAAGGTAAATAATTTAAGGTAAATAAATGTAAATTAATAAAGGTAAACAAAGCTACTGCTGTGGAAAAATACTGTGGTAAAAGTACAACTACTGCTGTGAAAAAATACTGTGGTAAAAGTACAACTACTGCTGTGAAAAAATACTGTGGTAAAAGTACAACTACTGCTGTGAAAAAATACTGTGGTAAAAGTACAACTACTGCTGTGAAAAAATACTGTGGTAAAAGTACAACTACTGCTGTGAAAAAATATTATGGTAAAAGTATTAATTGATCATTAAATGTATTAATTGATCATTAAATGTATTAATTGATCATTAAATGTATTAATTGATCATTAAATGTATTAATTGATCATTAAATGTATTAATTGATCATTAAATGACCGACAGGATTAAAAGGACAGTGAGTTAAACCAGTTAACCAGTTGAGTGTATGGTTAGCCATAGTAAGGACATGCTAACTGTTAATGCTAGCTGTGGTGGACATGGTCTTTCCTGTCAGTGTTTCTGAAACGACATCAGTAGAAATGATTTGTAGTTAAACACAGGAGGTGGCGCCTAAAGGAAACAGCTGAGGAAGAAACTGATTAAAATGATGTGAAACCAAGACAAAACAAGACTGAGCAACGTCCTCCATGGACGGAGATTAATGAAGAATGTCTGATGCACATGGACCATCATTTATTTACCCAGACTAACCCACAGGTGGGATGGGGACAGGCCTGGGTGTTCCATACAGGGATGGGGACAGGCCTGGGTGTTCCATACAGGGATGGGGACAGGCCTGGGTGTTCCATGCAGGGATGGGGACAGGCCTGGGTGTTCCATACAGGGATGGGGACAGGCCTGGGTGTTCCATACAGGGATGGGGACAGGCCTGGGTGTTCCATACAGGGATGGGGACAGGCCTGGGTGTTCCATGCAGGGATGGGGACAGGCCTAGGTGTTCCATACAGGGATGGGGACAGGCCTGGGTGTTCCATACAGGGATGGGGACAGGCCTGGGTGTTCCATACAGGGATGGGGACAGGCCTGGGTGTTCCATGCAGGGATGGGGACAGGCCTGGGTGTTCCATACAGGGATGGGGACAGGCCTGGGTGTTCCATACAGGGATGGGGACAGGCCTGGGTGTTCCATACAGGGATGGGGACAGGCCTGGGTGTTCCATGCAGGGATGGGGACAGGCCTGGGTGTTCCATACAGGGATGGGGACAGGCCTGGGTGTTCCATACAGGGATGGGGACAGGCCTGGGTGTTCCATGCAGGGATGGGGACAGGCCTGGGTGTTCCATACAGGGATGGGGACAGGCCTGGGTGTTCCATACAGGGATGGGGACAGGCCTGGGTGTTCCATACAGGGATGGGGACAGGCCTGGGTGTTCCATGCAGGGATGGGGACAGGTGTAGTGGTATTATCTTACCTAAACTAAAACAACTCTTTTTCTACTGTGACTGTGACTGTAAATGAATAAGTGTTACTAGAATGACATAAATATGGCCCACATAAAAAAAGAATAAAACTGTGGGTTATTAATGAAAGCATTTTAAGTTTTGTGTTGACGTTGTATTAATGATTGACTCTAGAAGATGAAGGATCTGAATGTAATAACCAAGTGTTTGGTTTGTTACCTTCTTCATTTATAGTTTGGTCAGTTACAATAAGATATGAGTTCAAATGTACAAATACATACATATATAATCTGCTAAAAGTACAAGTACTGCTTCAACTCCTCTGCTTAAGCAAAAGTAAAAGTATATATTTTTAGACAAAGTAACAAAGTACAAAAGTAAAAGTACAGTCGAGTATTTACCATGAATACAACGATAGTGATTGAAGCAGAAGTAGTGAAGTTTGTAAATATTTTTTTACACTAAGTCACTGTGTTTGATCACTTCTGTAGTTGACTTGATATGAGCAGGAAATGGAGGAAAAATAACATAGATTCTCAACTGAAATAAAAGTTAAAGTAGTGACATAGAAAGAAAAACATGTGATAATAGTTCTACAACTATAACATATGACGTCACACTTTAGTTTCCTAAGTTACATGTGTTTAGTAATGAGTCTATTCTGAGAATATAGAGTATAAAGTACAAATATTTATATATATGTAAGGAGTATAAAGTACAAATATTTATATAAATGTAAGGAGTATAAAGTACAAATATTTATATAAATGTAAGGAGTATAAAGTACAAATATATATATATATATATATATATATATATATATATATATATATATATATATATATATATATATATATACATATATATATGTGTGTGTGTGTGTGTGTGAGGTGACCTTTGACCCTGTGGACACTGTATATGCAAGGTGACCTTTGACCCTGTGGACACTGTATATGCAAGGTGACCTTTGACCCTGTGGACACTGTATATGTGAGGTGACCTTTGACCCTGTGGACACTGTATATGTGAGGTGACCTTTGACCCTGTGGACACTGTATATGCGAGGTGACCTTTGACCCTGTAGACACTGTATATGCGAGGTGACCTTTGACCCCCTGGACACTGTAGGGTCAGGTGTGTGTCTACAGACTGTTTACTGTAAAAGTTACTTTAGTTGGAAGTTGAATCATTTCTTTGTGAATGTTTCCTCAGTTGAATGTGAGCAGTGGAACGAGCCCACACTTACCCAGGGGTTCCACAGCAAACTGGTCCTGTGTCACAGAGAGAGGAACCTGCACCCCAACAGTTAGTTTAGATGACTGCAGCACAACACTGGACCTGACCTTCACCTGGAGAACACAACAACAACAACAACAACAACAACTGCTGTGACTGAGATCAATGAAGATCAAAGATAGGATTGATCAGCTGATCACAGAGGGTGTGGGTCTGCACTGACTGGACTGATTATTATAAACACTGAGAGATCACGTCTATCTGTCATCTGAACCCATTTTATCCCCACAGGGATCACAGGGGTCACAGGGATCACAGGGGTCACAGGGGGTCTAATCCAGCTCCAGGAGGTGAAGGCGGGGTCAGGGGTCACCCTGTATGAGTCTGCAGTTCATGTGAGGACTGAACATATATAGACAAACAATCACTGTCACATTCAAACCTATGGGTGATTTAGATTAACCTGTTAACCAGTTAACCAGTTAACCAGTTAACCTATCAGTGCATGTGTTTGGATGGTGGGAGGAGCCAGAGAACCTGGAGAAAACCCACACAGACACGAGGAGAACATGTAAACTCCACACAGAAAGGTCTGGTGTGGGAATAGAACCAACAACCTTCTGTCTGTGAGGCACCAGTGTTAACTACTGCACCACCCTGTTAACTACTGCACCACCCTGTTAACTACTGCACCACCCTGTTAACTACTGCACCACCCTGTTAACTACTGCACCACCCTGTTAACTACTGCACCACCCTGTTAACTACTGCACCACCCTGTTAACTACTGCACCACCCTGTTAACTACTGCACCACCCTGTTAACCACTGCACCACCCTGTTACCCTGTTAACCACTGCACCACCCTGTTAACTACTGCCCCACCCTGTTAACTACAGCACCACCCTGTTAACTACTGCACCCCCTGTTAACTACTGCATCACCCTGTTAACTACTGCACCACCCTGTTAACCACTGCACCACCCTGTTAACTACTGCCCCACCCTGTTAACTACAGCACCACCCTGTTAACTACTGCACCCCCTGCTAACTACTGCACCACCCTGTTAACTACTGCACCACCCTGTTAACTACTGCACCCCCTGTTAACTACTGCACCACCCTGTTAACTACTGCACCACCCTGTTAACTACTGCACCACCCTGTTAACTACTGCACCACCCTGTTAACTACTGCACCACCCTGTTAACTATTGCACCACCCTGTTAACCACTGCACCACCCTGTTAACCACTGCACCACCCTGTTAACTACTGCACCACCCTGTTAACTACTGCACCACCCTGTTAACTACTGCACCACCCTGTTAACTACTGCACCACCCTGTTAACTACTGCACCACCCTGTTAACTACTGCACCACCCTGTTAACCACTGCACCACCCTGTTAACTACTGCACCACCCTGTTAACCACTGCACCACCCTGTTAACTACTGCACCACCCTGTTAACTACTGCACCACCCTGTTAACTACTGCACCACCCTGTTAACTACTGCACCACCCTGTTAACCACTGCACCACCCTGTTAACTACTGCACCACCCTGTTAACTACTGCACCACCCTGTTAACTACTGCACCACCCTGCCTCCCCCTAATGAAAATGTGACCACAGTTTTACCTTGACAGTTACAGAGGGAACAGGAACACCATTCATCTCCTGGATCACTGATTGCTGTAAACCCATAATAACAGATATTAAAGATAATAACAGAATAACAGATAATAATAATAATAATAATAATAATAATAATAATAATAATAATAATAATAATAATAATAATAATAATAATAATAATAATAATCAGTCATGTGATTTTAAAGGTATAATTGAATAAAAGGTTTTACCGAAGGACTGTCCATGGTGGAGGAAACTGAAACTGTTATAGACACGTCCTCTGTCTCTGCTTTAGGCAGGATGTCTACAACAAAAACAACAACAACAACAACATGATCATCATCAACAGTCATAGCTCTACTGACCACAGACACAGTTAAACAATAATCCATGGAAACAAAAACATTTACTCTGAATACGAAAGAAAATCCTATTTATGAAAGAAACTAAAAACCTCTGACATAAGTACACACTGTACGTACTGTACACAAGTACACACTGTACGTACTGTACACAAGTACACACTGTACGTACTGTACACAAGTACACACTGTACGTACTGTACACAAGTACACACTGTACGTACTGTACACAAGTACACACTGTACGTACTGTACACAAGTACACACTGTACGTACTGTACACAAGTACACACTGTACGTACTGTACACAAGTACACCCTGTACGTACTGTACACAAGTACACACTGTAAGTACTGTACAAAAGTACATACTGTACAAAAGTACACACTGTACGTACTGTACACAAGTACACACTGTACGTATTGTACACAAGTACACACTGTACGTACTGTACACAAGTACACACTGTACGTACTGTACACAAGTACACACTATACATACTGTACAAAAGTACACACTGTACGTACTGTACACAAGTACACACTGTAAGTACTGTACAAAAGTACATACTGTACAAAAGTATACACTGTACGTACTGTACACAAGTACACACTGTACGTACTGTGTACACAAGTACACACTGTACGTACTGTACACAAGTACACACTGTACGTACTGTACAAAAGTACACACTGTACGTACTGTACACAAGTACACACTGTAAGTACTGTACAAAAGTACATACTGTACATACTGTACAAAAGTACACACTGTACGTACTGTACACAAGTACACACTGTAAGTACTGTACAAAAGTACACACTGTACGTACTGTACACAAGTACACACTGTAAGTACTGTACAAAAGTACACACTGTACGTACTGTACACAAGTACACACTGTAAGTACTGTACAAAAGTACATACTGTACAAAAGTACACACTGTACATACTGTACAAAAGTACACACTGTACGTACTGTACATACATATACACTGTACGTACTGTACATAAATACACACTGTACGTACTGTACATAAATACACACTGTACGTACTGTACATAAATACACACTGTACGTACTGTACATAAATACACACTGTACGTACTGTACATAAATACACACTGTACGTACTGTACATAAATACATCCCATTGGCTATGAGAGAGCTACCCATGATGCTTCTGGTGACCTTTGACCCTCATTCATCACAGCGTTCTAACCATACACACATAAAGGACAGAGCCACCGCTGTCCCACGAGTCCCTCCGAGTGCATCCACCCAAACCCCCCCACAGCACACACCCTCCACCAGAACAAACAAAGTGACTCCTGATTTGAAGGAACAGAAGCCGCGTGTGCGTTACTGCACCAGCACCAACAAAACACATGAGGGACCAAACCCCACTAACCCCCCAAACCCAAAAAAATGTCCATGAGTCGTGCCATCAACAACGGTCCCTGGATCTGCACCCCCAAATATCTGTCAACAAACACCACTGAAGGGTAAAGTGACAAAACAAACCCACATGTCAGGTATGAAAATGACCCACATGCCTTGTATTTAAAGTTTAGGAGTAGTATAGGGGGTTTATGGGTAGTATTGGAGGTTTAGGGGGTAGTATTGGGGGTTTAGGGGGTAGTATTTGGGGCGTAGGGGGTAGTATTGAGGGTTTAGGGGTAGTATTTGGGGTTTAGGGGGTAGTATTGAGGGTTTAGGGGGTGGTATTGGGGGTTTAGGGGGTAGTATTGGGGGTTTAGGGGGTAGTATTGGGGGTTTAGGGGGTAGTATTGGGGGTTTAGAGGGTAGTATTGGGGGTTTAGGGGGTGGTATTGGGGGTTTAGGGGGTAGTATTGAGGGTTTAGGGGGTAGTATTGGTCGTTTATGGGGTAGTATTGGGGGTTTAGGGGGTAGTATTGAGGGTTTAGGGGGTAGTATTGGTCGTTTATGGGGTAGTATTGAGGGTTTAGGGGGTAATATTGGGGGTTTAGGGGGTAGTATTGAGGGTTTAGGGGGTAGTATTGGGGGTTTAGGGGGTAGTATTTGGGGCGTAGGGGGTAGTATTGAGGGTTTAGGGGTAGTATTTGGGGTTTAGGGGGTAGTATTGAGGGTTTAGGGGGTGGTATTGGGGGTTTAGGGGGTAGTATTGGGGGTTTAGGGGGTAGTATTGAGGGTTTAGGGGGTAGTATTTGGGGTTTAGGGGGTAGTATTGAGGGTTTAGGGGGTAGTATTGAGGGTTTAGGGGGTAGTATTGGGGGTTTAGGGGGTAGTATTGGGGGTTTAGGGGGTAGTATTGAGGGTTTAGGGGGTAGTATTTGGGGTTTAGGGGGTAGTATTGAGGGTTTAGGGGGTAGTATTGAGGGTTTAGGGGGTAGTATTGGGGGTTGAGGGCAGACCTGGGCAAAATAAGGCCCCACAGCTGGCCCCGACCGGCCCACATGAGGTCACTGGCAAATTAAAAGTCAATGCAAATATATATCATACAGCTTTTATTTTGAAGAATCTGCTAAATGAACATTTTTTTCACGTTCAGCATAAGGCTTATGAACCAAATTGGTTTGTTGCTCAGTTTCAACTAACACCAAAAAATGAAAGAAAAGTTGATTGAGAATGCAGAGATTTTAACAAAACATGGACTTCTAAGTATTTCTTTATTGAAGTCAGAAAAGGAACTGGGATACACAAACAAATGTACAGTTAAGGTTTTTTATGTAAAGTTAATATGGAGCTGGTTTTCTACATTTTCACAAATGTTTTTCTGAATATTCATGAAATAATTGTATTCTGGGCTCTACATTTTCATTGTATTGTTTCATTTACAGTTTTTAAGCGATATTGAATAGAGCTATGGGTGAATTAATCCGGCCCTTAATAACTATCAACATTTCTCATGTGGCCCCATAGGAAAATTAATTGCCCAGCCTTGGTTTAGGGGGTAGTATTGAGGGTTTAGGGGGTGGTATTGGGGGTTTAGGGGGTAGTATTGGAGGTTTAGGGGGTAGTATTGGGGGTTTAGGGGGTAGTATTGGGGGTTTAGGGGGTAGTATTGGGGGTTTAGGGGGTAGTATTGGGGGTTTAGGGGGTAGTATTGGAGGTTTAGGGGGTAGTATTGGAGGTTTAGGGGGTAGTATTGGAGGTTTAGGGGGTAGTATTGGAGGTTTAGGGGGTAGTATTGGAGGTTTAGGGGGTAGTATTGGAGGTTTAGGGGGTGGTATTGGTCGTTTATGGGGTAGTATTGAGGGTTTAGGGGGTAGTATTGGTCGTTTATGGGGTAGTATTGAGGGTTTAGGGGGTAGTATTGGAGGTTTAGGGGGTAGTATTGGAGGTTTAGGGGGTAGTATTGGGGGTTTAGGGGGTAGTATTGGAGGTTTAGGGGGTGGTATTGGAGGTTTAGGGGGTAGTATTGGAGGTTTAGGGGGTGGTATTGGAGGTTTAGGGGGTAGTATTGGAGGTTTAGGGGGTGGTATTGGAGGTTTAGGGGGTAGTATTGGAGGTTTAGGGGGTGGTATTGGAGGTTTAGGGGGTAGTATTGGAGGTTTAGGGGGTGGTATTGGAGGTTTAGGGGGTAGTATTGGAGGTTTAGGGGGTGGTATTGGGGGCCTTGGAACCAATCAGACCTTTTAATGTAAAATGCAACTATTTATGAAAAAAATCACAGTATGAAAATCCTTCTGGAAGGACTTCATTTGTTCAGCAGAGGAATGACTGTACTGTTGTTAAAATATTCACTTCACTACTGTTATGTAGTACGTCTGTTATGTTTTCTTTTTTTCAGACATATTTCCACTAACCCTAACCCTTGTTGACCTTTCACCTCAGACCACGTCAACACAGACCCATAGAGTCTGCACTGACCGCCAGGTCTGGTCAGGTCGCCAGGACCTTTGACCTCTAATTTGACCCCCTGAACATGCACCAAAACTCAATAACTTGAGCACACACTTCAGAAGTGTGAAAGTATTTGTAGGTTTGGTAAATAACTGTGTACAGCGCCCCCTAGAACACTGACCATAGTTTATATTAGGCCAGATCACAGCCTAGTGAATGTAGAGCTATGAACATCACTACACATGTTCATCATATGATGACGAAAAAAACCTTATGATGGCCACGCCCATAAACCAACAGGAAGTCCGCCATCTTGGATTGGAATTTCAAACGTGTTGAGTTATGGTTTTCGCTGTCGTCATAATTTAACAAACTCTCCGTTGGCCCAACGGCCAATGAAAACATTAAAAGTTATCCAAATGTTTTGGAAAAGTTGCATGGTTTTTGTGCTACGCTGTCGCAAAGTTTAAAAAGTTTTAGGGAAAACTTACCACTACATGTCAGCTCGGACATACGAACATGAACTTTGCCACAGACGTGTATCTCCCAGCTCTACATCCATTTAACTAAAGACATTCTGATGTTGTACTATAGCGCCCCCTACAAATGTACTTTTATTAAAATGGCTCGAGTTCGGACATATGAACACCGATGTGGCACTGATTCACCTTTACTAAAATGACAGTAGTTCCGTCATATAAACACTGATTGGGCTCAAATTTGACTCAGTTTTCAGTCTCACAGTCCTACACCCATTCAACACATAACTTTTCAAGTAAGTCACTCTATAGCGCCCCCTTTCTGGCAGAATATCGCATCCTGCCCACAGTACAATGTCATCTCGCTGTCGGTGATCGTCGGAGGTCGTGACGGATGACCCTAACCCTAACCCTAAGGCCTTTGAGACTGCTGCAGTTTTAAGTCTGTTTTGTTTTTTAAATCTTAAAAATAGTATATTGTCTTATTTGACACTTGATAGTTTTCTGTGTATACTTTTATTGTTAGTTTTTTATATAAATTATTACAGTCAAAACTAATGTGTACACAGATGCTGTATATCATATGTAGATGAAGTAAAGAAGATCAGTTACAGACTGTGTGGACTTCTGAAACCTTAGACCAGTGGTTGTCAAACTGTTTTGACTGATGTTTTTTTTTAGTCCAGGACCCCCTGACATGGACAAAACACTTTCAGCAGAAAAATAGGAACGATGCTGTAAAATCAGTATCTGACTTATTAAATCCCAAATTATATCAGTTTTTATCTGATAATTGTGACTTCATTTAATTTTTCCTTATAGTGCGGAACATACAGTCCTTATTTTTGAAAGAATTTTGAAAATCTTCACGTAGCCCTTGCAGTACCTCCATGTACCCCCAGGGGTACTCGTACCCACTTTGAAAATCTCTGACTTCCTCCTCATTAGGTCCTACCTTGGGTTCTGGAAGCTTCTCGGATGATCTTCTGTAGCTTCTTCATTTCAACATCTATCTGTTCATAGTCCGCTTCCCTGGCGTCCACCTTAGGTGTGGAGAAGAAGGACGGGTCTGTCCCCATGTAGGAACACAACAGGTGACCGTCTGAACTCAGGGTCACCACCAGTCCTTTCAAATCCCTTTAACAGGAGACAGACGGACAAAACATCTATTACCCACATCTTAATACGCACAACAACAACAATAAAAGTGCAAATGTGACAAATGAAATGTTCATATAAGTGTTAACAGTCAGTATGTTCACATGCACAGCTATGTTACTGTCATCTAACTGGACTTTTACACAAGTCTGACTTTACATATGCAGAAGAATATTGAATTATTTAGTGAGGTATGTTCCGTTCCCAGACACTAGAGGGTTCTACACACCCTTTCCTGTTGGCATTCTGCCAGTCGGTGCCATAGAAGAAAAACAGTAACTAAACAAAAGTGGCAGATTTGAAGCAGACCTCATAGGAAAAGGACAACAACCAGAGAAGTTCTGGATGTTAACTGATGACTATTTGACTGATGGCTGACCACATCTGTGTTGTCCAGTCATTGTCTGTCGCCAGTTAAAAAAAACCCAAAACATCCTGCATCAGTCATTCCACTGCATTAACTCTTTTTCATTGTAGAGTAGATTATAAACAAGAAGCTTTGGGATCTTTATGATTTGAGGATTAGCTATACCAGACCCAATTTAAAATACAGACCATATCCATGAAGGTACAGACCACAACCATGAAGATACCGACCACAACCATGAAGATACAAACCACAACCATGAAGATACCGACCACAACCATGAAGATACCGACCACAACCATGAAGATACCGACCACAACCATGAAGATACAAACCACAACCATGAAGATACAAACCACAACCATGAAGATACCGACCACAACCATGAAGATACAAACCACAACCATGAAGATACCGACCACAACCATGAAGATACAAACCACAACCATGAAGATACAAACCACAACCATGAAGATACCGACCACAACCATGAAGATACCGACCACAACCATGAAGATACAAACCACAACCATGAAGATACAAACCACAACCATGAAGATACCGACCACAACCATGAAGATACCGACCACAACCATGAAGGTACAGACCACAACCATGAAGATACAAACCACAACCATGAAGATACCGACCACAACCATGAAGATACAAACCACAACCATGAAGATACAAACCACAACCATGAAGATACCGACCACAACCATGAAGATACCGACCACAACCATGAAGATACAAACCACAACCATGAAGATACAAACCACAACCATGAAGATACTGACCACAACCATGAAGATACAAACCACAACCATGAAGATACCGACCACAACCATGAAGATACCGACCACAACCATGAAGATACCGACCACAACCATGAAGATACCGACCACAACCATGAAGATACCGACCACAACCATGAAGATACAAACCACAACCATGAAGATACAAACCACAACCATGAAGATACAAACCACAACCATGAAGATACAAACCACAACCATGAAGATACAAATGTTGTATTTTACTTACGGAAAGTTTCCAACACGAACAGCGATGGGCACAAATGCTAGCTGGGCCGCCCACTTCAGAGTTACATCCTGATAAACCAGTAGCATGTTGGTGTGGTTACACAACAAGAGGTTGGTTGTTCCATCTGTGACTAAAATACACACAATACAAACACACACAGTTAGCGTAAAACACACAATACAAACACACACAGTTAGCGTAAAACACACAATACAAAGACACACAGTTAGCGTAAAACACACAATACAAAGACACACAGTTAGTATAAAACACACAATACAAACACACAGTTAGCGTAAAACACACAATACAAACACACAATACAAACACACAGTTAGCGTGAAACACACAATACAAACACACAGTTTGTATAAAACACACAATACAAACACACAATACAAACACACACAGTTTGTATAAAACACACAATACAAACACACAATACAAAGACACACAGTTAGCGTAAAACAAACAATACAAAGACACACAGTTAGTATAAAACACACAATACAAACACACAATACAAAGACACACAGTTTGTATAAAACTCACAATACAAACACACAATACAAACACACACAGTTTGTATAAAACACACAATACAAAGACACACAGTTAGCGTAAAACAGACAAAACAAAGACACACAGTTAGCGTAAAACTCACAATAAAAAGACACACAGTTTGTATAAAACTCACAATACAAACACACAATACAAACACACAGTTAGCGTAAAACACACAATAAAAAGACACACAGTTAGCGTATAACACACAATACAAACACAGTTTGTATAAAACACACAATACAAACACACAGTTAGCGTAAAACACACAATACAAAGACACACAGTTAGCGTAAAACACACAATACAAACACACAGTTTGCATAAAACACACAATACAAACACACAATACAAAGACACACAGTTAGCGTAAAACACACAATACAAACACACACAGTTAGCGTAAAACACACAATACAAAGACACACAGTTTGTATAAAACACACAATACAAACACACAATACAAAGACACACAGTTTGCATAAAACACACAATACAAACACACAATACAAACACACAATACAAAGACACACAGTTAGTATAAAACACACAATACAAACACACAATACAAACACACACAGTTAGTATAAAACACACAATACAAACACACAATACAAAGACACACAGTTAGTATAAAACACACAATACAAACACACAATACAAAGACACACAGTTAGTATAAAACACACAATACAAACACACACAGTTAGCATAAAACACACAATACAAACACACACAGTTTGTATAAAACACACAATACAAACACACAATACAAACACACAGTTAGCGTGAAACACACAATACAAACACACAATACAAACACACAGTTAGCATAAAACACACAATACAAACACACAATACAAACACACACAGTTAGCGTAAAACACACAATACAAACACACAATACAAACACACAGTTAGCGTAAAACACACAATACAAACACACAATACAAACACACACAGTTTGCATAAAACACACAATACAAACACACACAGTTAGCGTAAAACACACAATACAAACACACAGTTAGCGTAAAACACACAATACAAACACACAATACAAACACACAGTTAGCGTAAAACACACAATACAAACACACAGTTAGCGTAAAACACACAATACAAACACACAATACAAAGACACACAGTTAGCATAAAACACACAATACAAACACACAATACAAAGACACACAGTTAGCATAAAACACACAATACAAACACACAATACAAAGACACACAGTTAGCATAAAACACACAATACAAACACACAATACAAAGACACACAGTTAGTATAAAACACACAATACAAACACACAATACAAAGACACACAGTTAGCATAAAACACACAATACAAACACACAATACAAAGACACACAGTTAGCATAAAACACACAATACAAACACACAATACAAAGACACACAGTTTGCATAAAACACACAATACAAACACACAATACAAACACACAATACAAAGACACACAGTTAGCGTAAAACACACAATACAAACACACAATACAAAGACACACAGTTAGTATAAAACACACAATACAAACACACACAGTTAGCGTAAAACACACAATACAAACACACAATACAAAGACACACAGTTAGTATAAAACACACAATACAAACACACACAGTTAGCGTAAAACACACAATACAAACACACAATACAAACACACAGTTAGCGTAAAACACACAATACAAACACACAGTTAGCGTAAAACACACAATACAAAGACACACAGTTAGTATAAAACACACAATACAAACACACACAGTTAGCGTAAAACACACAATACAAACACACAATACAAACACACACAGTTAGTATAAAACACACAATACAAACACACAATACAAAGACACACAGTTAGTATAAAACACACAATACAAACACACACAGTTTGTATAAAACACACAATATAAACACACAATACAAAGACACACAGTTTGTATAAAACACACAATACAAAGACACACAGTTTGTATAAAACACACAATACAAACACACACAGTTAGTATAAAACACACAATACAAACACACAATACAAACACACACAGTTAGTATAAAACACACAATACAAACACACAATACAAACACACACAGTTAGTATAAAACACACAATACAAACACACAGTTAGCGTAAAACACACAATAAAAAGACACACTGTTAGCGTAAAACACACAATACAAAGACACACAGTTAGTATAAAACACACAATACAAACACACACAGTTAGTATAAAACACACAATACAAACACACAATACAAACACACACAGTTAGCGTAAAACTCACAATAAAAAGACACACAGTTTGTATAAAACTCACAATACAAACACACAATACAAACACACAGTTAGCGTAAAACACACAATAAAAAGACACACAGTTAGCGTATAACACACAATACAAACACACAGTTTGTATAAAACACACAATACAAACACACACAGTATAAAACACACAATACAAACACACACAGTATAAAACACACAATACAAACACACACAGTATAAAACACACAATACAAACACACAAAGCTTCATGTGCCCTGCACCACACAGCAGCAGGTCGTTGTTGATCTGCAGCTATTTAAATAATGAGGCTGCAGTTATGGGACCATTTTCGTTTGCCCCCTCCATAACCCAGTCACCATAACCTGGGCATTTCTTTCACCACAGGTGGCTGTGGCTCGGTTATTAGTGGGTCGTCCAATGACCAAAGGGTCGACGGTTTGCGTCCTGGCTCTGGCTGTCCAAATGTCCAAGTGTCCTTGGACAAAGACACTGAACCCTTAGTGTCCCAGTAGGACTGACAGAACCTTATAAACCTACTGGTGTATGAGTGTGTGTGAATGGGTGAATGTGAGGCTAATGTAAAGTGTGTGAATGGGTGAATGTGAGGCTAATGTAAAGTGTGTGAATGGGTGAATGTGAGGCTAATGTAAAGTGTGTGAATGGGTGAATGTGAGGCTAATGTAAAGTGTGTGAATGGGTGAATGTGAGGCTAATGTAAAGTGTGTGAATGGGTGAATGTGAGGCTAATGTAAAGTGTGTGAATGGGTGAATGTTAGGCTAATGTAAAGTGTGTGAATGGGTGAATGTGAAGCTAATGTAAAGTGTGTGAATGGGTGAATGTGAGGCTAATGTAAAGTGTGTGAATGGGTGAATGTGAGGCTAATGTAAAGTGTGTGAATGGGTGAATGTGAAGCTAATGTAAAGTGTGTGAATGGGTGAATGTTAGGCTAATGTAACAAGCTTTGAACCATGAAGGTGGAACCTTTATGGTTCTATAGATGTGCAGAACATTTACCACCACGGACTCTGGCTGATCAACCCCCAGGTTTTGTTTTCGTCATGTCTTTGCTTCTGAGCATATGAGTCTTTCTTCACCTTAACCCTTTCATGACAGTTCTTCCATCTTATTTCACTTCTACTACACACTCCACCTTTAACTCTTCATAACTTAACTCTTCCATATAATCAATAAAGGAGCATCATTTGTTTTTTTTTACAAATTCTAAGACCGCCACAGTTCTGTCTTCATTTTCTTCTGAATCCATTTCCAGTTCAGGCCTTGACCTTTGCTCCCCTCTACTCAGCTGCTCTCCAATCTCCATTAGTCAGGGTAAGGGGCTTATAACCTGGAGGAGCCCACTCAGTCTTTGCTAGATTGTCAAACAATCAAAACTGATGTTTTCAGTCTGATTATCTCTGAGGACATCTGAGTGTTTTGTTGAATTCTGAATAAATCTGTTTTGCCAGTTTTTTGGGTTTTTTTTCAAGTACATTTCCACCGTAACTTTCAGTTGGGTTTGGGATTGTTTTGAGGGCTTTATATAAAAAAGTCCTAAAGGATTTTAGTTGCATCCTTTTTTTGGGTTGGGCCCTATTCCAGCCCCGTGATGAAAACTGTTTCACTGTATTTTAGTTTTGAAGATGAAAAATGTTGTATGCATGTATGTTATATGGTCTGAAAACACCAGCAAGTGTTGAATTCTTCTGTTTTAATCACAGTTAGTTCAGTCAAATATATTCTTTGTTTTGTCCAGTCAGTTTATAAACTGATCATATTAATTTCATTGGTCAGTAAACACTTGTACCTGAACAATACGGCAGGAAACAGCTGGGATTAAACTCCAGTTTCCTCATGAAGCGTAGTTGTCCGTTGTCACGGAGACAGTAGAGGTTTCTCTCCCCCAGAACGAAAATGGAAGAAGACGAGTGTGAGAAAAAGGAAACAGAGACATCCAACGCCTGTTCTCCAATGACTAACGTCCAGTCAGCCTTCAAAATAAAACACAAAGAGACACATGTGTCCAGTCAGCCTTCAAAATAAAACACACAGAGACACATGTGTCCAGTCAGCCTTCAAAATAAAACACAAAGATACACATGTGTCCAGTCAGCCTTTCAAAATAAAACACAAAGAGACACATGTGTCCAGTCAGCCTTCAAAATAAAACACACAGAGACACATGTGTCCAGTCAGCCTTCAAAATAAAACACACAGAGACACATGTGTCCAGTCAGCCTTCAAAATAAAACACACAGAGACACATGTCCAGTCAGCCTTCAAAATAAAACACACAGAGACACATGTCCAGTCACCCTTCAAAATAAAACACACAGAGACACATGTCCAGTCAGCCTTCAAAATAAAACACACAGAGACACATGTCCAGTCAGCCTTCAAAATAAAACACACAGAGACACATGTCCAGTCAGCCTTCAAAATAAAACACACAGAGACACATGTCCAGTCAGCCTTCAAAATAAAACACACAGAGACACATGTGTCCAGTCAGCCTTCAAAATAAAACACAAAGATACACATGTGTCCAGTCAGCCTTCAAAATAAAACACAAAGATACACATGTGTCCAGTCAGCCTTCAAAATAAAACACACAGAGACACATGTGTCCAGTCAGCCTTCAAAATAAAACACAAAGATACACATGTGTCCAGTCAGCCTTTCAAAATAAAACACAAAGATACACATGTGTCCAGTCAGCCTTTCAAAATAAAACACACAGAGACACATGTGTCCAGTCAGCCTTACCCAGATATCTAATAACACTAAACATCAGACATGACCAGAAGAAGAACTTTTCAGACAAATATAAGAACTGATTGTTGTGGAAAATGTTATTTGAATAAATCTTAATTAGGTCATTTTCACTTCTTGCATTAGCTGATTTCTTTTTTTTTTATTAATTATTTTAGTCAAATTTATCTAAATAAAACTTTCCAGATCTATTGTCTAAAAATCTATTGTCTAAAATTGAAAAGTTCATGTCTTATTTTAAGTGTGATGATAAAAAATTAAAAAAATACCAAATACAGATATAGATATTTTTTTTTACAGTGTACGACGTGTCACACATATTTTATGTGGTATACTAGAAAATATACTAGAAAATATACTAGAAAATATACTAGAAAATATACTAGAAAATATACTCCTTTTCAGACAGCAACAGAGGAAGGAGCAGTAAAGTTAATTATTATATATATATATATATATATATATATATATATATATATATATATATATATATATATATATAATGAAAGTATTTAATAAATCAATATAGTGAATTCATTTCATTAATGTATTTAATGAAATACATTAATGTCAAATAATAAAATAGATGAAAAAAAATATTAATAAAAATTGTGCAACACTGCCACCTATTGGCTATTCTATTTTTAAGTTCTCTGCAGTTTGTGTGAGTGTGTTCAGGGTCAGGGGTCAACTCACCGTTAACCTTTTACCTCCAGTCCTCAGTGGTTGTTCAGGTCCCGGTCTGTTCTCTGCTTCAGTGGCAACAGCCAGAGTTTCATACCTGACACACACACACACACACACACACACACACACACACATTATTATTATTATTATTATAATTATTTTGGTCCATTTAATTTGTTATAGTTTTCTTATGGCTAAAACTATTTTTATATCCATGGCGTGTTGTGTACTGTAAGGTTGTGTTGTGTACTTCTCAGTGTACTGTAAGGTTGTGTTGTGTACTTCTCAGTGTACTGTAAGGTTGTGTTGTGTACTTCTCAGTGTACTGTAAGGTTGTGTTGTGTACTTCTCAGTGTACTGTAAGGTTGTGTTGTGTACTTCTCAGTGTACTGTAAGGTTGTGTTGTGTACTTCTCAGTGTACTGTAAAATTAAAAACCAAATCACTGAAAATGAAGGTAAAACATAAACCAGCAATGAATAAATAAACAGAGTGTGTTTGATGGGTGACTTTAGCTCCTCCCACAAACCCAGACAAAGGAGGAGGGTTGGACCAGGAGAAAGGAAAGAAACAAAAATAAAATAAGAGAAGATAGTACAATATTGTCATCATACAACTGTGCAATGAAATGTGTCCACTGCATTTAACCCATCCTTCTGAGGAGAAGTGGACAGCCATGGGCGGAGCCATGGGCGGAGCCATGGGCGGAGCCATGGGCGGAGCCTGGGAACACATGTGCAGATGTAGAAACAGGCTATTGGTCAGTTACCTAGGTGGTTAAGGTTTGACCATAACTAACATGTTTATGGATAAAACTGGACGAAACCATCTACACACCAGGACAAAACCAAGATAGGGTTAAAGGTCAAAGGTTAGGGTTAGACAGAAACATGTCAACACCACACACAAGGACCCACATGGTCTGGGAATTGAACCCAGGTCTTCTGCTGTGAGGCAAGAATGATGACGACTGTCTGTGTGTGTGTGGGTGTCTCTTATTGTGTACTCTTACTATTATTGTGTACTCTTACTATTATTGTGTACTCTTACTATTATTGTGTACTCTTACTATTATTGTGTACTCTTACTATTATTGTGTAGTCGAACTCTTATTGTGTACTCTTACTATTATTGTGTACTCTTACTATTATTGTGTACTCTTACTATTATTGTGTACTCTTACTATTATTGTGTACACTTACTATTATTGTGTACACTTACTATTATTGTGTACTCTTACTATTATTGTGTACTCTTACTATTATTGTGTACTCTTACTATTATTGTGTACTCTTACTATTATTGTGTACTCTTACTATTATTGTGTACTCTTACTATTATTGTGTAGTCGAACTCTTATTGTGTACTCTTACTATTATTGTGTACTCTTACTATTATTGTGTACTCTTACTATTATTGTGTACTCTTACTATTATTGTGTACACTTACTATTATTGTGTACACTTACTATTATTGTGTACTCTTACTATTATTGTGTACTCTTACTATTATTGTGTACTCTTACTATTATTGTGTACTCTTACTATTATTGTGTACTCTTACTATTATTGTGTAGTCGAACTCTTATTGTGTAGTCGAACTCTTATTGTGTAGTCGAACTCTTATTGTGTAGTCGAACTCTTATTGTGTAGTCGAACTCTTATTTTGGAATTGAACTCTTATTGTGTAGTTGAACTCTTATTGTGTAGTTGAACTCTTATTTTGGAATTGAACTCTTATTGTGTAGTTGAACTCTTATTGTGTAGTTGAACTCTTATTGTGTAGTTGAACTCTTATTTTGGAATTGAACTCTTATTGTGTAGTCGAACTCTTATTGTGTAGTCGAACTCTTATTGTGTAGTCGAACTCTTATTGTGTAGTCGAACTCTTATTGTGTAGTCGAACTCTTATTGTGTAGTCGAACTCTTATTGTGTAGTCGAACTCTTATTTTGGAATTGAACTCTTATTGTGTAGTCGAACTCTTATTGTGTAGTCGAACTCTTATTGTGTAGTCGAACTCTTATTGTGTAGTTGAACTCTTATTTTGGAATTGAACTCTTATTGTGTAGTTGAACTCTTATTGTGTAGTTGAACTCTTATTTTGGAATTGAACTCTTATTGTGTAGTCGAACTCTTATTGTGTAGTTGAACTCTTATTGTGTAGTTGAACTCTTATTTTGGAATTGAACTCTTATTGTGTAGTCGAACTCTTATTGTGTAGTCGAACTCTTATTGTGTAGTCGAACTCTTATTGTGTAGTTGAACTCTTATTGTGTAGTTGAAATCTTATTTTGGAATTGAACTCTTATTGTGTAATTGAACTCTTATTGTGTAGTTGAACTCTTATTGTGTAGTTGAACTCTTATTTTGGAATTGAACTCTTATTTTGGAATTGAACTCTTATTGTGTAGTCGAACTCTTATTGTGTAGTCGAACTCTTATTGTGTAGTCGAACTCTTATTGTGTAGTCGAACTCTTATTGTGTAGTCGAACTCTTATTGTGTAGTCGAACTCTTATTGTGTAGTCGAACTCTTATTGTGTAGTCGAACTCTTATTGTGTAGTCGAACTCTTATTGTGTAGTTGAACTCTTATTGTGTAGTCGAACTCTTATTTTGGAATTGAACTCTTATTGTGTAGTTGAACTCTTATTGTGTAGTTGAACTCTTATTGTGTAGTTGAACTCTTATTGTGTAGTTGAACTCTTATTGTGTAGTTGAACTCTTATTTTGGAATTGAACTCTTATTTTGGAATTGAACTCTTATTGTGTAGTCGAACTCTTATTGTGTAGTCGAACTCTTATTGTGTAGTCGAACTCTTATTGTGTAGTTGAACTCTTATTTTGGAATTGAACTCTTATTTTGGAATTGAACTCTTATTGTGTAGTTGAACTCTTATTGTGTAGTTGAACTCTTTTTTTGGAGTTGAACTCTTATTGTGGAGTTGAACTCTTATTGTGTAGTTGAACTCTTATTGTGTAGTTGAACTCTTATTTTGGAGTTGAACTCTTATTGTGTAGTTGAACTCTTATTGTGTAGTTGAAATCTTATTTTGGAATTGAACTCTTATTGTGTAGTTGAACTCTTATTGTGTAGTTGAACTCTTATTGTGTGGTTGAAATCTTATTTTGGAATTGAACTCTTATTGTGTAGTTGAACTCTTATTTTGGAATTGAACTCTTATTGTGTAGTTGAACTATTATTTTGGAATTGAACTCTTATTGTGTAGTTGAACTCTTATTGTGTAGTTGAACTCTTATTTTGGAGTTGAACTCTTATTGTGTAGTTGAACTCTTATTTTGGAATTGAACTCTTATTTTGTACTCGAACTCTTATTGTGTAGTCGAACTCTTATTGTGTAGTCGAACTCTTATTGTGTAGTTGAACTCTTATTGTGTAGTTGAACTCTTATTGTGTAGTTGAACTCTTATTTTGGAATTGAACTCTTATTGTGTAGTTGAACTCTTATTGTGTAGTTGAACTCTTATTGTGTAGTTGAACTCTTATTTTGGAATTGAACTCTTATTTTGTAGTCGAACTCTTATTGTGTAGTCGAACTCTTATTGTGTAGTCGAACTCTTATGGTGTAGTCGAACTCTTATTGTGTAGTCGAACTCTTATTGTGTAGTTGAACTCTTATTGTGTAGTTGAACTCTTATTTTGGAATTGAACTCTTATTGTGTAGTTGAACTCTTATTGTGTAGTTGAACTCTTATTGTGTAGTTGAACTCTTATTGTGTAGTTGAACTATTATTTTGGAATTGAACTCTTATTTTGTAGTCGAACTCTTATTGTGTAGTCGAACTCTTATTGTGTAGTCGAACTCTTATTGTGTAGTCGAACTCTTATTTTGGAATTGAACTCTTATTGTGTAGTTGAACTCTTATTGTGTAGTTGAACTCTTATTGTGTGGTTGAAATCTTATTTTGGAATTGAACTCTTATTGTGTAGTTGAACTCTTATTGTGTAGTTGAACTCTTATTGTGTCGTTGAACTCTTATTTTGGAGTTGAACTCTTATTGTGCAGTTGAACTCTTATTTTGGAGTTGAACTCTTATTGTGTAGTTGAACTCTTATTGTGTAGTTGAACTCTTATTTTGGAGTTGAACTCTTATTGTGTAGTTGAACTCTTATTTTGGAGTTGAACTCTTATTGTGTAGTTGAACTATTATTTTGGAATTGAACTCTTATTGTGTAGTTGAACTCTTATTGTGTAGTTGAACTCTTATTTTGGAGTTGAACTCTTATTGTGTAGTTGAACTCTTATTGTGTAGTTGAACTCTTATTGTGTAGTTGAACTCTTATTTTGGAGTTGAACTCTTATTGTGTAGTTGAACTCTTATTGTGTAGTTGAACTCTTATTGTGTAGTTGAACTCTTATTGTGTAGTTGAACTCTTATTTTGGAGTTGAACTCTTATTGTGTAGTCGAACTCTTATTGTGTAGTCGAACTCTTATTGTGTAGTCGAACTCTTATTGTGTAGTTGAACTCTTATTTTGGAATTGAACTCTTATTTTGGAATTGAACTCTTATTGTGTAGTTGAACTCTTATTGTGTAGTTGAACTCTTATTTTGGAGTTGAACTCTTATTGTGTAGTCGAACTCTTATTGTGTAGTTGAACTCTTATTGTGTAGTTGAACTCTTATTGTGTAGTTGAACTCTTATTTTGGAATTGAACTCTTATTGTGTAGTTGAACTCTTATTGTGTAGTTGAACTCTTATTGTGTAGTTGAACTCTTATTTTGGAATTGAACTCTTATTTTGTAGTCAAACTCTTATTGTGTAGTCAAACTCTTATTGTGTAGTTGAACTCTTATTGTGTAGTTGAACTCTTATTGTGTAGTCGAACTCTTATTGTGTAGTTGAACTCTTATTGTGTAGTTGAACTCTTATTGTGTAGTTGAACTCTTATTGTGTAGTTGAACTCTTATTTTGGAATTGAACTCTTATTGTGTAGTTGAACTCTTATTGTGTAGTTGAACTCTTATTTTGGAATTGAACTCTTATTTTGTAGTCGAACTCTTATTGTGTAGTCGAACTCTTATTGTGTAGTCGAACTCTTATGGTGTAGTCGAACTCTTATTGTGTAGTTGAACTCTTATTGTGTAGTTGAACTCTTATTTTGGAATTGAACTCTTATTGTGTAGTTGAACTCTTATTGTGTAGTTGAACTCTTATTGTGTAGTTGAACTCTTATTGTGTAGTTGAACTCTTATTGTGTAGTTGAACTCTTATTTTGGAATTGAACTCTTATTTTGTAGTCGAACTCTTATTGTGTAGTCGAACTCTTATTGTGTAGTCGAACTCTTATTGTGTAGTTGAACTCTTATTTTGGAATTGAACTCTTATTTTGGAATTGAACTCTTATTGTGTAGTCGAACTCTTATTGTGTAGTCGAACTCTTATTGTGTAGTTGAACTCTTATTGTGTAGTTGAACTCTTATTTTGGAGTTGAACTCTTATTGTGTAGTTGAACTCTTATTGTGTAGTTGAACTCTTATTGTGTAGTTGAACTCTTATTTTGGAGTTGAACTCTTATTGTGTAGTTGAACTGTTATTGTGTAGTTGAACTCTTATTGTGTAGTTGAACTCTTATTTTGGAATTGTGTAGTTGAACTCTTATTGTGTAGTTGAACTCTGATTTTGGAATTGAACTCTTATTGTGTAGTTGAACTCTTATTGTGTAGTTGAACTCTTATTGTGTAGTTGAACTCTTATTGTGTAGTTGAACTCTTATTTTGGAATTGAACTCTTATTTTGTACTCGAACTCTTATTGTGTAGTTGAACTCTTATTGTGTAGTTGAACTCTTATTGTGTAGTTGAACTCTTATTGTGTAGTTGAACTCTTATTTTGGAATTGAACTCTTATTTTGTAGTCGAACTCTTATTGTGTAGTCGAACTCTTATGGTGTAGTCGAACTCTTATTGTGTAGTCGAACTCTTATTGTGTAGTTGAACTCTTATTTTGGAATTGAACTCTTATTTTGGAATTGAACTCTTATTGTGTAGTCGAACTCTTATTGTGTAGTAGAACTCTTATTGTGTAGTCGAACTCTTATTGTGTAGTCGAACTCTTATTGTGTAGTCGAACTCTTATTGTGTAGTCGAACTCTTATTGTGTAGTTGAACTCTTATTGTGTAGTTGAACTCTTATTTTGGAGTTGAACTCTTATTGTGTAGTTGAACTCTTATTGTGTAGTTGAACTCTTATTGTGTAGTTGAACTCTTATTTTGGAGTTGAACTCTTATTGTGTAGTTGAACTCTTATTGTGTAGTTGAACTCTTATTTTGGAGTTGAACTCTTATTGTGTAGTTGAACTGTTATTGTGTAGTTGAACTCTTATTGTGTAGTTGAACTCTTATTTTGGAATTGTGTAGTTGAACTCTTATTGTGTAGTTGAACTCTTATTGTGTAGTTGAACTCTGATTTTGGAATTGAACTCTTATTGTGTAGTTGAACTCTTATTGTGTAGTTGAACTCTTATTGTGTAGTTGAACTCTTATTGTGTAGTTGAACTCTTATTTTGGAATTGAACTCTTATTTTGTACTCGAACTCTTATTGTGTAGTCGAACTCTTATTGTGTAGTTGAACTCTTATGGTGTAGTCGAACTCTTATTGTGTAGTCGAACTCTTATTGTGTAGTTGAACTCTTATTGTGTAGTTGAACTCTTATTGTGTAGTTGAACTCTTATTTTGGAATTGAACTCTTATTGTGTAGTTGAACTCTTATTGTGTAGTTGAACTCTTATTGTGTAGTTGAACTCTTATTTTGGAATTGAACTCTTATTGTGTAGTTGAACTCTTATTGTGTAGTTGAACTCTTATTGTGTAGTTGAACTCTTATTTTGGAATTGAACTCTTATTTTGTAGTCGAACTCTTATTGTGTAGTCGAACTCTTATTGTGTAGTTGAACTCTTATTGTGTAGTTGAACTCTTATTTTGGAATTGAACTCTTATTGTGTAGTCGAACTCTTATTGTGTAGTCGAACTCTTATTGTGTAGTAGAACTCTTATTGTGTAGTTGAACTCTTATTTTGGAATTGAACTCTTATTGTGTAGTCGAACTCTTATTGTGTAGTCGAACTCTTATTGTGTAGTAGAACTCTTATTGTGCAGTCGAACTCTTATTGTGTAGTTGAACTCTTATTGTGTAGTTGAACTCTTATTGTGTAGTTGAACTCTTATTGTGTAGTTGAACTCTTATTTTGGAATTGAACTCTTATTTTGGAATTGAACTCTCATTTTGGAATTGAACTCTTATTGTGTAGTCGAACTCTTATTGTGTAGTCGAACTCTTATTGTGTAGTCGAACTCTTATTGTGTAGTCGAACTCTTATTGTGTAGTTGAACTCTTATTGTGTAGTTGAACTCTTATTGTGTAGTTGAACTCTTCTTTTGGAATTGAACTCTTATTGTGTAGTTGAACTCTTATTGTGTAGTTGAACTCTTATTGTGTAGTTGAACTCTTATTGTGTAGTTGAACTCTTATTGTGTAGTTGAACTCTTATTTTGGAATTGAACTCTTATTTTGTAGTCGAACTCTTATTGTGTAGTCGAACTCTTATTGTGTAGTCGAACTCTTATTGTGTAGTTGAACTCTTATTTTGGAATTGAACTCTTATTTTGGAATTGAACTCTTATTGTGTAGTCGAACTCTTATTGTGTAGTAGAACTCTTATTGTGTAGTCGAACTCTTATTGTGTAGTCGAACTCTTATTGTGTAGTCGAACTCTTATTGTGTAGTTGAACTCTTATTGTGTAGTTGAACTCTTATTTTGGAGTTGAACTCTTATTGTGTAGTTGAACTCTTATTGTGTAGTTGAACTCTTATTGTGTAGTTGAACTCTTATTTTGGAGTTGAACTCTTATTGTGTAGTTGAACTGTTATTGTGTAGTTGAACTCTTATTGTGTAGTTGAACTCTTATTTTGGAATTGTGTAGTTGAACTCTTATTGTGTAGTTGAACTCTTATTGTGTAGTTGAACTCTGATTTTGGAATTGAACTCTTATTGTGTAGTTGAACTCTTATTGTGTAGTTGAACTCTTATTGTGTAGTTGAACTCTTATTGTGTAGTTGAACTCTTATTTTGGAATTGAACTCTTATTTTGTACTCGAACTCTTATTGTGTAGTTGAACTCTTATTGTGTAGTTGAACTCTTATTGTGTAGTTGAACTCTTATTGTGTAGTTAAACTCTTATTTTGGAATTGAACTCTTATTTTGTAGTCGAACTCTTATTGTGTAGTCGAACTCTTATGGTGTAGTCGAACTCTTATTGTGTAGTCGAACTCTTATTGTGTAGTTGAACTCTTATTTTGGAATTGAACTCTTATTTTGGAATTGAACTCTTATTGTGTAGTCGAACTCTTATTGTGTAGTAGAACTCTTATTGTGTAGTCGAACTCTTATTGTGTAGTCGAACTCTTATTGTGTAGTCGAACTCTTATTGTGTAGTTGAACTCTTATTGTGTAGTTGAACTCTTATTTTGGAGTTGAACTCTTATTGTGTAGTTGAACTCTTATTGTGTAGTTGAACTCTTATTGTGTAGTTGAACTCTTATTTTGGAGTTGAACTCTTATTGTGTAGTTGAACTCTTATTGTGTAGTTGAACTCTTATTGTGTAGTTGAACTCTTATTTTGGAGTTGAACTCTTATTGTGTAGTTGAACTGTTATTGTGTAGTTGAACTCTTATTGTGTAGTTTAACTCTTATTTTGGAATTGTGTAGTTGAACTCTTATTGTGTAGTTGAACTCTTATTGTGTAGTTGAACTCTGATTTTGGAATTGAACTCTTATTGTGTAGTTGAACTCTTATTGTGTAGTTGAACTCTTATTGTGTAGTTGAACTCTTATTGTGTAGTTGAACTCTTATTTTGGAATTGAACTCTTATTTTGTACTCGAACTCTTATTGTGTAGTCGAACTCTTATTGTGTAGTTGAACTCTTATGGTGTAGTCGAACTCTTATTGTGTAGTCGAACTCTTATTGTGTAGTTGAACTCTTATTGTGTAGTTGAACTCTTATTGTGTAGTTGAACTCTTATTTTGGAATTGAACTCTTATTGTGTAGTTGAACTCTTATTGTGTAGTTGAACTCTTATTGTGTAGTTGAACTCTTATTTTGGAATTGAACTCTTATTGTGTAGTTGAACTCTTATTGTGTAGTTGAACTCTTATTGTGTAGTTGAACTCTTATTTTGGAATTGAACTCTTATTTTGTAGTCGAACTCTTATTGTGTAGTCGAACTCTTATTGTGTAGTTGAACTCTTATTGTGTAGTTGAACTCTTATTTTGGAATTGAACTCTTATTGTGTAGTCGAACTCTTATTGTGTAGTCGAACTCTTATTGTGTAGTAGAACTCTTATTGTGCAGTCGAACTCTTATTGTGTAGTTGAACTCTTATTGTGTAGTTGAACTCTTATTGTGTAGTTGAACTCTTATTGTGTAGTTGAACTCTTATTTTGGAATTGAACTCTTATTTTGGAATTGAACTCTCATTTTGGAATTGAACTCTTATTGTGTAGTCGAACTCTTATTGTGTAGTCGAACTCTTATTGTGTAGTCGAACTCTTATTGTGTAGTCGAACTCTTATTGTGTAGTTGAACTCTTATTGTGTAGTTGAACTCTTATTGTGTAGTTGAACTCTTATTTTGGAGTTGAACTCTTATTGTGTAGTTGAACTCTTATTGTGTAGTTGAACTCTTATTTTGGAATTGAACTCTTATTGTGTAGTTGAACTCTTATTGTGTAGTTGAACTCTTATTTTGGAATTGAACTCTTATTGTGTAGTTGAACTCTTATTGTGTAGTTGATCTCTTATTGTGTAGTTGAACTCTTATTGTGTAGTTGAACTCTTATTGTGTAGTTGAACTCTTATTTTGGAGTTGAACTCTTATTGTGTAGTTGAACTCTTATTGTGTAGTTGAACTCTTATTGTGTAGTTGAAATCTTATTTTGGAATTGAACTCTTATTGTGTAGTTGAACTCTTATTGTGTAGTTGAACTCTTATTGTGTAGTTGAACTCTTATTGTGTAGTTGAACTCTTATTTTGGAATTGAACTCTTATTTTGTACTCGAACTCTTATTGTGTAGTCGAACTCTTATTGTGTAGTTGAACTCTTATTGTGTAGTTGAACTCTTATTGTGTAGTTGAACTCTTATTGTGTAGTCTAACTCTTATTGTGTAGTGTTACTCTTATTGTGTAGTTGAACTCTTATTGTGTAGTTGAACTCTTATTGTGTAGTTGAAATCTTATTTTGGAATTGAACTCTTATTGTGTAGTTGAACTCTTATTGTGTAGTTGAACTCTTATTGTGTAGTTGAACTCTTATTGTGTAGTTGAACTCTTATTGTGTAGTTGAACTCTTATTGTGTAGTTGAACTCTTATTGTGTAGTTGAACTCTTATTGTGTAGTCTAACTCTTATTGTGTAGTGTTACTCTTATTGTGTAGTTGAACTCTTATTGTGTAGTTGATCTCTTATTGTGTAGTCTAACTCTTATTGTGTAGTGTTACTCTTATTTTGGAATTGAACTGTTATTGTGTAGTCGAACTCTTATTGTGTAGTCTAACTCTTATTGTGTAGTCTAACTCTTATTGTGTAGTTGAACTCTTATTTTGTAGTCGAACTCTTATTGTGTAGTCAAACTCTTATTGTGTATTGTTACTCTTATTTTGGAATTGAACTGTTATTGTGTAGTCGAACTCTTATTGTGTAGTTGAACTCTTATTTTGTAGTCGAACTCTTATTGTGTAGTTGAACTCTTATTGTGTAGTTGAACTCTTATTGTGTAGTTGAACTCTTATTGTGTAGTCGAACTCTTATTGTGTAGTTGAACTCTTATTGTGTAGTTGAACTCTTATTGTGTAGTTGAACTCTTATTTTGGAATTGAACTCTTATTGTGTAGTTGAACTCTTATTGTGTAGTTGAACTCTTATTGTGTAGTTGAACTCTTATTTTGGAATTGAACTCTTATTGTGTAGTTGAACTATTATTTTGGAATTGAACTCTTATTGTGTAGTTGAACTCTTATTGTGTAGTTGAACTCTTATTTTGGAGTTGAACTCTTATTGTGTAGTTGAACTCTTATTTTGGAATTGAACTCTTATTTTGTACTCGAACTCTTATTGTGTAGTCGAACTCTTATTGTGTAGTCGAACTCTTATTGTGTAGTTGAACTCTTATTGTGTAGTTGAACTCTTATTGTGTAGTTGAACTCTTATTTTGGAATTGAACTCTTATTGTGTAGTTGAACTCTTATTGTGTAGTTGAACTCTTATTGTGTAGTTGAACTCTTATTTTGGAATTGAACTCTTATTTTGTAGTCGAACTCTTATTGTGTAGTCGAACTCTTATTGTGTAGTCGAACTCTTATGGTGTAGTCGAACTCTTATTGTGTAGTCGAACTCTTATTGTGTAGTTGAACTCTTATTGTGTAGTTGAACTCTTATTTTGGAATTGAACTCTTATTGTGTAGTTGAACTCTTATTGTGTAGTTGAACTCTTATTGTGTAGTTGAACTCTTATTGTGTAGTTGAACTATTATTTTGGAATTGAACTCTTATTTTGTAGTCGAACTCTTATTGTGTAGTCGAACTCTTATTGTGTAGTCGAACTCTTATTGTGTAGTCGAACTCTTATTTTGGAATTGAACTCTTATTGTGTAGTTGAACTCTTATTGTGTAGTCTAACTCTTATTGTGTAGTGTTACTCTTATTGTGTAGTTGAACTCTTATTGTGTAGTTGATCTCTTATTGTGTAGTCTAACTCTTATTGTGTAGTGTTACTCTTATTTTGGAATTGAACTGTTATTGTGTAGTCAAACTCTTATTGTGTAGTCTAACTCTTATTGTGTAGTCTAACTCTTATTGTGTAGTTGAACTCTTATTTTGTAGTCGAACTCTTATTGTGTAGTCAAACTCTTATTGTGTATTGTTACTCTTATTTTGGAATTGAACTGTTATTGTGTAGTCGAACTCTTATTGTGTAGTTGAACTCTTATTTTGTAGTCGAACTCTTATTGTGTAGTTGAACTCTTATTGTGTAGTTGAACTCTTATTGTGTAGTTGAACTCTTATTGTGTAGTCGAACTCTTATTGTGTAGTTGAACTCTTATTGTGTAGTTGAACTCTTATTGTGTAGTTGAACTCTTATTTTGGAATTGAACTCTTATTGTGTAGTTGAACTCTTATTGTGTAGTTGAACTCTTATTGTGTAGTTGAACTCTTATTTTGGAATTGAACTCTTATTGTGTAGTTGAACTATTATTTTGGAATTGAACTCTTATTGTGTAGTTGAACTCTTATTGTGTAGTTGAACTCTTATTTTGGAGTTGAACTCTTATTGTGTAGTTGAACTCTTATTTTGGAATTGAACTCTTATTTTGTACTCGAACTCTTATTGTGTAGTCGAACTCTTATTGTGTAGTCGAACTCTTATTGTGTAGTTGAACTCTTATTGTGTAGTTGAACTCTTATTTTGGAATTGAACTCTTATTTTGTACTCGAACTCTTATTGTGTAGTCGAACTCTTATTGTGTAGTCGAACTCTTATTGTGTAGTTGAACTCTTATTGTGTAGTTGAACTCTTATTGTGTAGTTGAACTCTTATTTTGGAATTGAACTCTTATTGTGTAGTTGAACTCTTATTGTGTAGTTGAACTCTTATTGTGTAGTTGAACTCTTATTTTGGAATTGAACTCTTATTGTGTAGTTGAACTCTTATTGTGTAGTTGAACTCTTATTGTGTAGTTGAACTCTTATTTTGGAATTGAACTCTTATTTTGTAGTCGAACTCTTATTGTGTAGTCGAACTCTTATTGTGTAGTTGAACTCTTATTGTGTAGTTGAACTCTTATTTTGGAATTGAACTCTTATTGTGTAGTCGAACTCTTATTGTGTAGTCGAACTCTTATTGTGTAGTAGAACTCTTATTGTGTAGTTGAACTCTTATTTTGGAATTGAACTCTTATTGTGTAGTCGAACTCTTATTGTGTAGTCGAACTCTTATTGTGTAGTAGAACTCTTATTGTGCAGTCGAACTCTTATTGTGTAGTTGAACTCTTATTGTGTAGTTGAACTCTTATTGTGTAGTTGAACTCTTATTGTGTAGTTGAACTCTTATTTTGGAATTGAACTCTTATTTTGGAATTGAACTCTCATTTTGGAATTGAACTCTTATTGTGTAGTCGAACTCTTATTGTGTAGTCGAACTCTTATTGTGTAGTCGAACTCTTATTGTGTAGTCGAACTCTTATTGTGTAGTTGAACTCTTATTGTGTAGTTGAACTCTTATTGTGTAGTTGAACTCTTCTTTTGGAATTGAACTCTTATTGTGTAGTTGAACTCTTATTGTGTAGTTGAACTCTTATTGTGTAGTTGAACTCTTATTGTGTAGTTGAACTCTTATTGTGTAGTTGAACTCTTATTTTGGAATTGAACTCTTATTTTGTAGTCGAACTCTTATTGTGTAGTCGAACTCTTATTGTGTAGTCGAACTCTTATTGTGTAGTTGAACTCTTATTTTGGAATTGAACTCTTATTTTGGAATTGAACTCTTATTGTGTAGTCGAACTCTTATTGTGTAGTAGAACTCTTATTGTGTAGTCGAACTCTTATTGTGTAGTCGAACTCTTATTGTGTAGTCGAACTCTTATTGTGTAGTTGAACTCTTATTGTGTAGTTGAACTCTTATTTTGGAGTTGAACTCTTATTGTGTAGTTGAACTCTTATTGTGTAGTTGAACTCTTATTGTGTAGTTGAACTCTTATTTTGGAGTTGAACTCTTATTGTGTAGTTGAACTGTTATTGTGTAGTTGAACTCTTATTGTGTAGTTGAACTCTTATTTTGGAATTGTGTAGTTGAACTCTTATTGTGTAGTTGAACTCTTATTGTGTAGTTGAACTCTGATTTTGGAATTGAACTCTTATTGTGTAGTTGAACTCTTATTGTGTAGTTGAACTCTTATTGTGTAGTTGAACTCTTATTGTGTAGTTGAACTCTTATTTTGGAATTGAACTCTTATTTTGTACTCGAACTCTTATTGTGTAGTTGAACTCTTATTGTGTAGTTGAACTCTTATTGTGTAGTTGAACTCTTATTGTGTAGTTAAACTCTTATTTTGGAATTGAACTCTTATTTTGTAGTCGAACTCTTATTGTGTAGTCGAACTCTTATGGTGTAGTCGAACTCTTATTGTGTAGTCGAACTCTTATTGTGTAGTTGAACTCTTATTTTGGAATTGAACTCTTATTTTGGAATTGAACTCTTATTGTGTAGTCGAACTCTTATTGTGTAGTAGAACTCTTATTGTGTAGTCGAACTCTTATTGTGTAGTCGAACTCTTATTGTGTAGTCGAACTCTTATTGTGTAGTTGAACTCTTATTGTGTAGTTGAACTCTTATTTTGGAGTTGAACTCTTATTGTGTAGTTGAACTCTTATTGTGTAGTTGAACTCTTATTGTGTAGTTGAACTCTTATTTTGGAGTTGAACTCTTATTGTGTAGTTGAACTCTTATTGTGTAGTTGAACTCTTATTGTGTAGTTGAACTCTTATTTTGGAGTTGAACTCTTATTGTGTAGTTGAACTGTTATTGTGTAGTTGAACTCTTATTGTGTAGTTTAACTCTTATTTTGGAATTGTGTAGTTGAACTCTTATTGTGTAGTTGAACTCTTATTGTGTAGTTGAACTCTGATTTTGGAATTGAACTCTTATTGTGTAGTTGAACTCTTATTGTGTAGTTGAACTCTTATTGTGTAGTTGAACTCTTATTGTGTAGTTGAACTCTTATTTTGGAATTGAACTCTTATTTTGTACTCGAACTCTTATTGTGTAGTCGAACTCTTATTGTGTAGTTGAACTCTTATGGTGTAGTCGAACTCTTATTGTGTAGTCGAACTCTTATTGTGTAGTTGAACTCTTATTGTGTAGTTGAACTCTTATTGTGTAGTTGAACTCTTATTTTGGAATTGAACTCTTATTGTGTAGTTGAACTCTTATTGTGTAGTTGAACTCTTATTGTGTAGTTGAACTCTTATTTTGGAATTGAACTCTTATTGTGTAGTTGAACTCTTATTGTGTAGTTGAACTCTTATTGTGTAGTTGAACTCTTATTTTGGAATTGAACTCTTATTTTGTAGTCGAACTCTTATTGTGTAGTCGAACTCTTATTGTGTAGTTGAACTCTTATTGTGTAGTTGAACTCTTATTTTGGAATTGAACTCTTATTGTGTAGTCGAACTCTTATTGTGTAGTCGAACTCTTATTGTGTAGTAGAACTCTTATTGTGCAGTCGAACTCTTATTGTGTAGTTGAACTCTTATTGTGTAGTTGAACTCTTATTGTGTAGTTGAACTCTTATTGTGTAGTTGAACTCTTATTTTGGAATTGAACTCTTATTTTGGAATTGAACTCTCATTTTGGAATTGAACTCTTATTGTGTAGTCGAACTCTTATTGTGTAGTCGAACTCTTATTGTGTAGTCGAACTCTTATTGTGTAGTCGAACTCTTATTGTGTAGTTGAACTCTTATTGTGTAGTTGAACTCTTATTGTGTAGTTGAACTCTTATTTTGGAGTTGAACTCTTATTGTGTAGTTGAACTCTTATTGTGTAGTTGAACTCTTATTTTGGAATTGAACTCTTATTGTGTAGTTGAACTCTTATTGTGTAGTTGAACTCTTATTTTGGAATTGAACTCTTATTGTGTAGTTGAACTCTTATTGTGTAGTTGATCTCTTATTGTGTAGTTGAACTCTTATTGTGTAGTTGAACTCTTATTGTGTAGTTGAACTCTTATTTTGGAGTTGAACTCTTATTGTGTAGTTGAACTCTTATTGTGTAGTTGAACTCTTATTGTGTAGTTGAAATCTTATTTTGGAATTGAACTCTTATTGTGTAGTTGAACTCTTATTGTGTAGTTGAACTCTTATTGTGTAGTTGAACTCTTATTGTGTAGTTGAACTCTTATTTTGGAATTGAACTCTTATTTTGTACTCGAACTCTTATTGTGTAGTCGAACTCTTATTGTGTAGTTGAACTCTTATTGTGTAGTTGAACTCTTATTGTGTAGTTGAACTCTTATTGTGTAGTCTAACTCTTATTGTGTAGTGTTACTCTTATTGTGTAGTTGAACTCTTATTGTGTAGTTGAACTCTTATTGTGTAGTTGAAATCTTATTTTGGAATTGAACTCTTATTGTGTAGTTGAACTCTTATTGTGTAGTTGAACTCTTATTGTGTAGTTGAACTCTTATTGTGTAGTTGAACTCTTATTGTGTAGTTGAACTCTTATTGTGTAGTTGAACTCTTATTGTGTAGTTGAACTCTTATTGTGTAGTCTAACTCTTATTGTGTAGTGTTACTCTTATTGTGTAGTTGAACTCTTATTGTGTAGTTGATCTCTTATTGTGTAGTCTAACTCTTATTGTGTAGTGTTACTCTTATTTTGGAATTGAACTGTTATTGTGTAGTCGAACTCTTATTGTGTAGTCTAACTCTTATTGTGTAGTCTAACTCTTATTGTGTAGTTGAACTCTTATTTTGTAGTCGAACTCTTATTGTGTAGTCAAACTCTTATTGTGTATTGTTACTCTTATTTTGGAATTGAACTGTTATTGTGTAGTCGAACTCTTATTGTGTAGTTGAACTCTTATTTTGTAGTCGAACTCTTATTGTGTAGTTGAACTCTTATTGTGTAGTTGAACTCTTATTGTGTAGTTGAACTCTTATTGTGTAGTCGAACTCTTATTGTGTAGTTGAACTCTTATTGTGTAGTTGAACTCTTATTGTGTAGTTGAACTCTTATTTTGGAATTGAACTCTTATTGTGTAGTTGAACTCTTATTGTGTAGTTGAACTCTTATTGTGTAGTTGAACTCTTATTTTGGAATTGAACTCTTATTGTGTAGTTGAACTATTATTTTGGAATTGAACTCTTATTGTGTAGTTGAACTCTTATTGTGTAGTTGAACTCTTATTTTGGAGTTGAACTCTTATTGTGTAGTTGAACTCTTATTTTGGAATTGAACTCTTATTTTGTACTCGAACTCTTATTGTGTAGTCGAACTCTTATTGTGTAGTCGAACTCTTATTGTGTAGTTGAACTCTTATTGTGTAGTTGAACTCTTATTGTGTAGTTGAACTCTTATTTTGGAATTGAACTCTTATTGTGTAGTTGAACTCTTATTGTGTAGTTGAACTCTTATTGTGTAGTTGAACTCTTATTTTGGAATTGAACTCTTATTTTGTAGTCGAACTCTTATTGTGTAGTCGAACTCTTATTGTGTAGTCGAACTCTTATGGTGTAGTCGAACTCTTATTGTGTAGTCGAACTCTTATTGTGTAGTTGAACTCTTATTGTGTAGTTGAACTCTTATTTTGGAATTGAACTCTTATTGTGTAGTTGAACTCTTATTGTGTAGTTGAACTCTTATTGTGTAGTTGAACTCTTATTGTGTAGTTGAACTATTATTTTGGAATTGAACTCTTATTTTGTAGTCGAACTCTTATTGTGTAGTCGAACTCTTATTGTGTAGTCGAACTCTTATTGTGTAGTCGAACTCTTATTTTGGAATTGAACTCTTATTGTGTAGTTGAACTCTTATTGTGTAGTTGAACTCTTATTGTGTGGTTGAAATCTTATTTTGGAATTGAACTCTTATTGTGTAGTTGAACTCTTATTGTGTAGTTGAACTCTTATTGTGTAGTTGAACTCTTATTTTGGAGTTGAACTCTTATTGTGTAGTTGAACTCTTATTTTGGAGTTGAACTCTTATTGTGTAGTTGAACTCTTATTGTGTAGTTGAACTCTTATTTTGGAGTTGAACTCTTATTGTGTAGTTGAACTCTTATTTTGGAGTTGAACTCTTATTGTGTAGTTGAACTATTATTTTGGAATTGAACTCTTATTGTGTAGTTGAACTCTTATTGTGTAGTTGAACTCTTATTTTGGAGTTGAACTCTTATTGTGTAGTTGAACTCTTATTGTGTAGTTGAACTCTTATTGTGTAGTTGAACTCTTATTTTGGAGTTGAACTCTTATTGTGTAGTTGAACTCTTATTGTGTAGTTGAACTCTTATTGTGTAGTTGAACTCTTATTGTGTAGTTGAACTCTTATTTTGGAGTTGAACTCTTATTGTGTAGTCGAACTCTTATTGTGTAGTCGAACTCTTATTGTGTAGTCGAACTCTTATTGTGTAGTTGAACTCTTATTTTGGAATTGAACTCTTATTTTGGAATTGAACTCTTATTGTGTAGTTGAACTCTTATTGTGTAGTTGAACTCTTATTTTGGAGTTGAACTCTTATTGTGTAGTCGAACTCTTATTGTGTAGTTGAACTCTTATTGTGTAGTTGAACTCTTATTGTGTAGTTGAACTCTTATTTTGGAATTGAACTCTTATTGTGTAGTTGAACTCTTATTGTGTAGTTGAACTCTTATTGTGTAGTTGAACTCTTATTTTGGAATTGAACTCTTATTTTGTAGTCAAACTCTTATTGTGTAGTCGAACTCTTATTGTGTAGTTGAACTCTTATTGTGTAGTTGAACTCTTATTGTGTAGTCGAACTCTTATTGTGTAGTTGAACTCTTATTGTGTAGTTGAACTCTTATTGTGTAGTTGAACTCTTATTGTGTAGTTGAACTCTTATTTTGGAATTGAACTCTTATTGTGTAGTTGAACTCTTATTGTGTAGTTGAACTCTTATTTTGGAATTGAACTCTTATTTTGTAGTCGAACTCTTATTGTGTAGTCGAACTCTTATTGTGTAGTCGAACTCTTATGGTGTAGTCGAACTCTTATTGTGTAGTCGAACTCTTATTGTGTAGTTGAACTCTTATTGTGTAGTTGAACTCTTATTTTGGAATTGAACTCTTATTGTGTAGTTGAACTCTTATTGTGTAGTTGAACTCTTATTGTGTAGTTGAACTCTTATTGTGTAGTTGAACTCTTATTGTGTAGTTGAACTCTTATTTTGGAATTGAACTCTTATTTTGTAGTCGAACTCTTATTGTGTAGTCGAACTCTTATTGTGTAGTCGAACTCTTATTGTGTAGTTGAACTCTTATTTTGGAATTGAACTCTTATTTTGGAATTGAACTCTTATTGTGTAGTCGAACTCTTATTGTGTAGTAGAACTCTTACTGTGTAGTCGAACTCTTATTGTGTAGTCGAACTCTTATTGTGTAGTCGAACTCTTATTGTGTAGTTGAACTCTTATTGTGTAGTTGAACTCTTATTTTGGAGTTGAACTCTTATTGTGTAGTTGAACTCTTATTGTGTAGTTGAACTCTTATTGTGTAGTTGAACTCTTATTTTGGAGTTGAACTCTTATTGTGTAGTTGAACTGTTATTGTGTAGTTGAACTCTTATTGTGTAGTTGAACTCTTATTTTGGAATTGTGTAGTTGAACTCTTATTGTGTAGTTGAACTCTTATTGTGTAGTTGAACTCTGATTTTGGAATTGAACTCTTATTGTGTAGTTGAACTCTTATTGTGTAGTTGAACTCTTATTGTGTAGTTGAACTCTTATTGTGTAGTTGAACTCTTATTTTGGAATTGAACTCTTATTTTGTACTCGAACTCTTATTGTGTAGTTGAACTCTTATTGTGTAGTTGAACTCTTATTGTGTAGTTGAACTCTTATTGTGTAGTTGAACTCTTATTTTGGAATTGAACTCTTATTTTGTAGTCGAACTCTTATTGTGTAGTCGAACTCTTATGGTGTAGTCGAACTCTTATTGTGTAGTCGAACTCTTATTGTGTAGTTGAACTCTTATTTTGGAATTGAACTCTTATTTTGGAATTGAACTCTTATTGTGTAGTCGAACTCTTATTGTGTAGTAGAACTCTTATTGTGTAGTCGAACTCTTATTGTGTAGTCGAACTCTTATTGTGTAGTCGAACTCTTATTGTGTAGTTGAACTCTTATTGTGTAGTTGAACTCTTATTTTGGAGTTGAACTCTTATTGTGTAGTTGAACTCTTATTGTGTAGTTGAACTCTTATTGTGTAGTTGAACTCTTATTTTGGAGTTGAACTCTTATTGTGTAGTTGAACTCTTATTGTGTAGTTGAACTCTTATTTTGGAGTTGAACTCTTATTGTGTAGTTGAACTGTTATTGTGTAGTTGAACTCTTATTGTGTAGTTGAACTCTTATTTTGGAATTGTGTAGTTGAACTCTTATTGTGTAGTTGAACTCTTATTGTGTAGTTGAACTCTGATTTTGGAATTGAACTCTTATTGTGTAGTTGAACTCTTATTGTGTAGTTGAACTCTTATTGTGTAGTTGAACTCTTATTGTGTAGTTGAACTCTTATTTTGGAATTGAACTCTTATTTTGTACTCGAACTCTTATTGTGTAGTCGAACTCTTATTGTGTAGTTGAACTCTTATGGTGTAGTCGAACTCTTATTGTGTAGTTGAACTCTTATTGTGTAGTTGAACTCTTATTGTGTAGTTGAACTCTTATTTTGGAATTGAACTCTTATTGTGTAGTTGAACTCTTATTGTGTAGTTGAACTCTTATTGTGTAGTTGAACTCTTATTTTGGAATTGAACTCTTATTGTGTAGTTGAACTCTTATTGTGTAGTTGAACTCTTATTGTGTAGTTGAACTCTTATTTTGGAATTGAACTCTTATTTTGTAGTCGAACTCTTATTGTGTAGTCGAACTCTTATTGTGTAGTTGAACTCTTATTGTGTAGTTGAACTCTTATTTTGGAATTGAACTCTTATTGTGTAGTCGAACTCTTATTGTGTAGTCGAACTCTTATTGTGTAGTAGAACTCTTATTGTGCAGTCGAACTCTTATTGTGTAGTTGAACTCTTATTGTGTAGTTGAACTCTTATTGTGTAGTTGAACTCTTATTGTGTAGTTGAACTCTTATTTTGGAATTGAACTCTTATTTTGGAATTGAACTCTCATTTTGGAATTGAACTCTTATTGTGTAGTCGAACTCTTATTGTGTAGTCGAACTCTTATTGTGTAGTCGAACTCTTATTGTGTAGTCGAACTCTTATTGTGTAGTTGAACTCTTATTGTGTAGTTGAACTCTTATTGTGTAGTTGAACTCTTATTTTGGAGTTGAACTCTTATTGTGTAGTTGAACTCTTATTGTGTAGTTGAACTCTTATTTTGGAATTGAACTCTTATTGTGTAGTTGAACTCTTATTGTGTAGTTGAACTCTTATTTTGGAATTGAACTCTTATTGTGTAGTTGAACTCTTATTGTGTAGTTGATCTCTTATTGTGTAGTTGAACTCTTATTGTGTAGTTGAACTCTTATTGTGTAGTTGAACTCTTATTTTGGAGTTGAACTCTTATTGTGTAGTTGAACTCTTATTGTGTAGTTGAACTCTTATTGTGTAGTTGAAATCTTATTTTGGAATTGAACTCTTATTGTGTAGTTGAACTCTTATTGTGTAGTTGAACTCTTATTGTGTAGTTGAACTCTTATTGTGTAGTTGAACTCTTATTTTGGAATTGAACTCTTATTTTGTACTCGAACTCTTATTGTGTAGTCGAACTCTTATTGTGTAGTTGAACTCTTATTGTGTAGTTGAACTCTTATTGTGTAGTCGAACTCTTATTGTGTAGTCTAACTCTTATTGTGTAGTGTTACTCTTATTGTGTAGTTGAACTCTTATTGTGTAGTTGAACTCTTATTGTGTAGTTGAAATCTTATTTTGGAATTGAACTCTTATTGTGTAGTTGAACTCTTATTGTGTAGTTGAACTCTTATTGTGTAGTTGAACTCTTATTGTGTAGTTGAACTCTTATTGTGTAGTTGAACTCTTATTGTGTAGTTGAACTCTTATTGTGTAGTTGAACTCTTATTGTGTAGTCTAACTCTTATTGTGTAGTGTTACTCTTATTGTGTAGTTGAACTCTTATTGTGTAGTTGATCTCTTATTGTGTAGTCTAACTCTTATTGTGTAGTGTTACTCTTATTTTGGAATTGAACTGTTATTGTGTAGTCGAACTCTTATTGTGTAGTCTAACTCTTATTGTGTAGTCTAACTCTTATTGTGTAGTTGAACTCTTATTTTGTAGTCGAACTCTTATTGTGTAGTCAAACTCTTATTGTGTATTGTTACTCTTATTTTGGAATTGAACTGTTATTGTGTAGTCGAACTCTTATTGTGTAGTTGAACTCTTATTTTGTAGTCGAACTCTTATTGTGTAGTTGAACTCTTATTGTGTAGTTGAACTCTTATTGTGTAGTTGAACTCTTATTGTGTAGTCGAACTCTTATTGTGGTCTAGTTAGAGAAATGACCGTTAAAGTGTGTTTGTTACCATGGAGACACAGCAGCTGCTCCGTCCAAGGTTAAAGTATCATAGCCAATGGGATGCTACGTACGTGACGTATTTATGTAAATTACTTCGTTGCGTATAGGAATGTAGTGTATTTTTGTTTGGGCGTATGCAAAGACAAAAAATGTAGTAAAGGTTTTTCCTTACTTGGATATTTTGTTCACAGAGGCTTTTGTTTGTAGAGGTACCACTGTATTTGATAAATGGGGACATTTGTCCACAAACATACTTGTAACATTCCAGTTGTCGTGCAGATGATACTGTGAGGAAAGAGTCTGTTCTAGGATTGTAGACCAGAGGACCAGGAAGCAGAAAACCAGGAAGGAACCTGCCGAAGGAGTAACTGTCCTGCTCAAAGAACATCAGCATCCCATCCATGGACTGGATACACAGAGAGTGATGTCCTAAAACATAGACCACAGAGAGTGATGTCCTGCTACTACTACTACTACTACTACTACTACTACTACTACTGCTACTACTACTACTACTACTACTACTACTGCTACTGCTACTGCTACTGCTACTACTGCTACTACTACTACTACTACTACTACTACTGCTACTGCTACTGCTACTGCTACTACTGCTACTACTACTACTACTACTACTACTGCTACTACTACTGCTACTGCTACTACTACTACTACTGCTACTACTACTGCTACTGCTACTGCTACTACTGCTACTGCTACTGCTACTACTGCTACTACTACTGCTACTGCTACTACTACTACTACTACTACTGCTACTACTACTACTACTGCTACTACTACTGCTACTACTACTGCTACTACTACTACTACTACTACTACTACTGCTACTACTACTACTACTACTACTGCTACTACTACTGCTACTGCTACTACTACTACTACTACTACTGCTACTACTACTACTGCTACTACTACTGCTACTGCTACTACTACTACTACTACTACTGCTACTACTACTACTACTGCTACTACTACTGCTACTACTACTGCTACTACTACTACTACTACTACTACTACTGCTACTACTACTACTACTACTACTGCTACTGCTACCCACAAACAAGGGTTCCCACTTTGATGTAATTCTAAATATGAGTATGTTTCCAAACCTGTGACTCCACCAAACGCTCCATAGATCATGTTACAGGACGTTCTCTGCAGATTGTGTTCATAAATTAACTTCAGCTGGTACTGGACACCATGTTCCACGTTCCCTGCAGTGGCTGAAAGACATAAACACAAACATTAAACATAAACACAAACACAATAAACATAAACACACACATTAAACATAAACACACACATTAAACATGAACACACATTAAACATAAACACAAACACATTAAACATAAACACAATAAACATAAACACATGCATAATAAACAAACACACACATTAAACATAAACACACTAAACATAAACACACACAATAAACATAAACATAAACACACACACACACACACACACACACACAATAAACAAACACACATTAAACATAAACACACACAATAAACAAACACACACATTAAACATAAACACAATAAACATAAACACAAACACAATAAACATAAACACATGCATAATAAACAAACACACACATTAAATAAACACACATTAAACATAAACACACACACACACACACACACACACAATAAACAAACACACACATTAAACATAAACACACTAAACATAAACACACAAACACAATAAACACACACATTAAACATAAACACACACACAATAAACATAAACATAAACACACACACACACATTAAACATAAACACAAACACGATAAACATAAACACACATTAAACATAAACACACACACACACACAATAAACATAAACACACACATTAAACATAAACACAAACACAATAAACATAAACACACACATTAAACATAAACACAAACACAATAAACATAAACACACACATTAAACATAAACACACTCAACAAACACACACACTAAACATAAACACAAACACGATAAACATAAACACACACATACACAATAAACACACACATTAAACATAAACACACACATTAAACATAAACACACACAATAAACATAAACACACACATTAAACATAAACACACTAAACATAAACACACACATTAAACATAAACACAAACACACACACACACACACAAAATAAACACACACATTAAACATAAACACACACATGAACTCACCCACTGCCATCGACACATATATACGTTAATCACGAGTGAGGAGCGGTCTCGCACAGCCTGTCACTGAAAATCAGACTGGTTTCCAAGCACTGTTGTCAACTTGGCGCATTTGTCAATATATTTAATGGTTTTTCAGACCCCCCTAGCGCCCAAATTTGTGAAAAGCGCATGACATAAAATCTAGTGCTTTTTTGCTGGTGAGTTGGGGCGAAATTTATTGACAGGCGCTAGAGATGAAACCGTCGTTTTTCATAGTTTTTCCTCTCCTCCATTTGCTGCCTGTACTGTCCTTTGCTTGCCTGGCTGCACGTTCACAGACGGGACTCGCATACACACACTGCGCACCATGCGCGGGAGGTACGAGCACCATGCGCGGATGTGCAGACCATTAGAGTATAGACGGAGTTACGACAATGATCCTGTCATTCCGTTCACATCATGGGGCCAGTCCAAAGGCGACTCTTCTGCATAGACTTCTATTGACAATAGGAACAAATTGTGCGCCTGTGACCCAGGCTGTTTCTGTCCCCTCAATATCACAACGATTCTACTCAGGAAGCACTCGCCAAGCAGCAGCTCTCGTAAAAACAAACAAAAAAAACGCATTACACAACACGCTAAAATGCTAGCCTGGCATGCATAATGATCATTATCCGTGGGGGAAGGACATGTCACTGACTGACTCCAGGGTAATAAAGCTGGCTCACCAGGATACTAAAATGCATAGTATGATCTATCTATCTATCTTGTTGAGACAAACAGTTAAATTCTCCCTTCATTGTCGATGCTACTTAAAACAGCCCCCCCCAGCAGGCTAGCCTAAAGTACTCCTGGTAGGGTCTCCCATGACAAAGAGGTCTCGGGGGAGGGGTCAGAGAAAGTGTGGTCAAGTAAGAGTGAATATATATATATATATTGCCTATTGCCATTAACACCTATGCCCTGCCAGTAATCAGATACCCAGCTGGGATAATATCCTGGCCACTGGAAGAGATACAAGCCACTGATATCAAGACAAGGAAACTCCTTACCATGCATGGAGGGTTCCACCCCAAGTCCAGTGTCCTGAGGCTGTACACTAAGAGAAAGGAAGGGGGCCGAGGACTAGTAAGTGTCAGAACTACTGTCCAGGAGGAAACGGCGAACCTCCAGGAATACATCAAGAAAATGGCCCCCAATGACCAACTGCTAAGTGAATGCCTCAGGCAACAAAAGCCCAGTAAGGTCGAGGAACCAGAGGGGCTATCATGGAGGGACAAACCCTTGCATGGCGTGTACCATCAGCAAATTGAGGAAGTGGCTGATATGGAAAAGACATACCAGTGTCTGGAAAAGGCTGGACTAAAGGACAGCACAGAGACACTACTCATGGCTGCACAAGAACAAGCCCTGAACACCAGAGCAATAGAGGCCGGGGTCTACCACATCAGACAGGACCCCAGGTGTAGGCTGTGTAGAGAAGCCCCTGAAACAGTCCAGCACATCACAGCAGGGTGTAAGATGGTGGCAGGTAAGGCATACATGGAGAGGCATAACCAGGTAGAGGACATACTGTACAGGAACATCTGTAAAGAGTATGGACTGGAGGTCAAGGGTCAAGATGGGAGAACCCCCCAAAGGTGACAGAGAACAAACAGGCCAAGATCCTGTGGGACTTCCAGATCCAGACTGACAAGATGGTGATGGCCAATCAGCCTGACATAGTGGTGGTGGATAAACATGAGAAGACAGTGATGGTGATAGATGTAGCAGTCCCCAGTGATAGCAACATGAGAAAGAAAGAACATGAGAAGAGAAGAGAAATACCAAGGGCTGAAAGAGGAGTTAGAGAAAATGTGGAGTGCGAAGGCAACAGTGGTACCAGTAGTGATGGGGGCACTCGGGGCAGTGACCCCCAAGCTGGGACAATGTCTCCAGCAGATACCAGGAACAACATCAGAGATCTGTGTCCAAAAGAGCGCATTGTTAGGAACAGCTAAGATCCTGCGCAGAACCCTCAGGCTCCCAGACCTCTGGTAGAGGACCCGAGTCTGAAGGAGACACCGCCCACGTGGGGCGAGAGGAACATTTATATATATATATATATATATATATATATATATATATATATATATATATATATATATACACTCAACAAAAATATAAACGCAACACTTTTGTTTTTGCTCCCATTTTTCATGAGATGGACTTAAAGATCTAAAATTCATTCCAGATCCACAATATTACCATTTCTCTCAAACATTGTTCACAAATCTGTCTAAATGTGTGATAGTGAGCACTTGTGCTTTGCTGAGATAATCCATCCCACCTCACAGGTGTGCCACATCAAGATGCTGATCTGACATCACGATTAGTGCACAGGTGTGCCTTATACTGCCCACAATAAAAGGCCACCCTGAAATGTGCAGTTTTTTTGCTTTATTGGGGGTCTGGGGACTCAGAACCAGTCAGTATCTGGTGTGACCACCATTTGCCTCATGCAGTGCAACACATCTTCTTCACATAGAGTTTATCAGATTGTCAATTGTGTCCTGTGGAATGTTTGTCCACTCCTCTTCAATGGCTGTGCCAAGTTGCTGGATATTAGTGGGAACTGGTACACGCTGTCGAATACGCCGGTCAAGCACATCCCAAACATGCTCAATGGGTGACATGTCTGGTGAGTATGCTGGCCATGCAAGAACTGGGACATTTTCAGCTTCCAAGAATTGTGTACAGATCCTTACAACATGGGGCCGTGTGTTATCTTACTGAAACATGAGGTGATGTTCATGGATGTATGGCACAACAATGGGCCTCAGGATCTCATCACGGTATCTCTGTGCATTCAAAATGCCATCCATAAAATGCACCTGTGTTCTTGGTCCATAACAGATGCCTGCCCATACCATAACCCCACCACCACCATGGGCCACTCCATCCACAACATTGACATCAGCAAAGCGCTCACCCACACGACGCCACACACGCTGTCTGCCATCTGCCCTGAACAATGTAAACCCACATTCATCCGTGAAGAGAACACCTCTCCAACGTGCCAGACGCCATCCAATGTGAGCATTTGCCCACTCAAGTCTGTTACGGCGACGATCTGGAGTCAGGTTAGGACCCCGATGAGGACGACGAGCATGCAGTTGAGCTTCCCTGAGACGGTTTCTGACAGTTTGTGCAGAAATTGTTTGGTTATGCAAACCAATTGTTTCAGCAGCTGTCTGAGTGGGTGGTCTCAGACCATCTTGGAGGTGAACCTGCTGGATGTGGAGGTCCTGGGCTGGTGTGGTCACACGTGGTCTGCGGTTGTGAGGCCGGTTGGATGTACTGCCATATTCCCTGAAACGCCTTTGGAGACGGCTTATGGTGGAGAAATGAACATTCAATGCACGAGCAACAGATGTGGTTGACATTCCTGCTGTCAGCATGACAACTGCACGGTCCCTCAATGCTTGTGACATCTGTGGTATTTTACTGTGAGACAAAACTGCACATTTCAGAGTGTCCTTTTATTGTGGGCAGTATAAGGTACACCTGTGCACTAATAATGTCAGATCAGCATCTTGATGTGGCACACCTGTGAGGTGGGATGGATTATCTCAGCAAAGCACAAGTGCTCACTATCACACATTTAGACAGATTTGTGAACAATGTTTGAGAGAAATGGTAATCTCAGATCTGTCGAATAGGACTAGGTGTTGATATCCCTAAATAAGTTCGAGCACGTAATCTGAGGAGTTCAGGAAAGTGTGATGGCATCCTTCGGGTTGTCAAGTGGGCGCCCTCTTTCACTGGTGTTTCGCTGATTGGCCCACGACACCTCCAGAGGGTTCAGCAGTGAGTCCCAGCGTCCCAGGTTCACTCCCTAGATGCCATCAACTCACCTGAAGGCCCAGGTCACATCCTTTCTTTTAATCCACAGCCACCGGCTCCCCTTCTCAGCAGCTGCAGAGAGGTCCTTGACTGCCTGCCTGTGGGACTTCCCTCGTACTCCCATCTCCCTGAGGAACCTGGATGTTGAGGTGGCTATGAATCCTCTGCAGCCCACTTCCACTGGGCGTACGAATGCCTTCCAGCCTTGCTGTTGCGCATCTGCAGCGAGGTCAGCATATCTCAGCCTCTTGCGCTCATAGGCCTCCTCCACTGCACCCTCCCAGGGCACCGTGAGCTCAATAATGTACACAAGCCTGAGGGAGGGTGACCACAGCACAAGGTCCGGTCGCAGGTCGGTGGACGCGATCTCAGCTGGAAAGCAGAGCCTCCTGTCCAGGTCAGCCAGCAGCTTCCAGTCCCGTGCTCTGCCCAGCTGCCCAGGGTCAGATCTTAAGGTGGTGAGGCTGGCTTGTCCCTCCCGGACAAACGGTGTTGTCTGCCAACGGGACGACGTGGGCGGAAGGGCATTGACACTTGTAATATTGTGTATCTGGAATGAATTTTAGATCTTTAAGTTCATCTCGTGAAAAATGGGAGCAAAAACAAAAGTGTTGCGTTTATATTTTTGTTGAGTATATATATATATATATATATATATATATATATATATATATATATATATATATATATATATATATATACAATAGCACATTCTAGTGCATTTTGGAAGTGCCCCTAGCTCCTTATGTTGTTTGGGAGTTGGCAACACTGTTTCCATGTGCTCCGCTATTTTACCCAGGCACAGATCCTCCTGGGTGGATTGGACCCCTAAAAGGTCCAGGAAACATGGAGTAAAACCCAGGTAATTTAAACCGCTGATAATGCTCTGTTCTGGGGCAGAATATAAAGGTATATTCATATATTTATATTATATAAAGGTATAAGTCCAGTTTACGGAGCCTTGGTACTACAAAACCAATGGGGAAATTAGACTTTGACACATGTAAATGGATTTTGCTCTTCAGTAGTTGCTAGGGCATCCCCTTTCAAAGTCAACAGAGACATTGGCCGCATAGTTGTTTTTGCATTTTTCTGGGAGGTATTTTTTCATGTGCGTCCCCGCTACGAGGAACCACAGTTTTAACTGGTGATGCTCCAGTGTAATAGGGGCCAGCTTCGGAGGGTGCGTTACCCGGGCAAAGACAAAGGGACATGGGATCCCTTTAGTGGATTTTTGCCCTCCGAACCTCCAGATCGAAATGCATTTATGAAGCCCTGCCTCTGAAGGGCCTATGCCTTCCGTTTGTCGGTTCAGCGGTAGGTTCCTTCAACATTGTGGACTGGTACACGTTAGGTATTCGGGAGGGGAGGCTGGGAGGACAGGGCTCCGGCCTCCAGGAGAGGATGCGAGACAGGAAGACGCGCCGTCTCCCTCAGCGGCTCTCCAACGGGATCCACGAGTGCCAGGCGGTGTCTGGGGTCTGTCCGAACCTGGCGGCGGGTTGGGGTCCCGGCCACGGCAGCCATAGCTCATGAGGGCACGTTATAAATAACTATGTTTCTCCAATCCTGTTCACACATGGCAGTGGGCGCAGTAATAGCTCCGGCGCTGGTCCAACTGCCGTGTATAGCCCCGGAGGGCATGCTGCTCGTGCGGTGCGCTCTGAGGGGGCGGTGTGTTCCTTTTCCCTGGCCCCCGCACAGGTCTGTCGCCCTAACCGAGGAGGCCCCTTTCCCGTCCCGCCCGACTGGTGGGCTCACAGGGGAGGTTGGGGATGCCCTCCTCGGGACCGGCGACTCTCCTGGGGGCCTTGGATCACCTCTTCCGCCCCCTCGGATCACTGCACTGCCGCGGGTGGGCTCCACATACCCTCCACCCTCGAGCCTATCCTAGTTGATCTTCCAGTATAGCAGCATATGCTTGTCCCACAGATTAAACCACGGAATGACCAGTACAGTGAAACTACGAATGGCTCATTAAATCAGTTATGGTTCCTTTCTTCAGTGAGGTGAGTCCCGAGCAGGTGGGGCTCTCTCTTCATGCGTCTGGCTCTGCTGGTCGTGAGCCCACATTGGCAGGTGGGGAGTTTGACTGGGGTGGTACAAGGGTCAAACGCTAACGCAGGTGTCCTAAGGCGAGCTCAGGTAGGACAGAAACCTCCCGTGGAGCAGAGGGGAACGTGGTCTCAGACCATCATGAGAGACATGAAGAGCTTCCACTTTGGTTTTGTAGTACCAAGGCTCTGTAGAATTTTTAGAATTTTCCTAAGCTCCGGACTTAGAAATATTTTTTACAGAGCCTTGGAACCACAGAACCAAAGCTACAAAAGTTTCTAAGTTCAATGTGGACTTAGAAAAGTTATGAAAATTCTACAGTCTTGGTACTACAAAACCATAGGTAGAAGTTTTTTTCCGTTTTGTAGTACCAAGGCACCGGTTGTCTTATGGGGCCGGTTTAAAGGGTTTAGCCCGAGGAGGGGGCTTAAGTTTGGGGTGCCAGGGACCAGCTGGGGTGGTAGGTCCCTGGAGGTCCTGTAGAGGCCGGGTGTGTCTAGATTGTGGGAGGGGATAGTGAGCCTTTTTTCCTTTCGCCTGTCACTGAAAATCAGGCGTGTACTCATTGAATTTTGGTGTAGTACCAACCCAATCCTGTAGGGGGGGACCATGGGAATCGGTTTGTGGGTGGGGCACAACTGGTGTTGGCAGAGGAAGAAGGACGAGGTTGAGTGAAGATGGCAAAAAAGCGGAGATGTAGCGAACTGAGGCAGCTGGCGGTGGAAGAAAGCAGGTTTAGGAGTATTTCAGGAGATACTGCGGCAGGTGAGGGGGAAAGAGAAGGGAGAGTAGGTCGGAGATACCCAGCAAAGAAGAAGGGCAGAGTGAGCGGGTGTGGTGCGCACCATGTGCCCTCGAAGGACCGAGGGCACCAGCATAGCCCAGGTGAATCCGGTTCAGAGGATCCCAGTGAACCAGACCCGGATACTTCAGACGAATAGCTGCCGTCTGGTTCGTCTGACACCAACACAGCCTCATCGCCGGAGCGGGAGCCAGATCGCTCCGATAATGGACGTGACAGAGGTAAGAATTAACCCCCATTCAGTCCATGTTACATGAACACCATTTTCCTCCAGTTGTATTATGGGCACCTGTTGTTAATCATTATGGTAATTATGTGTTACAGGTGGTGGGTCCAGCAGGGCCCCATCCCTTCTCTTGGTGGAGGACAAAGAAAGAAAGATAAACATTTATATATATATATATATATATATATATATAAATGTTTTGGTTTTTTTTAACTCCGGTTTCCTCCCACCATCCAAACACATGGGGTGGCTGTGGTTCAGTTGGTAGAGTGGGTCGCCCAATGACCGAGAGGTTGGCGGTTTGCGTCCCGGCTCTGGCTATCCACATGTCGAAGTGTCCTTGGGCAAGACACTGAACCCTGACTTAGGCCCCCAGTAGGACTTACCATAGACCTTAGAAACCTACTGGTGTATGAGTGTGTGTGTGAATGGGTGAATGAGAGGCTAATGTAAAGCGCTTTGAGCACCATGAAGTTGGAAAAGAACTATATAAATGCAGAACATTTACCATTTACATGCACTGATAGGTTAATTGGTTAATCTAAAAATTGTCCATAGGTGTGAATGTGAGAGTGATTGTTTGTCTATGTATGTTCAGCCCTGCGATGAACTGGAGACTCATACAGGGTGTACCCCGCCTTCACCCATTGTAGCTGGATTAGGCCCCCAGTGACCCCCGCGACCCTAGTGAGGATAAAGCGGGTTCAGGTAATGAATGAATGAATGAATGAATGTTTCTTTTTTCCCTCTTCAATATCATAAAGAATGAAATGATTTATTACATTATGAATTATTGTCCTATATATGTACATCATTTACAGGTGTATCAGCTAGGGGCTGGGACCAGGACCAGGACCAGGGCTGGGGTCAAGCCAGCTAGGAACCCCTGGGGTTGGCGTTTACTGCAACACCGGGCCCTCAGAACGCTGCTGCAGACTTAGACTCCAATGAGCCGCCGATTACCTAGACCTGTTTGTGACAGATGAGCTGCTGCAGCATATTTGCGATCAGACCAAATTGTATGCTCGTCAGTAGTTTGAAGCCAACCCTGAGGCGCTACCCCACAGCAGAGGTAATGCCTGGAAGCCAGTGTCAGTCCCACAACTGAAAACATTCTTTGCACTGAGTTTCCTCACTGGCTACATCAAAAAGCCACGCCTTGACTTATACTGGAGTGTAGAGGAAATAGATGCAACACCATATTTCAGCCAGACAATGTCCAGGAACAGATTTAAATTATATGGAGGTTCCTCCATTTCAACAACAATGACACACAAAATACTGCTGATAAAATGTACAAAGTCCACCCAGTGTTAGATTATCTTGAAGGGAAATGCAAAGAACTGTACCAGCCAGGAAAAAACATTTGTATTGATGAGGACATGATGCAGTGGCGGGGGCGCCTATCATTCCGAGTGTATAACCCACAAAAGCCGGTGAAGTATGGTATAAAATGGTACATTCTGTGTGACTCTGCGACAGGGTACTGCTTCAACTTGCGGCCTTATGTGGGTGAAGGTAGTACTCTGCCAGAGATAGTGTTCTCTCTGCTTGATCGTCTCCAGGGTCATGGTTATACTGTCTACATGGACCATTTCTATAATTCTGTGTCCCTGTGTGAACGCTTACTGAGAGCACAGACAAACGTCTGTGGAACCCTCAGGAAAAACAGGGGAGAGCCAGTGATCATCAGGGATATCAAAAACTCTGACCTGGGGGCAGAGGAAGGAATTGTGCGGCACAATGGGCGCATGATGGTGGTAGCTTGGCAGGACAAACGAATGGTGAAGATGGTGACAACCTGCCACCAAGACAGAATGGAAGGGGTTGATGTGTGGCAGAGGGGGCAGAGACATAGAGTGACCCAGTTTAAACCAGCGTGTGTGATCGCCTACAACTCCAACATGAATGGTGTGGATAAACTGGACCAGAATGTGGCCCACTACCCCTTCATAAGGAGGTCCCTAAACTGGTCAAAGAAGTTTGTGGCTTCCATGTTCCAAAGTGTTTAACCATATGTTCTTTATAGGGCCACAAATCCACAACAATGTACGTCACTTTTGGAGTTCACACGCAGGGTCGTTAGGATGTGTTCAGGGAAGCAGCATGGGGTGCTGGAGGACCAGACCAGGTAGACCAGGTCCACTATCCCAGAGCACCGGACAACATGGACCCTGAAAGTAGGCTGTATGGTAACATGGCGAGGCACCGACTGGACCATGTGATGCCCACCACCAAGAAGACCAGGCCAACACGGAGGTGTGGGGTCTGTGTACGCAGGGGCCACCGCACTGAGACCAGGGTGTGGTGTGTTTCCTGTCGTGTGGCGTTACATGAAAATGTTTAACAACAAATCACACACAGAGAAATAGTACACTGATGAAGACATGTTTATAAATACATGACTGTTTTTATATCAAACACCTTGTTTTTGTTTCATAGAAGTCTACACTTTCTCTTTATGTGTTCTGTGTTTATGTAGTTTATGTTTATGTAGTTTATGTTTATGTAGTTTATGTAATTTATGTTTATGTAGTTTATGTAGTTTATGTTTATGTAGTTTATGTTTATGTAGTTTATGTAATTTATGTTTATGTAGTTTATGTTTATGTAGTTTATGTAATTTATGTTTATGTAGTTTATGTTTATGTAGTTTATGTAGTTTATGTTTATGTAGTTTATGTTTATGTAGTTTATGTAGTTTATGTTTATGTAGTTTATGTAGTTTATGTAGTTTATGTTTATGTAGTTTATGTAGTTTATGTTTATGTAGTTTATGTTTATGTAGTTTATGTTTATGTAGTTTATGTTTATGTAGTTTATGTTTATGTAGTTTATGTTTATGTAGTTTATGTTTATGTAGTTTATGTTTATGTAGTTTATGTTTATGTAGTTTATGTAGTTTATGTTTATGTAGTTTATGTAGTTTATGTTTATGTAGTTTATGTAGTTTATGTTTATGTAGTTTATGTTTATGTAGTCATAAAACTCAATATTCTGTGGGTCTTCAAAAATCAGTCAAAATTTTCCAAAACTGCTGGAACTGTGAGACTGGCTGTTCAGAAAATTGCTAGCAGTGAATGAGTTAAACATAAACACACACATTAAACATAAACACACACATTAAACATAAACACACACATTAAACATAAACACACACACACACACATTAAACATAAACACACACATTAAACATAAACACACACACATTAAACATAAACACACACACACACATTAAACATAAACACACACACATTAAACATAAACACACACATTAAACATAAACACACACACATTAAACATAAACACACACATTAAACATAAACACACACATTAAACATAAACACACACACACACATTAAACATAAACACACACACATTAAACATAAACACACACATTAAACATAAACACACACACACACATTAAACATAAACACACACACATTAAACATAAACACACACATTAAACATAAACACACACACATTAAACATAAACACACACACATTAAACATAAACACACACACACACATTAAACATAAACACACACACATTAAACATAAACACACACATTAAACATAAACACACACACATTAAACATAAACACACACACATTAAACATAAACACACACATTAAACATAAACACACACACATTAAACATAAACACACACATTAAACATAAACACACACACATTAAACATAAACACACACACATTAAACATAAACACACACACATTAAACATAAACACACACACATTAAACATAAACACACACACATTAAACATAAACACACACACACACATTAAACATAAACACACACACATTAAACATAAACACACACATTAAACATAAACACACACATTAAACATAAACACACACACATTAAACATAAACACACACACACACATTAAACATAAACACACACATTAAACATAAACACACACATTAAACATAAACACACACATTAAACATAAACACACACATTAAACATAAACACACACACATTAAACATAAACACACACATTAAACATAAACACACACACACACATTAAACATAAACACACACACATTAAACATAAACACACACACACACATTAAACATAAACACACACACATTAAACATAAACACACACACATTAAACATAAACACACACATTAAACATAAACACACACACATTAAACATAAACACACACACACACACATTAAACATAAACACACACACATTAAACATAAACACACACACATTAAACATAAACACACACATTAAACATAAACACACACATTAAACATAAACACACACACATTAAACATAAACACACACACATTAAACATAAACACACACATTAAACATAAACACACACACACACATTAAACATAAACACACACACACATTAAACATAAACACACACATTAAACATAAACACACACACATTAAACATAAACACACACACACACATTAAACATAAACACACACACATTAAACATAAACACACACATTAAACATAAACACACACACATTAAACATAAACACACACACATTAAACATAAACACACACACATTAAACATAAACACACACACACATTAAACATAAACACACACACATTAAACATAAACACACACATTAAACATAAACACACACATTAAACATAAACACACACACATTAAACATAAACACACACACATTAAACATAAACACACACACATTAAACATAAACACACACATTAAACATAAACACACACACATTAAACATAAACACACACACATTAAACATAAACACACACACATTAAACATAAACACACACATTAAACATAAACACACACACATTAAACATAAACACACACATTAAACATAAACACACACACATTAAACATAAACACACACACATTAAACATAAACACACACATTAAACATAAACACACACATTAAACATAAACACACACACATTAAACATAAACACACACACACACATTAAACATAAACACACACACATTAAACATAAACACACACATTAAACATAAACACACACATTAAACATAAACACACACACATTAAACATAAACACACACATTAAACATAAACACACACACATTAAACATAAACACACACACATTAAACATAAACACACACACACATTAAACATAAACACACACATTAAACATAAACACACACATTAAACATAAACACACACACATTAAACATAAACACACACACATTAAACATAAACACACACACATTAAACATAAACACACACACATTAAACATAAACACACACACACACATTAAACATAAACACACACATTAAACATAAACACACACACATTAAACATAAACACACACACATTAAACATAAACACACACACATTAAACATAAACACACACACATTAAACATAAACACACACACATTAAACATAAACACACACACATTAAACATAAACACACACATTAAACATAAACACACACACATTAAACATAAACACACACATTAAACATAAACACACACACATTAAACATAAACACACACACATTAAACATAAACACACACACACACACATTAAACATAAACACACACACATTAAACATAAACACACACATTAAACATAAACACACACACATTAAACATAAACACACACACACACATTAAACATAAACACACACATTAAACATAAACACACACACACACATTAAACATAAACACACACATTAAACATAAACACACACACATTAAACATAAACACACACACATTAAACATAAACACACACACACACATTAAACATAAACACACACATTAAACATAAACACACACACATTAAACATAAACACACACATTAAACATAAACACACACACACATTAAACATAAACACACACACACACATTAAACATAAACACACACATTAAACATAAACACACACATTAAACATAAACACACACATTAAACATAAACACACACACACATTAAACATAAACACACACATTAAACATAAACACACACACATTAAACATAAACACACACACATTAAACATAAACACACACACATTAAACATAAACACACACATTAAACATAAACACACACACACACATTAAACATAAACACACACACATTAAACATAAACACACACATTAAACATAAACACACACACACACATTAAACATAAACACACACACATTAAACATAAACACACACACACACATTAAACATAAACACACACATTAAACATAAACACACACACACATTAAACATAAACACACACACATTAAACATAAACACACACACATTAAACATAAACACACACATTAAACATAAACACACACACACACATTAAACATAAACACACACACATTAAACATAAACACACACACACACATTAAACATAAACACACACATTAAACATAAACACACACACACATTAAACATAAACACACACACATTAAACATAAACACACACATTAAACATAAACACACACACATTAAACATAAACACACACATTAAACATAAACACACACACATTAAACATAAACACACACACATTAAACATAAACACACACACATTAAACATAAACACACACATTAAACATAAACACACACACATTAAACATAAACACACACACATTAAACATAAACACACACACATTAAACATAAACACACACATTAAACATAAACACACACACATTAAACATAAACACACACACACATTAACTCACTCACTGCCATTGACGTATATATACGTCAATTGAAATACTTACGCTCACTGCCATCGACGCATATATACGTCAATCACGGGCGAGGGGCGGGGAGCGGTCTCGCGCAGCCTGTCACTGAAAATCAGACTGGTTTCCAAGTGCTCCGCTATTTTAGATCCTCCTGAGCAGATTGGACCCCTAAAATGTCCCGGAACCATGGTGTAAAGCCCAGGTAAATTAAACCGCTCATAATGCTCTTTTTATGGGGCAGAATAACAGAGCATGCGCCCCCTCTAAACGGACCGGGGATCAGCGGTCTGAAGCCGCGCGTTTAATCCGCTCATAATGCTCTGTTTATGGGCAGAATAACAGAGCATGCGCCCCCTCTAAACGGACCGGGGATCAGCGGTCTGAAGCCGCGCGTTTAATCCGCTCATAATGCTCTGTTTATGGGCAGAATAACAGAGCATGCGCCCCTTCTAAACGGACCGGGGATCAGCGGTGTGAAGCCGCGCGTTTAATCCGCTCATAATGCTCTGTTTATGGGCAGAATAACAGAGCATGCGCCCCCTCTAAACGGACCGGGGATCAGCGGTGTGAAGCCGCGCGTTTAATCCGCCCATAACGCTCTGGTCTGGGGCTGCATATGAAGGCATAATCATATTTATATAATATAAAGGTATAAGTCCAGTCTGGTTTTGTAGTACCATGCCTCCATAAAAATATTTCTAAGTCCACACTGGAGCGCCACCAGTTAAAACTCTCGTTCCTTGTAACGTGGATGTACTTGAAAAAATACCTCCCAGAAAAGCGCTAAATGCACTATGCAGGCGGTGTCCCCGTTGACTTTGAATGGGGATGCCCTAGCAACTACCAAAGAGCAAAATCCGTTTACGTGTGGCAAAGTGTGGACTTAGAAATATTTTTATAGAGGCATGGTACTACCCGGGTGAAGCTGTGGACTTAGAAATATTTTTATAGAGGCATGGTACTACCCGGGTGAAGCTGAAATATTTCTAAGTCCACACTTTGCCACACGTAAACGGATTTTGCTCTTTGGTAGTTGCTAGGGCATCCCTATTCAAAGTCAATGGAGACACCTTCTGCATAGTGCATTTAGCACTTTTCTGGGAGGTATTTTTTCAAGTACATCCACGTTATAAGGAACGAGAGTTTTAACTGGTGGTGCTCCAGTGTAATAAGAGGCCAGCTTCGGAGGGTGCGTTACCCGTGCAAAGATAGAGGGACATCGGATCCCTTTATTGGATTTATGCCCTCCGAACCTCCAGATCGAAAGGCATTTATGAAGCCCCGCCTCTGAAGGGCCTATGCTCTCCGTTTGTCGGTTCAGCGGTAGGTTCCTTCAACATTGCGGGCTGGTACACGTTAGGTATTCGGGAGGGGAGGACAGGGCTCCGGCCTCCAGGAGAGGATGCGGGACAGAGATGCGCTGTCTCCCTCAGTGGCTCTCCAACGGTATCCGCGAGTGCCAGGCGGTGCCTGGGGTCCGTCTAACCCGGCGGCGGGTTGCGGTCCCGGTCACGGCGGCCAGAGCTGACGCGGGTCCGTTATAAATAACTATGTTTCTCTTATCCTTGTTCACACACGGCAGTGGGCGCGGTTACAGCTCCGGCGGCGGAGCGCTGGCCCCAGCGGCTGTGTATAACCCCGGGGTGCGCGCTGCTCGCGCGGTGCGCTCTGAGGGGGCGGTGTGTTCCTTTTCCCTGGCCCCCGCCCAGGTCTGTCGCCCTAACCGAGGAGGCCCCTTTCCCGTCCCGCCCTACTAAAGGGCTCACAGGGGGGGGTTGGGGATGCCCTCCTCGGGACCGGCGACTCTCCTGGGGGCCTTGGATCGCCTCCTCCGCCCCCTCGGATCACCGCACTGCCGCGGGTGGGCTCCACCTTCGGGGCTATCCTAGTTGATCCTCCAGTATAGCAGCATATGCTTGTCCCACATATTAAACCGCTGGAAGGTCGGTACAGTGAAACTACGAATGGCTCATTAAATCAGTTATGGTTCCTTTGGTCGGTGAGGTGAGTCCCGAGCAGGCGGGGCTCTCTCTTCATGCGTCCGGCTCTGCCGGTTCTGACCCCACATTGGCAGGTGGGGAGTTTGACTGGGGCGGTACGAAGGGAACGTGAGCTGGGGTCTCAGACCATCGTGAGAGGCTCAGGGAGAACAGACACTCCCGTAGAGCAGAAGGGAACGTGAGCTGGGGTCTCAGACCATCGTGAGAGGCTCAGGGAGAACAGACACTCCCGTGGAGCAGAAGGGAACGTGAGCGGCTCAGGGAGAACAGACACTCCCGTGGAGCAGAAGGGAACGTGAGCGGCTCAGGGAGAACAGGCACTCCCGTAGAGCAGAAGGGAACGTGAGCTGGGGTCTCAGACCATCGTGAGAGGCTCAGGGAGAACAGACACTCCCGTAGAGCAGAAGGGAACGTGAGCTGGGGTCTCAGACCATCGTGAGAGGCTCAGGGAGAACAGACACTCCCGTGGAGCAGAAGGGAACGTGAGCGGTACAGGGAGAACAGACACTCCCGTAGAGCAGAAGGGAACGTGAGCTGGGGTCTCAGACCATCGTGAGAGGCTCAGGGAGAAAAGACACTCACATAAAGTAAAAGGGAACGTGAGCTGGGTAAACGGCCTCCTCCTAGTCCCAAGGGGTTTTTTTTAACCTTTTTGGAATATTTCTAAGTCCAGTGTGGACTTAGAAAATTTTATCATTATATTTGTAGTACCAAGGGTTTTTTTTATTTTTTGGAATATTTCTAAGTCCAGTGTGGACTTAGAAAATTTTATCTCTATATTTGTAGTACCAAGGGGTTTTTTTTAACCTTTTTGGAATATTTCTAAGTCCAGTGTGGACTTAGAAAATTTTATCATTATATTTGTAGTACCAAGGGTTTTTTTTATTTTTTGGAATATTTCTAAGTCCAGTGTGGACTTAGAAAATTTTATCTCTATATTTGTAGTACCAAGGGGTTTTTTTTAACCTTTTTGGAATATTTCTAAGTCCAGTGTGGACTTAGAAAAATTTCAAAAAATAAAAAAAACCCTTGGTACTACAAACATAAAGATAGAAAATTTTCTAAGTCCACGTTGGACTTAGAAAAATTTCAAAAAAATAAAAAAAAACCCTTGGTACTACAAATGGAAAGATAGAAAATTTTCTAAGTCCACTTTGGACTTAGAAAAATTCCAAAAAATAAAAAAAACCCTTGGTACTACAAATGGAAAGATAGAAAATTTTCTAAGTCCACTTTGGACTTAGAAAAATTCCAAAAAATAAAAAAAACCCTTGGTACTACAAATGGAAAGATAGAAAATTTTCTAAGTCCACTTTGGACTTAGAAAAATTCCAAAAAATAAAAAAAACCCTTGGTACTACAAATGGAAAGATAGAAAATTTTCTAAGTCCACTTTGGACTTAGAAAAATTCCAAAAAATAAAAAAAACCCTTGGTACTACAAATGGAAAGATAGAAAATTTTCTAAGTCCACTTTGGACTTAGAAAAATTCCAAAAAATAAAAAAAAACCCTTGGTACTACAAATGGAAAGATAGAAAATTTTCTAAGTCCACTTTGGACTTAGAAAAATTCCAAAAAATAAAAAAAACCCTTGGTACTACAAATGGAAAGATAGAAAATTTTCTAAGTCCACTTTGGACTTAGAAAAATTCCAAAAAATAAAAAAAACCCTTGGTACTACAAATGGAAAGATAGAAAATTTTCTAAGTCCACTTTGGACTTAGAAAAATTCCAAAAAATAAAAAAAACCCTTGGTACTACAAATGGAAAGATAGAAAATTTTCTAAGTCCACTTTGGACTTAGAAAAATTCCAAAAAATAAAAAAAAACCCTTGGTACTACAAATGGAAAGATAGAAAATTTTCTAAGTCCACTTTGGACTTAGAAAAATTCCAAAAAATAAAAAAAACCCTTGGTACTACAAATGGAAAGATAGAAAATTTTCTAAGTCCACTTTGGACTTAGAAAAATTCCAAAAAATAAAAAAAACCCTTGGTACTACAAATGGAAAGATAGAAAATTTTCTAAGTCCACTTTGGACTTAGAAAATTTTCTATCTTTTTGGAATTTTTCTAAGTCCACGTTGGACTTAGAAAAATTTCTGATATTTTTTCGTTTTGTAGTACCAAGGCTCTGGTTGACTTACGGCGCCGGTTGGAGGGGTTTAGCCCGAGGAGGGGGCTTAAGTTTGGGGTACCAGGGACCGACTGGGGCGGTCGGTCCCTGGAGGTCCTGTAAGGGCCGGGTGTGTCTAGATTGTGGCCGGGGATAGGGAGCCTTTTTTCGGGTATAGGTCCCAGGGTTAGACCCCTGGTTCTATGGGGCTCCAGGGGTCCACGTGCCCGGCTACTCTGCCCCAGAATGGGGCCTTGAGGCTGGGTATAAAGCCTGGCCTCCTGAGCCCTGGTTCTATGGGGCTCCAGGGGTCCACGTGACCGGCTACTCTGCCCCAGAACGGGGCCTTGAGGCTGGGTATAAAGCCTGGCCTCCTGAGCCCTGGTTCTATGGGGCTCCAGGGGTCCACGTGCCCGGCTACTCTGCCCCAGAACGGGGCCTTGAGGCTGGGTATAAAGCCTGGCCTCCTGAGCCCTGGTTCTATGGGGCTCCAGGGGTCCACGTGCCCGGCTACTCTGCCCCAGAACGGGGCCTTGAGGCTGGGTATAAAGCCTGGCCTCCTGAGCCCTGGTTCTATGGGGCTCCAGGGGTCCACGTGCCCGGCTACTCTGCCCCAGAACGGGGCCTTGAGGCTGGGTATAAAGCCTGGCCTTTTTACCCCTGGTTCTATGGGGCTCCAGGGGTCCACGTGCCCGGCTACTCTGCCCCAGAACGGGGCCTTGAGGCTGGGTATAAAGCCTGGCCTCCTGAGCCCTGGTTCTATGGGGCTCCAGGGGTCCACGTGCCCTGCTCCTCTGCCCCAGAATGGGGCCTTCAGGCTGGGTCAAGGCCCAGCCCTATTACCCCTGGTTCTACGGGGCTCCAGGGGTCCACGTGCCCGGCTACTGTGCCCCAGAATGGGGCCTTCAGGCTGGGTCAAGGCCCAGCCCTATTACCCCTGGTTCTATGGGGCTCCAGGGGTCCATGTGCCCGGCTACTGTGCCCCAGAATGGGGCCTTCAGGCTGGGTCAAGGCCCGGCCTTTTTACCCCTGGTTCTATGGGGCTCCAGGTCCCCAGCAACCACCAAGAGGCAAAACTCGCTACGTGTGAAAGTGGGACTTTGTCATTTTTCTAAACTGGAGGCATGGTACTACCGGGGTGAAGCAAGTCCCAATGGAGGTTTGCTGTTAGCTTCCGGAGGATGGCAGGGGAAAAAGCAACAAAAGGGAACAGATGTCCCTTCATTTTGGTCCGGGGAAGGTACCCTGCGAATCCTGCCTGCCTGCGCCTGGAGGAACACCACTTAAAATCGTGGTTTCTGAAATGGGGGAAGCACGTGAAAAAATACCTCCCAAAAAAGTGTTAAATGCACTATGCAGAAGGTGTCTCCATTGACCTTGAATGGGGAGGCCCCAGCAACTACCAAGAAGCAAAACTCAATCACGTGTGGCAAAATAGACAGGTCCCCAGCAACTACCAAGAGGCAAAACTCGCTACGTCTGAAAGTTGGACTTTGTCATTTTTCTGAACTGGAGGCATGGTACTACCAGAGTGAAGCTGAAATTATTCTAAGTCCCACCAGAGGCATGGTACTACCAGAGTGAAGCTGAAATTTTGTTGGACTTTGTCATTTTTCACAGGGGTCCATATGTTGCTCTACTCTGCCCCAGAATGGGGCCTCGAGGCTGGGTCTAAAGCCGGGCCTTTTTACCCCTGGTTCTATGGGGCTCCAGGGGTCCACGTGCCCGGCTACACTGCCCCGGAATGGGGCCTTCAGGCTGGGTCAAGGCCCAGCCTTTTTACCCCTGGTTCTATGGGGCTCCAGGCGTCCACGTGCCCGGCTATTGTGCCCCAGAATGAGGCCTTCAGGCTGGGTATAAAGGCTGGCCATTTTACCCCTGGTTCTATGTGGTTCCACGTGCCCAGGAACTACATATGAGAGTGGGACTTTGTACTGTGTGGACTTAGAAAAATTTCTACCTATGGTTTTGTAGTACCAAGGCTATGTAAAAATATTTCTAAGTCCACATGGGACTTAGAAAAATTCCAAAAAGTAAAAAAAAAACCTTGGTACTACAAATGGAAAGATAGAAAATTTTCTAAGTCCACGTTGGACTTAGAAAAATTTCAAAAAAATAAAAAAAAACCCTTGGTACTACAAATGGAAAGATAGAAAATTTTCTAAGTCCACATGGGACTTAGAAAAATTCCAAAAAGTAAAAAAAAACCCTTGGTACTACAAATGGAAAGATAGAAAATTTTCTAAGTCCACATGGGACTCTGAAAAAAAATTTCCTTGTGGAAATTTTTCAAAGTATTGTGTGGACTTAGAAAAATTTCTGATATTTTTTCGTTTTGTAGTACCAAGGCTCTGGTTGTCTTACGGCGCCGGTTGAAGGGGTTTAGCCCGAGGAGGGGGCTTAAGTTTGGGGTACCAGGGACCGACTGGGGCGGTCGGTCCCTGGAGGTCCTGTAGGGGCCGGGTGTGTCTAGATTGTGGCCGGGGATAGGGAGCCTTTTTTCGGGTATAGGTCCCAGGGTTAGACCCCTGGTTCTATGGGGCTCCAGGGGTCCACGTACCTGGCTCCTCTGCCCCAGAATGGGGCCTTCAGGCTGGGTTAAGGCCTGGTCTTTTTACCCCTGGTTCTATGGGGCTCCAGGGGTCCACGTGCCCTTCTCCTCTGCCCCAGAATGGGGCCTTCAGGCTGGGTCAAGGCCTGGTCTTTTTACCCCTGGTTCTACGGGGCTCCAGGGGTCCACGAACCTGGCTCCTCTGCCCCAGAATGGGGCCTTCAGGCTGGGTCAAGGCCCAGCCTTATTACCCCTGGTTCTACGGGGCTCCAGGGGTCCACGTACCTGGCTCCTCTGCCCCAGAATGGGGCCTTCAGGCTGGGTTAAGGCCTGGTCTTTTTACCCCTGGTTCTATGGGGCTCCAGGGGTCCACGTGCCCTTCTCCTCTGCCCCAGAATGGGGCCTTCAGGCTGGGTCAAGGCCTGGTCTTTTTACCCCTGGTTCTACGGGGCTCCAGGGGTCCACGTACCTGGCTCCTCTGCCCCAGAATGGGGCCTTCAGGCTGGGTCAAGGCCCAGCCCTATTACCCCTGGTTCTACGGGGCTCCAGGGGTCCACGTGCCCGGCTACTGTGCCCCAGAATGGGGCCTTAAGGCTGGGTCTAAAGCCTGGCCTTTTTACCCCTGGTTCTATGGGGCTCCAGGGGTCCACGTGCCCGGCTACTGTGCCCCAGAATGGGGTCTTCAGGCTGGGTCAAGGCCTGGTCTTTTTACCCCTGGTTCTACGGGGCTCCAGGGGTCCACGTGCCCGGCTACTGTGCCCCAGAATGGGGCCTTAAGGCTGGGTCTAAAGCCTGGCCTTTTTACCCCTGGTTCTATGGGGCTCCAGGGGTCCACGTGCCCGGCTACTGTGCCCCAGAATGGGGTCTTCAGGCTGGGTCAAGGCCCGGCCTTTTTACCCCTGGTTCTATGGGGCTCCAGGGGTCCACGTGCCCGGCTACTGTGCCCCAGAATGGGGCCTTCAGGCTGGGTCAAGGCCCAGCCTTATTACCCCTGGTTCTATGGGGCTCCAGGTCCCCAGCAACCACCAAGAGGCAAAACTCGCTACGTGTGAAAGTGGGACTTTGTCATTTTTCTAAACTGGAGGCATGGTACTACCGGGGTGAAGCAAGTCCCATTGGAGGCTTGCTGTTAGCTTCCGGAGGATGGCAGGGGAAAAAGCAACAAAAGGGAACAGATGTCCCTTCATTTTGGTCCGGGGAAGGTACCCTGCGAATCCTGCCTGCCTGCGCCTGGAGGAACACCACTTAAAATCGTGGTTTCTGAAATGGGGGAAGCACGTGAAAAAATACCTCCCAAGAAAGTGCTAAATGCACTATGCAGAAGGTGTCTCCATTGACTTTGAATGGGGAGGCCCCAGCAACTACCAAGAGGCAAAACTCGCTACGTCTGAAAGTTGGACTTTGTCATTTTTCTGAACTGGAGGCATGGTACTACCAGAGTGAAGCTGAAATTTTTCTAAGTCCCACCAGAGGCATGGTACTACCAGGAGTGAATCTGAAATTATTCTATGTCCCACCAGAGGCATGGTACTACCAGGAGTGAATCTGAAATTTTTCTAAGTCCCACCAGAGGCATGGTACTACCAGGAGTGAATCTGAAATATTTCTAAGTCCCACCAGAGGCATGGTACTACCAGGAGTGAATCTGAAATTTTTCTAAGTCCCACCAGAGGCATGGTACTACCAGGAGTGAATCTGAAATTTTTCTAAGTCCCGCCAGAGGCATGGTACTACCAGAGTGAATCTGAAATTTTTCTAAGTCCCACCAGAGGCATGGTACTACCAGGAGTGAAGCTTACATTTTTCTAAGTCCCACCAGAGGCATGGTACTACCAGAGTGAATCTGAAATTTTTCTAAGTCCCACCAGAGCCTTATTGGTGGGTCTAACGCCCGGCCTTTTGACCCCTGGTTCTATGTGGTTCCAGGGGTCCAGATGCCCTGCCTTTTTACCCCCAGAACCGGGCCTTCTGGGCGGGTTACATCCTGGCCATTAGACCCCTGGTTCCTGGAGGTCCTGTCGCCTGTCACTGAAAATGAGGCGTGTACTCATTGAATTTTGAATCCTGTAGGCGGGGACCATGGGAATCGGTTTGTGGGTGGGGTACAACTGGTGTTGGCAGAGGAAGAAGGACGAGGTTGAGTGAAGATGGCGAAAAAGCGGAGATGTAGCGAACTGAGGCAGCTGGCGGTGGAAGAAAGCAGGTTTAGGAGTATGTCAGGAGATACTGCGGCAGGTGAGGGGGAAAGAGAAGGGAGAGTAGGTCGGAGATACCCAGCAAAGAAGAAGGGCAGAGGGAGCGGGTGTGGTGCGCACCATGTGCCTTCGAAGGACCGAGGGCACCAGCATGGCCCAGGTGAATCCGGTTCAGAGGGTCCCAGTGAACCAGACCCGGATACGTCAGACGAATGGCTGCCGTCTCGTTCGTCTGACACCGACACAGCCTCATCGCCGGAGCGGGAGCCAGATCGCTCCGATAATGGACGTGACAGAGGTAAGAATTAACCCCCATTCAGTCCTTGTTACATGAACACCATTTTCCTTCAGTTGTATTATGGGCACCTGTTGCTAATCATTATGGTAATTATGTGTTACAGGTGGTGGGTCCAGCAGGGCCCCCATCCCTCCTCGTGGTGGAGGACAAAGAAAGAAAGGTGTATCAGCTAGGGGCTGGGACCACGACCAGGACCAGGGCTGGTGTCAAGCCGGCTGGGAACCCCTGGGGTTGGCGTTTACTGCAACACCGGGCCCTCAGAACGCTGCGGCGGACTTAGACTCCAATGAGCCGGCCGATTACCTAGACCTGTTTGTGACAGATGAGCTGCTGCAGCATATTCGCGCTCAGACCAACTTGTATGCTCGTCAGTACTTTGAAGCCAACCCTGAGGCGCTACCACACAGCAGAGGTAATGCCTGGAAGCCAGTGTCAGTCCCAGAACTGAAAACATTCTTTGCACTGAGTTTCCTCACTGGCTACATCAAAAAGCCAAGCCTTGACTTATACTGGAGTGTAGAGGAAATAGATGCAACACCATATTTCAGCCAGACAATGTCCAGGAACAGATTTCAAATTATATGGCGGTTCCTCCATTTCAATAACAATGCCACACAAAATACTGCTGATAAAATGTACAAAGTCCGCCCAGTGTTAGATTATCTTGTTGGGAAATGCAAAGAACTGTACCAGCCAGGAGAAAACATTTGCATTGATGAGGGCATGATGCAGTGGCGGGGGCGCCTATCGTTCCGAGTGTATAACCCACAAAAGCCGGTGAAGTATGGTATAAAATCGTACATTCTGTGTGACTCTGCGACAGGGTACTGCTTCAACTTGCGGCCTTATGTGGGTGAAGGTAGTACTCTGCCAGAGATAGTGTTCTCTCTGCTTGATCGTCTCCAGGGTCATGGTTATACTGTCTACATGGACAATTTCTATAATTCTGTGTCCCTGTGCGAACGCTTACTGAGAGCACAGACAAACGTCTGTGGAACCCTCAGGAAAAACAGGGGAGAGCCATTGATCATCCGGGATATCAAAAAGTCTGACCTGGGGGCAGGGGAACGAATTGTGCGGCACAATGGGCGCATGATGGTGGTAGCTTGGCAGGACAAACGCATCGTGAAGATGGTGACAACCTGCCACCAAGACAGAATGGAAGGGGTTGATGTGTGGCAGAGGGGGCAGAGACATAAAGTGACCCAGTTTAAACCAGTGTGTGTGATCGCCTACAACTCCAACATGAATGGCGTGGATAAACTGGACCAGAATGTGGCCTACTACCCCTTCATAAGGAGGTCCCTAAACTGGTCAAAGAAGTTTGTGGCTTACATGTTCCAAATTGCCATGTTTAACGCATATGTTCTTTATAGGGCCAGAAATCCACAACAATGTAAGTCACTTTTGGAGTTCACACGCAGGGTCGTGAGGATGTGGTCAGGGAAGCAGCATGGGGTGCTGGAGGCGGAGACGGCCCAGGCAGACGAAGCACACAATCCCAGAGCACCGTACAACATGGACCCTGAAAGTAGGCTGGATGGCAACATGGCGAGGCACAGGCTGGAAAAGCTGATGCCCACCCCCAACAAGACCAGGCCAACACGGAGGTGTCGTGTCTGTGCGCGCAGCGGCCGCCGCAGTGAGACCAGGATGTGGTGTGTTTCCTGCCGTGTGGCGTTACATGCAGGACATTGTTTTACAGCATATCACACACAGAGAAATAGTACACTGACTAGGGCATGTTTATGAATAAATGACTGTTTTTCTATCAAACACCTTGTTTTATGTGTTGTTTTTGTTGTTTCATAGAAGTCTACACTTTCTGTGTTCATAAAGTCATAAAACTCAATATTCTTTGGTTCTAAAAAAATCACTCAAGATTCTCCAAAACTGCTGGCACTGTGAGGCTGGCTGTTCAGAAAATAGCTGGCAGTGAATGAGTTAAGCAGGGCCAGAACCCCCTGCGCAGGTTGGACCCCTGAAAGGTCCAGGAACCATGGTGGATAACCCAGGTAATTTATCCTGCTCATAAGACTCTGTTCTGGGGCAAAAAAACGGGGTGTTAGTGCCAGTAGTACCATGCCTCCATAAAAATATTTCTAAGTCCAGTGTGGACTTAGAAAAATTTCCCATTTGATTTTGTAGTACCATGCCTCCATAAAAATATTTCTAAGTCCACACTGGAGCACCACCAGTTAAAACTCTCGTTCCTTATAACGTGGATGTACTTGAAAAAATACCTCCCAGAAAAGTGCTAAATGCACTATGCAGAAGGTGTCTCCATTGACTTTGAATAGGGATGCCCTAGCAACTACCAAAGAGCAAAATCCGTTTACGTGTGGCAAAGTGTGGACTTAGAAATATTTCAGCTTCACCCGGGTAGTACCATGCCTCTATAAAAATATTTCTAAGTCCACACTGGACTTAGAAATATTTTTATGGAGGCATGGTACTACAAAACCAAATTTGAAATTTTTCTAAGTCCACACTGGACTTAGAAATATTTTTATGGAGGCATGGTACTACAAAACCAAATTGGACATTTTTATAAGTGTCGAAGCCCGGGGTTTAACCCGCCCCCAAGGGCATATGGATCCTCTCCCGGGGGGGTGGGGGGTTCCACCGAGTAAAGTCCCGGAGGGTGCGCAACACGCAACCACTCAGCGCGCACCGCGCACCGGGCGTGAAGCGCACTCTCTCCCGGGGGAGGGGGGGCTCCGCTATATGGACCCACCGCGCACCGGGGGTGAAGCGCACTCTCTCCGGGGGAGGGGGCTCCGCTATATGAACCCAGAACACCACTATATGCCACAGAACACGACCTCACCTCAGCGCGCGCCGTCTCCCCCCGGGAGAGGGTGCGCTTCAAGCGCAGTGCGCGCTGAGGGGAGGTGTTGCGCACCCTCCGGGACTTTATACGTTCGCTGGACCGGGCAGCGGGTTCAGTTATGGGGCCAGTGCTCCGCAATGTCTCTTGTTAACTCACTCACTGCCATTGACGTATATATACGTCAATTGAAATACTTACGCTCACTGCCATCGACGCATATATACGTCAATCACGGGCGAGGGGCGGGGAGCGGTCTCGCGCAGCCTGTCACTGAAAATCAGACTGGTTTCCAAGTGCTCCGCTATTTTAGATCCTCCTGAGCAGATTGGACCCCTAAAATGTCCCGGAACCATGGTGTAAAGCCCAGGTAAATTAAACCGCTCATAATGCTCTTTTTATGGGGCAGAATAACAGAGCATGCGCCCCCTCTAAACGGACCGGGGATCAGCGGTCTGAAGCCGCGCGTTTAATCCGCTCATAATGCTCTGTTTATGGGCAGAATAACAGAGCATGCGCCCCCTCTAAACGGACCGGGGATCAGCGGTCTGAAGCCGCGCGTTTAATCCGCTCATAATGCTCTGTTTATGGGCAGAATAACAGAGCATGCGCCCCTTCTAAACGGACCGGGGATCAGCGGTGTGAAGCCGCGCGTTTAATCCGCTCATAATGCTCTGTTTATGGGCAGAATAACAGAGCATGCGCCCCCTCTAAACGGACCGGGGATCAGCGGTGTGAAGCCGCGCGTTTAATCCGCCCATAACGCTCTGGTCTGGGGCTGCATATGAAGGCATAATCATATTTATATAATATAAAGGTATAAGTCCAGTCTGGTTTTGTAGTACCATGCCTCCATAAAAATATTTCTAAGTCCACACTGGAGCGCCACCAGTTAAAACTCTCGTTCCTTGTAACGTGGATGTACTTGAAAAAATACCTCCCAGAAAAGCGCTAAATGCACTATGCAGGCGGTGTCCCCGTTGACTTTGAATGGGGATGCCCTAGCAACTACCAAAGAGCAAAATCCGTTTACGTGTGGCAAAGTGTGGACTTAGAAATATTTTTATAGAGGCATGGTACTACCCGGGTGAAGCTGTGGACTTAGAAATATTTTTATAGAGGCATGGTACTACCCGGGTGAAGCTGAAATATTTCTAAGTCCACACTTTGCCACACGTAAACGGATTTTGCTCTTTGGTAGTTGCTAGGGCATCCCTATTCAAAGTCAATGGAGACACCTTCTGCATAGTGCATTTAGCACTTTTCTGGGAGGTATTTTTTCAAGTACATCCACGTTATAAGGAACGAGAGTTTTAACTGGTGGTGCTCCAGTGTAATAAGAGGCCAGCTTCGGAGGGTGCGTTACCCGTGCAAAGATAGAGGGACATCGGATCCCTTTATTGGATTTATGCCCTCCGAACCTCCAGATCGAAAGGCATTTATGAAGCCCCGCCTCTGAAGGGCCTATGCTCTCCGTTTGTCGGTTCAGCGGTAGGTTCCTTCAACATTGCGGGCTGGTACACGTTAGGTATTCGGGAGGGGAGGACAGGGCTCCGGCCTCCAGGAGAGGATGCGGGACAGAGATGCGCTGTCTCCCTCAGTGGCTCTCCAACGGTATCCGCGAGTGCCAGGCGGTGCCTGGGGTCCGTCTAACCCGGCGGCGGGTTGCGGTCCCGGTCACGGCGGCCAGAGCTGACGCGGGTCCGTTATAAATAACTATGTTTCTCTTATCCTTGTTCACACACGGCAGTGGGCGCGGTTACAGCTCCGGCGGCGGAGCGCTGGCCCCAGCGGCTGTGTATAACCCCGGGGTGCGCGCTGCTCGCGCGGTGCGCTCTGAGGGGGCGGTGTGTTCCTTTTCCCTGGCCCCCGCCCAGGTCTGTCGCCCTAACCGAGGAGGCCCCTTTCCCGTCCCGCCCTACTAAAGGGCTCACAGGGGGGGGTTGGGGATGCCCTCCTCGGGACCGGCGACTCTCCTGGGGGCCTTGGATCGCCTCCTCCGCCCCCTCGGATCACCGCACTGCCGCGGGTGGGCTCCACCTTCGGGGCTATCCTAGTTGATCCTCCAGTATAGCAGCATATGCTTGTCCCACATATTAAACCGCTGGAAGGTCGGTACAGTGAAACTACGAATGGCTCATTAAATCAGTTATGGTTCCTTTGGTCGGTGAGGTGAGTCCCGAGCAGGCGGGGCTCTCTCTTCATGCGTCCGGCTCTGCCGGTTCTGACCCCACATTGGCAGGTGGGGAGTTTGACTGGGGCGGTACGAAGGGAACGTGAGCTGGGGTCTCAGACCATCGTGAGAGGCTCAGGGAGAACAGACACTCCCGTAGAGCAGAAGGGAACGTGAGCTGGGGTCTCAGACCATCGTGAGAGGCTCAGGGAGAACAGACACTCCCGTGGAGCAGAAGGGAACGTGAGCGGCTCAGGGAGAACAGACACTCCCGTGGAGCAGAAGGGAACGTGAGCGGCTCAGGGAGAACAGGCACTCCCGTAGAGCAGAAGGGAACGTGAGCTGGGGTCTCAGACCATCGTGAGAGGCTCAGGGAGAACAGACACTCCCGTAGAGCAGAAGGGAACGTGAGCTGGGGTCTCAGACCATCGTGAGAGGCTCAGGGAGAACAGACACTCCCGTGGAGCAGAAGGGAACGTGAGCGGTACAGGGAGAACAGACACTCCCGTAGAGCAGAAGGGAACGTGAGCTGGGGTCTCAGACCATCGTGAGAGGCTCAGGGAGAAAAGACACTCACATAAAGTAAAAGGGAACGTGAGCTGGGTAAACGGCCTCCTCCTAGTCCCAAGGGGTTTTTTTTAACCTTTTTGGAATATTTCTAAGTCCAGTGTGGACTTAGAAAATTTTATCATTATATTTGTAGTACCAAGGGTTTTTTTTATTTTTTGGAATATTTCTAAGTCCAGTGTGGACTTAGAAAATTTTATCTCTATATTTGTAGTACCAAGGGGTTTTTTTTAACCTTTTTGGAATATTTCTAAGTCCAGTGTGGACTTAGAAAATTTTATCATTATATTTGTAGTACCAAGGGTTTTTTTTATTTTTTGGAATATTTCTAAGTCCAGTGTGGACTTAGAAAATTTTATCTCTATATTTGTAGTACCAAGGGGTTTTTTTTAACCTTTTTGGAATATTTCTAAGTCCAGTGTGGACTTAGAAAAATTTCAAAAAATAAAAAAAACCCTTGGTACTACAAACATAAAGATAGAAAATTTTCTAAGTCCACGTTGGACTTAGAAAAATTTCAAAAAAATAAAAAAAAACCCTTGGTACTACAAATGGAAAGATAGAAAATTTTCTAAGTCCACTTTGGACTTAGAAAAATTCCAAAAAATAAAAAAAACCCTTGGTACTACAAATGGAAAGATAGAAAATTTTCTAAGTCCACTTTGGACTTAGAAAAATTCCAAAAAATAAAAAAAACCCTTGGTACTACAAATGGAAAGATAGAAAATTTTCTAAGTCCACTTTGGACTTAGAAAAATTCCAAAAAATAAAAAAAACCCTTGGTACTACAAATGGAAAGATAGAAAATTTTCTAAGTCCACTTTGGACTTAGAAAAATTCCAAAAAATAAAAAAAACCCTTGGTACTACAAATGGAAAGATAGAAAATTTTCTAAGTCCACTTTGGACTTAGAAAAATTCCAAAAAATAAAAAAAAACCCTTGGTACTACAAATGGAAAGATAGAAAATTTTCTAAGTCCACTTTGGACTTAGAAAAATTCCAAAAAATAAAAAAAACCCTTGGTACTACAAATGGAAAGATAGAAAATTTTCTAAGTCCACTTTGGACTTAGAAAAATTCCAAAAAATAAAAAAAACCCTTGGTACTACAAATGGAAAGATAGAAAATTTTCTAAGTCCACTTTGGACTTAGAAAATTTTCTATCTTTTTGGAATTTTTCTAAGTCCACGTTGGACTTAGAAAAATTTCTGATATTTTTTCGTTTTGTAGTACCAAGGCTCTGGTTGACTTACGGCGCCGGTTGGAGGGGTTTAGCCCGAGGAGGGGGCTTAAGTTTGGGGTACCAGGGACCGACTGGGGCGGTCGGTCCCTGGAGGTCCTGTAAGGGCCGGGTGTGTCTAGATTGTGGCCGGGGATAGGGAGCCTTTTTTCGGGTATAGGTCCCAGGGTTAGACCCCTGGTTCTATGGGGCTCCAGGGGTCCACGTGCCCGGCTACTCTGCCCCAGAATGGGGCCTTGAGGCTGGGTATAAAGCCTGGCCTCCTGAGCCCTGGTTCTATGGGGCTCCAGGGGTCCACGTGACCGGCTACTCTGCCCCAGAACGGGGCCTTGAGGCTGGGTATAAAGCCTGGCCTCCTGAGCCCTGGTTCTATGGGGCTCCAGGGGTCCACGTGCCCGGCTACTCTGCCCCAGAACGGGGCCTTGAGGCTGGGTATAAAGCCTGGCCTCCTGAGCCCTGGTTCTATGGGGCTCCAGGGGTCCACGTGCCCGGCTACTCTGCCCCAGAACGGGGCCTTGAGGCTGGGTATAAAGCCTGGCCTCCTGAGCCCTGGTTCTATGGGGCTCCAGGGGTCCACGTGCCCGGCTACTCTGCCCCAGAACGGGGCCTTGAGGCTGGGTATAAAGCCTGGCCTTTTTACCCCTGGTTCTATGGGGCTCCAGGGGTCCACGTGCCCGGCTACTCTGCCCCAGAACGGGGCCTTGAGGCTGGGTATAAAGCCTGGCCTCCTGAGCCCTGGTTCTATGGGGCTCCAGGGGTCCACGTGCCCTGCTCCTCTGCCCCAGAATGGGGCCTTCAGGCTGGGTCAAGGCCCAGCCCTATTACCCCTGGTTCTACGGGGCTCCAGGGGTCCACGTGCCCGGCTACTGTGCCCCAGAATGGGGCCTTCAGGCTGGGTCAAGGCCCAGCCCTATTACCCCTGGTTCTATGGGGCTCCAGGGGTCCATGTGCCCGGCTACTGTGCCCCAGAATGGGGCCTTCAGGCTGGGTCAAGGCCCGGCCTTTTTACCCCTGGTTCTATGGGGCTCCAGGTCCCCAGCAACCACCAAGAGGCAAAACTCGCTACGTGTGAAAGTGGGACTTTGTCATTTTTCTAAACTGGAGGCATGGTACTACCGGGGTGAAGCAAGTCCCAATGGAGGTTTGCTGTTAGCTTCCGGAGGATGGCAGGGGAAAAAGCAACAAAAGGGAACAGATGTCCCTTCATTTTGGTCCGGGGAAGGTACCCTGCGAATCCTGCCTGCCTGCGCCTGGAGGAACACCACTTAAAATCGTGGTTTCTGAAATGGGGGAAGCACGTGAAAAAATACCTCCCAAAAAAGTGTTAAATGCACTATGCAGAAGGTGTCTCCATTGACCTTGAATGGGGAGGCCCCAGCAACTACCAAGAAGCAAAACTCAATCACGTGTGGCAAAATAGACAGGTCCCCAGCAACTACCAAGAGGCAAAACTCGCTACGTCTGAAAGTTGGACTTTGTCATTTTTCTGAACTGGAGGCATGGTACTACCAGAGTGAAGCTGAAATTATTCTAAGTCCCACCAGAGGCATGGTACTACCAGAGTGAAGCTGAAATTTTGTTGGACTTTGTCATTTTTCACAGGGGTCCATATGTTGCTCTACTCTGCCCCAGAATGGGGCCTCGAGGCTGGGTCTAAAGCCGGGCCTTTTTACCCCTGGTTCTATGGGGCTCCAGGGGTCCACGTGCCCGGCTACACTGCCCCGGAATGGGGCCTTCAGGCTGGGTCAAGGCCCAGCCTTTTTACCCCTGGTTCTATGGGGCTCCAGGCGTCCACGTGCCCGGCTATTGTGCCCCAGAATGAGGCCTTCAGGCTGGGTATAAAGGCTGGCCATTTTACCCCTGGTTCTATGTGGTTCCACGTGCCCAGGAACTACATATGAGAGTGGGACTTTGTACTGTGTGGACTTAGAAAAATTTCTACCTATGGTTTTGTAGTACCAAGGCTATGTAAAAATATTTCTAAGTCCACATGGGACTTAGAAAAATTCCAAAAAGTAAAAAAAAAACCTTGGTACTACAAATGGAAAGATAGAAAATTTTCTAAGTCCACGTTGGACTTAGAAAAATTTCAAAAAAATAAAAAAAAACCCTTGGTACTACAAATGGAAAGATAGAAAATTTTCTAAGTCCACATGGGACTTAGAAAAATTCCAAAAAGTAAAAAAAAACCCTTGGTACTACAAATGGAAAGATAGAAAATTTTCTAAGTCCACATGGGACTCTGAAAAAAAATTTCCTTGTGGAAATTTTTCAAAGTATTGTGTGGACTTAGAAAAATTTCTGATATTTTTTCGTTTTGTAGTACCAAGGCTCTGGTTGTCTTACGGCGCCGGTTGAAGGGGTTTAGCCCGAGGAGGGGGCTTAAGTTTGGGGTACCAGGGACCGACTGGGGCGGTCGGTCCCTGGAGGTCCTGTAGGGGCCGGGTGTGTCTAGATTGTGGCCGGGGATAGGGAGCCTTTTTTCGGGTATAGGTCCCAGGGTTAGACCCCTGGTTCTATGGGGCTCCAGGGGTCCACGTACCTGGCTCCTCTGCCCCAGAATGGGGCCTTCAGGCTGGGTTAAGGCCTGGTCTTTTTACCCCTGGTTCTATGGGGCTCCAGGGGTCCACGTGCCCTTCTCCTCTGCCCCAGAATGGGGCCTTCAGGCTGGGTCAAGGCCTGGTCTTTTTACCCCTGGTTCTACGGGGCTCCAGGGGTCCACGAACCTGGCTCCTCTGCCCCAGAATGGGGCCTTCAGGCTGGGTCAAGGCCCAGCCTTATTACCCCTGGTTCTACGGGGCTCCAGGGGTCCACGTACCTGGCTCCTCTGCCCCAGAATGGGGCCTTCAGGCTGGGTTAAGGCCTGGTCTTTTTACCCCTGGTTCTATGGGGCTCCAGGGGTCCACGTGCCCTTCTCCTCTGCCCCAGAATGGGGCCTTCAGGCTGGGTCAAGGCCTGGTCTTTTTACCCCTGGTTCTACGGGGCTCCAGGGGTCCACGTACCTGGCTCCTCTGCCCCAGAATGGGGCCTTCAGGCTGGGTCAAGGCCCAGCCCTATTACCCCTGGTTCTACGGGGCTCCAGGGGTCCACGTGCCCGGCTACTGTGCCCCAGAATGGGGCCTTAAGGCTGGGTCTAAAGCCTGGCCTTTTTACCCCTGGTTCTATGGGGCTCCAGGGGTCCACGTGCCCGGCTACTGTGCCCCAGAATGGGGTCTTCAGGCTGGGTCAAGGCCTGGTCTTTTTACCCCTGGTTCTACGGGGCTCCAGGGGTCCACGTGCCCGGCTACTGTGCCCCAGAATGGGGCCTTAAGGCTGGGTCTAAAGCCTGGCCTTTTTACCCCTGGTTCTATGGGGCTCCAGGGGTCCACGTGCCCGGCTACTGTGCCCCAGAATGGGGTCTTCAGGCTGGGTCAAGGCCCGGCCTTTTTACCCCTGGTTCTATGGGGCTCCAGGGGTCCACGTGCCCGGCTACTGTGCCCCAGAATGGGGCCTTCAGGCTGGGTCAAGGCCCAGCCTTATTACCCCTGGTTCTATGGGGCTCCAGGTCCCCAGCAACCACCAAGAGGCAAAACTCGCTACGTGTGAAAGTGGGACTTTGTCATTTTTCTAAACTGGAGGCATGGTACTACCGGGGTGAAGCAAGTCCCATTGGAGGCTTGCTGTTAGCTTCCGGAGGATGGCAGGGGAAAAAGCAACAAAAGGGAACAGATGTCCCTTCATTTTGGTCCGGGGAAGGTACCCTGCGAATCCTGCCTGCCTGCGCCTGGAGGAACACCACTTAAAATCGTGGTTTCTGAAATGGGGGAAGCACGTGAAAAAATACCTCCCAAGAAAGTGCTAAATGCACTATGCAGAAGGTGTCTCCATTGACTTTGAATGGGGAGGCCCCAGCAACTACCAAGAGGCAAAACTCGCTACGTCTGAAAGTTGGACTTTGTCATTTTTCTGAACTGGAGGCATGGTACTACCAGAGTGAAGCTGAAATTTTTCTAAGTCCCACCAGAGGCATGGTACTACCAGGAGTGAATCTGAAATTATTCTATGTCCCACCAGAGGCATGGTACTACCAGGAGTGAATCTGAAATTTTTCTAAGTCCCACCAGAGGCATGGTACTACCAGGAGTGAATCTGAAATATTTCTAAGTCCCACCAGAGGCATGGTACTACCAGGAGTGAATCTGAAATTTTTCTAAGTCCCACCAGAGGCATGGTACTACCAGGAGTGAATCTGAAATTTTTCTAAGTCCCGCCAGAGGCATGGTACTACCAGAGTGAATCTGAAATTTTTCTAAGTCCCACCAGAGGCATGGTACTACCAGGAGTGAAGCTTACATTTTTCTAAGTCCCACCAGAGGCATGGTACTACCAGAGTGAATCTGAAATTTTTCTAAGTCCCACCAGAGCCTTATTGGTGGGTCTAACGCCCGGCCTTTTGACCCCTGGTTCTATGTGGTTCCAGGGGTCCAGATGCCCTGCCTTTTTACCCCCAGAACCGGGCCTTCTGGGCGGGTTACATCCTGGCCATTAGACCCCTGGTTCCTGGAGGTCCTGTCGCCTGTCACTGAAAATGAGGCGTGTACTCATTGAATTTTGAATCCTGTAGGCGGGGACCATGGGAATCGGTTTGTGGGTGGGGTACAACTGGTGTTGGCAGAGGAAGAAGGACGAGGTTGAGTGAAGATGGCGAAAAAGCGGAGATGTAGCGAACTGAGGCAGCTGGCGGTGGAAGAAAGCAGGTTTAGGAGTATGTCAGGAGATACTGCGGCAGGTGAGGGGGAAAGAGAAGGGAGAGTAGGTCGGAGATACCCAGCAAAGAAGAAGGGCAGAGGGAGCGGGTGTGGTGCGCACCATGTGCCTTCGAAGGACCGAGGGCACCAGCATGGCCCAGGTGAATCCGGTTCAGAGGGTCCCAGTGAACCAGACCCGGATACGTCAGACGAATGGCTGCCGTCTCGTTCGTCTGACACCGACACAGCCTCATCGCCGGAGCGGGAGCCAGATCGCTCCGATAATGGACGTGACAGAGGTAAGAATTAACCCCCATTCAGTCCTTGTTACATGAACACCATTTTCCTTCAGTTGTATTATGGGCACCTGTTGCTAATCATTATGGTAATTATGTGTTACAGGTGGTGGGTCCAGCAGGGCCCCCATCCCTCCTCGTGGTGGAGGACAAAGAAAGAAAGGTGTATCAGCTAGGGGCTGGGACCACGACCAGGACCAGGGCTGGTGTCAAGCCGGCTGGGAACCCCTGGGGTTGGCGTTTACTGCAACACCGGGCCCTCAGAACGCTGCGGCGGACTTAGACTCCAATGAGCCGGCCGATTACCTAGACCTGTTTGTGACAGATGAGCTGCTGCAGCATATTCGCGCTCAGACCAACTTGTATGCTCGTCAGTACTTTGAAGCCAACCCTGAGGCGCTACCACACAGCAGAGGTAATGCCTGGAAGCCAGTGTCAGTCCCAGAACTGAAAACATTCTTTGCACTGAGTTTCCTCACTGGCTACATCAAAAAGCCAAGCCTTGACTTATACTGGAGTGTAGAGGAAATAGATGCAACACCATATTTCAGCCAGACAATGTCCAGGAACAGATTTCAAATTATATGGCGGTTCCTCCATTTCAATAACAATGCCACACAAAATACTGCTGATAAAATGTACAAAGTCCGCCCAGTGTTAGATTATCTTGTTGGGAAATGCAAAGAACTGTACCAGCCAGGAGAAAACATTTGCATTGATGAGGGCATGATGCAGTGGCGGGGGCGCCTATCGTTCCGAGTGTATAACCCACAAAAGCCGGTGAAGTATGGTATAAAATCGTACATTCTGTGTGACTCTGCGACAGGGTACTGCTTCAACTTGCGGCCTTATGTGGGTGAAGGTAGTACTCTGCCAGAGATAGTGTTCTCTCTGCTTGATCGTCTCCAGGGTCATGGTTATACTGTCTACATGGACAATTTCTATAATTCTGTGTCCCTGTGCGAACGCTTACTGAGAGCACAGACAAACGTCTGTGGAACCCTCAGGAAAAACAGGGGAGAGCCATTGATCATCCGGGATATCAAAAAGTCTGACCTGGGGGCAGGGGAACGAATTGTGCGGCACAATGGGCGCATGATGGTGGTAGCTTGGCAGGACAAACGCATCGTGAAGATGGTGACAACCTGCCACCAAGACAGAATGGAAGGGGTTGATGTGTGGCAGAGGGGGCAGAGACATAAAGTGACCCAGTTTAAACCAGTGTGTGTGATCGCCTACAACTCCAACATGAATGGCGTGGATAAACTGGACCAGAATGTGGCCTACTACCCCTTCATAAGGAGGTCCCTAAACTGGTCAAAGAAGTTTGTGGCTTACATGTTCCAAATTGCCATGTTTAACGCATATGTTCTTTATAGGGCCAGAAATCCACAACAATGTAAGTCACTTTTGGAGTTCACACGCAGGGTCGTGAGGATGTGGTCAGGGAAGCAGCATGGGGTGCTGGAGGCGGAGACGGCCCAGGCAGACGAAGCACACAATCCCAGAGCACCGTACAACATGGACCCTGAAAGTAGGCTGGATGGCAACATGGCGAGGCACAGGCTGGAAAAGCTGATGCCCACCCCCAACAAGACCAGGCCAACACGGAGGTGTCGTGTCTGTGCGCGCAGCGGCCGCCGCAGTGAGACCAGGATGTGGTGTGTTTCCTGCCGTGTGGCGTTACATGCAGGACATTGTTTTACAGCATATCACACACAGAGAAATAGTACACTGACTAGGGCATGTTTATGAATAAATGACTGTTTTTCTATCAAACACCTTGTTTTATGTGTTGTTTTTGTTGTTTCATAGAAGTCTACACTTTCTGTGTTCATAAAGTCATAAAACTCAATATTCTTTGGTTCTAAAAAAATCACTCAAGATTCTCCAAAACTGCTGGCACTGTGAGGCTGGCTGTTCAGAAAATAGCTGGCAGTGAATGAGTTAAGCAGGGCCAGAACCCCCTGCGCAGGTTGGACCCCTGAAAGGTCCAGGAACCATGGTGGATAACCCAGGTAATTTATCCTGCTCATAAGACTCTGTTCTGGGGCAAAAAAACGGGGTGTTAGTGCCAGTAGTACCATGCCTCCATAAAAATATTTCTAAGTCCAGTGTGGACTTAGAAAAATTTCCCATTTGATTTTGTAGTACCATGCCTCCATAAAAATATTTCTAAGTCCACACTGGAGCACCACCAGTTAAAACTCTCGTTCCTTATAACGTGGATGTACTTGAAAAAATACCTCCCAGAAAAGTGCTAAATGCACTATGCAGAAGGTGTCTCCATTGACTTTGAATAGGGATGCCCTAGCAACTACCAAAGAGCAAAATCCGTTTACGTGTGGCAAAGTGTGGACTTAGAAATATTTCAGCTTCACCCGGGTAGTACCATGCCTCTATAAAAATATTTCTAAGTCCACACTGGACTTAGAAATATTTTTATGGAGGCATGGTACTACAAAACCAAATTTGAAATTTTTCTAAGTCCACACTGGACTTAGAAATATTTTTATGGAGGCATGGTACTACAAAACCAAATTGGACATTTTTATAAGTGTCGAAGCCCGGGGTTTAACCCGCCCCCAAGGGCATATGGATCCTCTCCCGGGGGGGTGGGGGGTTCCACCGAGTAAAGTCCCGGAGGGTGCGCAACACGCAACCACTCAGCGCGCACCGCGCACCGGGCGTGAAGCGCACTCTCTCCCGGGGGAGGGGGGGCTCCGCTATATGGACCCACCGCGCACCGGGGGTGAAGCGCACTCTCTCCGGGGGAGGGGGCTCCGCTATATGAACCCAGAACACCACTATATGCCACAGAACACGACCTCACCTCAGCGCGCGCCGTCTCCCCCCGGGAGAGGGTGCGCTTCAAGCGCAGTGCGCGCTGAGGGGAGGTGTTGCGCACCCTCCGGGACTTTATACGTTCGCTGGACCGGGCAGCGGGTTCAGTTATGGGGCCAGTGCTCCGCAATGTCTCTTGTTAACTCACTCACTGCCATTGACGTATATATACGTCAATTGAAATACTTACGCTCACTGCCATCGACGCATATATACGTCAATCACGGGCGAGGGGCGGGGAGCGGTCTCGCGCAGCCTGTCACTGAAAATCAGACTGGTTTCCAAGTGCTCCGCTATTTTAGATCCTCCTGAGCAGATTGGACCCCTAAAATGTCCCGGAACCATGGTGTAAAGCCCAGGTAAATTAAACCGCTCATAATGCTCTTTTTATGGGGCAGAATAACAGAGCATGCGCCCCCTCTAAACGGACCGGGGATCAGCGGTCTGAAGCCGCGCGTTTAATCCGCTCATAATGCTCTGTTTATGGGCAGAATAACAGAGCATGCGCCCCCTCTAAACGGACCGGGGATCAGCGGTCTGAAGCCGCGCGTTTAATCCGCTCATAATGCTCTGTTTATGGGCAGAATAACAGAGCATGCGCCCCTTCTAAACGGACCGGGGATCAGCGGTGTGAAGCCGCGCGTTTAATCCGCTCATAATGCTCTGTTTATGGGCAGAATAACAGAGCATGCGCCCCCTCTAAACGGACCGGGGATCAGCGGTGTGAAGCCGCGCGTTTAATCCGCCCATAACGCTCTGGTCTGGGGCTGCATATGAAGGCATAATCATATTTATATAATATAAAGGTATAAGTCCAGTCTGGTTTTGTAGTACCATGCCTCCATAAAAATATTTCTAAGTCCACACTGGAGCGCCACCAGTTAAAACTCTCGTTCCTTGTAACGTGGATGTACTTGAAAAAATACCTCCCAGAAAAGCGCTAAATGCACTATGCAGGCGGTGTCCCCGTTGACTTTGAATGGGGATGCCCTAGCAACTACCAAAGAGCAAAATCCGTTTACGTGTGGCAAAGTGTGGACTTAGAAATATTTTTATAGAGGCATGGTACTACCCGGGTGAAGCTGTGGACTTAGAAATATTTTTATAGAGGCATGGTACTACCCGGGTGAAGCTGAAATATTTCTAAGTCCACACTTTGCCACACGTAAACGGATTTTGCTCTTTGGTAGTTGCTAGGGCATCCCTATTCAAAGTCAATGGAGACACCTTCTGCATAGTGCATTTAGCACTTTTCTGGGAGGTATTTTTTCAAGTACATCCACGTTATAAGGAACGAGAGTTTTAACTGGTGGTGCTCCAGTGTAATAAGAGGCCAGCTTCGGAGGGTGCGTTACCCGTGCAAAGATAGAGGGACATCGGATCCCTTTATTGGATTTATGCCCTCCGAACCTCCAGATCGAAAGGCATTTATGAAGCCCCGCCTCTGAAGGGCCTATGCTCTCCGTTTGTCGGTTCAGCGGTAGGTTCCTTCAACATTGCGGGCTGGTACACGTTAGGTATTCGGGAGGGGAGGACAGGGCTCCGGCCTCCAGGAGAGGATGCGGGACAGAGATGCGCTGTCTCCCTCAGTGGCTCTCCAACGGTATCCGCGAGTGCCAGGCGGTGCCTGGGGTCCGTCTAACCCGGCGGCGGGTTGCGGTCCCGGTCACGGCGGCCAGAGCTGACGCGGGTCCGTTATAAATAACTATGTTTCTCTTATCCTTGTTCACACACGGCAGTGGGCGCGGTTACAGCTCCGGCGGCGGAGCGCTGGCCCCAGCGGCTGTGTATAACCCCGGGGTGCGCGCTGCTCGCGCGGTGCGCTCTGAGGGGGCGGTGTGTTCCTTTTCCCTGGCCCCCGCCCAGGTCTGTCGCCCTAACCGAGGAGGCCCCTTTCCCGTCCCGCCCTACTAAAGGGCTCACAGGGGGGGGTTGGGGATGCCCTCCTCGGGACCGGCGACTCTCCTGGGGGCCTTGGATCGCCTCCTCCGCCCCCTCGGATCACCGCACTGCCGCGGGTGGGCTCCACCTTCGGGGCTATCCTAGTTGATCCTCCAGTATAGCAGCATATGCTTGTCCCACATATTAAACCGCTGGAAGGTCGGTACAGTGAAACTACGAATGGCTCATTAAATCAGTTATGGTTCCTTTGGTCGGTGAGGTGAGTCCCGAGCAGGCGGGGCTCTCTCTTCATGCGTCCGGCTCTGCCGGTTCTGACCCCACATTGGCAGGTGGGGAGTTTGACTGGGGCGGTACGAAGGGAACGTGAGCTGGGGTCTCAGACCATCGTGAGAGGCTCAGGGAGAACAGACACTCCCGTAGAGCAGAAGGGAACGTGAGCTGGGGTCTCAGACCATCGTGAGAGGCTCAGGGAGAACAGACACTCCCGTGGAGCAGAAGGGAACGTGAGCGGCTCAGGGAGAACAGACACTCCCGTGGAGCAGAAGGGAACGTGAGCGGCTCAGGGAGAACAGGCACTCCCGTAGAGCAGAAGGGAACGTGAGCTGGGGTCTCAGACCATCGTGAGAGGCTCAGGGAGAACAGACACTCCCGTAGAGCAGAAGGGAACGTGAGCTGGGGTCTCAGACCATCGTGAGAGGCTCAGGGAGAACAGACACTCCCGTGGAGCAGAAGGGAACGTGAGCGGTACAGGGAGAACAGACACTCCCGTAGAGCAGAAGGGAACGTGAGCTGGGGTCTCAGACCATCGTGAGAGGCTCAGGGAGAAAAGACACTCACATAAAGTAAAAGGGAACGTGAGCTGGGTAAACGGCCTCCTCCTAGTCCCAAGGGGTTTTTTTTAACCTTTTTGGAATATTTCTAAGTCCAGTGTGGACTTAGAAAATTTTATCATTATATTTGTAGTACCAAGGGTTTTTTTTATTTTTTGGAATATTTCTAAGTCCAGTGTGGACTTAGAAAATTTTATCTCTATATTTGTAGTACCAAGGGGTTTTTTTTAACCTTTTTGGAATATTTCTAAGTCCAGTGTGGACTTAGAAAATTTTATCATTATATTTGTAGTACCAAGGGTTTTTTTTATTTTTTGGAATATTTCTAAGTCCAGTGTGGACTTAGAAAATTTTATCTCTATATTTGTAGTACCAAGGGGTTTTTTTTAACCTTTTTGGAATATTTCTAAGTCCAGTGTGGACTTAGAAAAATTTCAAAAAATAAAAAAAACCCTTGGTACTACAAACATAAAGATAGAAAATTTTCTAAGTCCACGTTGGACTTAGAAAAATTTCAAAAAAATAAAAAAAAACCCTTGGTACTACAAATGGAAAGATAGAAAATTTTCTAAGTCCACTTTGGACTTAGAAAAATTCCAAAAAATAAAAAAAACCCTTGGTACTACAAATGGAAAGATAGAAAATTTTCTAAGTCCACTTTGGACTTAGAAAAATTCCAAAAAATAAAAAAAACCCTTGGTACTACAAATGGAAAGATAGAAAATTTTCTAAGTCCACTTTGGACTTAGAAAAATTCCAAAAAATAAAAAAAACCCTTGGTACTACAAATGGAAAGATAGAAAATTTTCTAAGTCCACTTTGGACTTAGAAAAATTCCAAAAAATAAAAAAAACCCTTGGTACTACAAATGGAAAGATAGAAAATTTTCTAAGTCCACTTTGGACTTAGAAAAATTCCAAAAAATAAAAAAAAACCCTTGGTACTACAAATGGAAAGATAGAAAATTTTCTAAGTCCACTTTGGACTTAGAAAAATTCCAAAAAATAAAAAAAACCCTTGGTACTACAAATGGAAAGATAGAAAATTTTCTAAGTCCACTTTGGACTTAGAAAAATTCCAAAAAATAAAAAAAACCCTTGGTACTACAAATGGAAAGATAGAAAATTTTCTAAGTCCACTTTGGACTTAGAAAATTTTCTATCTTTTTGGAATTTTTCTAAGTCCACGTTGGACTTAGAAAAATTTCTGATATTTTTTCGTTTTGTAGTACCAAGGCTCTGGTTGACTTACGGCGCCGGTTGGAGGGGTTTAGCCCGAGGAGGGGGCTTAAGTTTGGGGTACCAGGGACCGACTGGGGCGGTCGGTCCCTGGAGGTCCTGTAAGGGCCGGGTGTGTCTAGATTGTGGCCGGGGATAGGGAGCCTTTTTTCGGGTATAGGTCCCAGGGTTAGACCCCTGGTTCTATGGGGCTCCAGGGGTCCACGTGCCCGGCTACTCTGCCCCAGAATGGGGCCTTGAGGCTGGGTATAAAGCCTGGCCTCCTGAGCCCTGGTTCTATGGGGCTCCAGGGGTCCACGTGACCGGCTACTCTGCCCCAGAACGGGGCCTTGAGGCTGGGTATAAAGCCTGGCCTCCTGAGCCCTGGTTCTATGGGGCTCCAGGGGTCCACGTGCCCGGCTACTCTGCCCCAGAACGGGGCCTTGAGGCTGGGTATAAAGCCTGGCCTCCTGAGCCCTGGTTCTATGGGGCTCCAGGGGTCCACGTGCCCGGCTACTCTGCCCCAGAACGGGGCCTTGAGGCTGGGTATAAAGCCTGGCCTCCTGAGCCCTGGTTCTATGGGGCTCCAGGGGTCCACGTGCCCGGCTACTCTGCCCCAGAACGGGGCCTTGAGGCTGGGTATAAAGCCTGGCCTTTTTACCCCTGGTTCTATGGGGCTCCAGGGGTCCACGTGCCCGGCTACTCTGCCCCAGAACGGGGCCTTGAGGCTGGGTATAAAGCCTGGCCTCCTGAGCCCTGGTTCTATGGGGCTCCAGGGGTCCACGTGCCCTGCTCCTCTGCCCCAGAATGGGGCCTTCAGGCTGGGTCAAGGCCCAGCCCTATTACCCCTGGTTCTACGGGGCTCCAGGGGTCCACGTGCCCGGCTACTGTGCCCCAGAATGGGGCCTTCAGGCTGGGTCAAGGCCCAGCCCTATTACCCCTGGTTCTATGGGGCTCCAGGGGTCCATGTGCCCGGCTACTGTGCCCCAGAATGGGGCCTTCAGGCTGGGTCAAGGCCCGGCCTTTTTACCCCTGGTTCTATGGGGCTCCAGGTCCCCAGCAACCACCAAGAGGCAAAACTCGCTACGTGTGAAAGTGGGACTTTGTCATTTTTCTAAACTGGAGGCATGGTACTACCGGGGTGAAGCAAGTCCCAATGGAGGTTTGCTGTTAGCTTCCGGAGGATGGCAGGGGAAAAAGCAACAAAAGGGAACAGATGTCCCTTCATTTTGGTCCGGGGAAGGTACCCTGCGAATCCTGCCTGCCTGCGCCTGGAGGAACACCACTTAAAATCGTGGTTTCTGAAATGGGGGAAGCACGTGAAAAAATACCTCCCAAAAAAGTGTTAAATGCACTATGCAGAAGGTGTCTCCATTGACCTTGAATGGGGAGGCCCCAGCAACTACCAAGAAGCAAAACTCAATCACGTGTGGCAAAATAGACAGGTCCCCAGCAACTACCAAGAGGCAAAACTCGCTACGTCTGAAAGTTGGACTTTGTCATTTTTCTGAACTGGAGGCATGGTACTACCAGAGTGAAGCTGAAATTATTCTAAGTCCCACCAGAGGCATGGTACTACCAGAGTGAAGCTGAAATTTTGTTGGACTTTGTCATTTTTCACAGGGGTCCATATGTTGCTCTACTCTGCCCCAGAATGGGGCCTCGAGGCTGGGTCTAAAGCCGGGCCTTTTTACCCCTGGTTCTATGGGGCTCCAGGGGTCCACGTGCCCGGCTACACTGCCCCGGAATGGGGCCTTCAGGCTGGGTCAAGGCCCAGCCTTTTTACCCCTGGTTCTATGGGGCTCCAGGCGTCCACGTGCCCGGCTATTGTGCCCCAGAATGAGGCCTTCAGGCTGGGTATAAAGGCTGGCCATTTTACCCCTGGTTCTATGTGGTTCCACGTGCCCAGGAACTACATATGAGAGTGGGACTTTGTACTGTGTGGACTTAGAAAAATTTCTACCTATGGTTTTGTAGTACCAAGGCTATGTAAAAATATTTCTAAGTCCACATGGGACTTAGAAAAATTCCAAAAAGTAAAAAAAAAACCTTGGTACTACAAATGGAAAGATAGAAAATTTTCTAAGTCCACGTTGGACTTAGAAAAATTTCAAAAAAATAAAAAAAAACCCTTGGTACTACAAATGGAAAGATAGAAAATTTTCTAAGTCCACATGGGACTTAGAAAAATTCCAAAAAGTAAAAAAAAACCCTTGGTACTACAAATGGAAAGATAGAAAATTTTCTAAGTCCACATGGGACTCTGAAAAAAAATTTCCTTGTGGAAATTTTTCAAAGTATTGTGTGGACTTAGAAAAATTTCTGATATTTTTTCGTTTTGTAGTACCAAGGCTCTGGTTGTCTTACGGCGCCGGTTGAAGGGGTTTAGCCCGAGGAGGGGGCTTAAGTTTGGGGTACCAGGGACCGACTGGGGCGGTCGGTCCCTGGAGGTCCTGTAGGGGCCGGGTGTGTCTAGATTGTGGCCGGGGATAGGGAGCCTTTTTTCGGGTATAGGTCCCAGGGTTAGACCCCTGGTTCTATGGGGCTCCAGGGGTCCACGTACCTGGCTCCTCTGCCCCAGAATGGGGCCTTCAGGCTGGGTTAAGGCCTGGTCTTTTTACCCCTGGTTCTATGGGGCTCCAGGGGTCCACGTGCCCTTCTCCTCTGCCCCAGAATGGGGCCTTCAGGCTGGGTCAAGGCCTGGTCTTTTTACCCCTGGTTCTACGGGGCTCCAGGGGTCCACGAACCTGGCTCCTCTGCCCCAGAATGGGGCCTTCAGGCTGGGTCAAGGCCCAGCCTTATTACCCCTGGTTCTACGGGGCTCCAGGGGTCCACGTACCTGGCTCCTCTGCCCCAGAATGGGGCCTTCAGGCTGGGTTAAGGCCTGGTCTTTTTACCCCTGGTTCTATGGGGCTCCAGGGGTCCACGTGCCCTTCTCCTCTGCCCCAGAATGGGGCCTTCAGGCTGGGTCAAGGCCTGGTCTTTTTACCCCTGGTTCTACGGGGCTCCAGGGGTCCACGTACCTGGCTCCTCTGCCCCAGAATGGGGCCTTCAGGCTGGGTCAAGGCCCAGCCCTATTACCCCTGGTTCTACGGGGCTCCAGGGGTCCACGTGCCCGGCTACTGTGCCCCAGAATGGGGCCTTAAGGCTGGGTCTAAAGCCTGGCCTTTTTACCCCTGGTTCTATGGGGCTCCAGGGGTCCACGTGCCCGGCTACTGTGCCCCAGAATGGGGTCTTCAGGCTGGGTCAAGGCCTGGTCTTTTTACCCCTGGTTCTACGGGGCTCCAGGGGTCCACGTGCCCGGCTACTGTGCCCCAGAATGGGGCCTTAAGGCTGGGTCTAAAGCCTGGCCTTTTTACCCCTGGTTCTATGGGGCTCCAGGGGTCCACGTGCCCGGCTACTGTGCCCCAGAATGGGGTCTTCAGGCTGGGTCAAGGCCCGGCCTTTTTACCCCTGGTTCTATGGGGCTCCAGGGGTCCACGTGCCCGGCTACTGTGCCCCAGAATGGGGCCTTCAGGCTGGGTCAAGGCCCAGCCTTATTACCCCTGGTTCTATGGGGCTCCAGGTCCCCAGCAACCACCAAGAGGCAAAACTCGCTACGTGTGAAAGTGGGACTTTGTCATTTTTCTAAACTGGAGGCATGGTACTACCGGGGTGAAGCAAGTCCCATTGGAGGCTTGCTGTTAGCTTCCGGAGGATGGCAGGGGAAAAAGCAACAAAAGGGAACAGATGTCCCTTCATTTTGGTCCGGGGAAGGTACCCTGCGAATCCTGCCTGCCTGCGCCTGGAGGAACACCACTTAAAATCGTGGTTTCTGAAATGGGGGAAGCACGTGAAAAAATACCTCCCAAGAAAGTGCTAAATGCACTATGCAGAAGGTGTCTCCATTGACTTTGAATGGGGAGGCCCCAGCAACTACCAAGAGGCAAAACTCGCTACGTCTGAAAGTTGGACTTTGTCATTTTTCTGAACTGGAGGCATGGTACTACCAGAGTGAAGCTGAAATTTTTCTAAGTCCCACCAGAGGCATGGTACTACCAGGAGTGAATCTGAAATTATTCTATGTCCCACCAGAGGCATGGTACTACCAGGAGTGAATCTGAAATTTTTCTAAGTCCCACCAGAGGCATGGTACTACCAGGAGTGAATCTGAAATATTTCTAAGTCCCACCAGAGGCATGGTACTACCAGGAGTGAATCTGAAATTTTTCTAAGTCCCACCAGAGGCATGGTACTACCAGGAGTGAATCTGAAATTTTTCTAAGTCCCGCCAGAGGCATGGTACTACCAGAGTGAATCTGAAATTTTTCTAAGTCCCACCAGAGGCATGGTACTACCAGGAGTGAAGCTTACATTTTTCTAAGTCCCACCAGAGGCATGGTACTACCAGAGTGAATCTGAAATTTTTCTAAGTCCCACCAGAGCCTTATTGGTGGGTCTAACGCCCGGCCTTTTGACCCCTGGTTCTATGTGGTTCCAGGGGTCCAGATGCCCTGCCTTTTTACCCCCAGAACCGGGCCTTCTGGGCGGGTTACATCCTGGCCATTAGACCCCTGGTTCCTGGAGGTCCTGTCGCCTGTCACTGAAAATGAGGCGTGTACTCATTGAATTTTGAATCCTGTAGGCGGGGACCATGGGAATCGGTTTGTGGGTGGGGTACAACTGGTGTTGGCAGAGGAAGAAGGACGAGGTTGAGTGAAGATGGCGAAAAAGCGGAGATGTAGCGAACTGAGGCAGCTGGCGGTGGAAGAAAGCAGGTTTAGGAGTATGTCAGGAGATACTGCGGCAGGTGAGGGGGAAAGAGAAGGGAGAGTAGGTCGGAGATACCCAGCAAAGAAGAAGGGCAGAGGGAGCGGGTGTGGTGCGCACCATGTGCCTTCGAAGGACCGAGGGCACCAGCATGGCCCAGGTGAATCCGGTTCAGAGGGTCCCAGTGAACCAGACCCGGATACGTCAGACGAATGGCTGCCGTCTCGTTCGTCTGACACCGACACAGCCTCATCGCCGGAGCGGGAGCCAGATCGCTCCGATAATGGACGTGACAGAGGTAAGAATTAACCCCCATTCAGTCCTTGTTACATGAACACCATTTTCCTTCAGTTGTATTATGGGCACCTGTTGCTAATCATTATGGTAATTATGTGTTACAGGTGGTGGGTCCAGCAGGGCCCCCATCCCTCCTCGTGGTGGAGGACAAAGAAAGAAAGGTGTATCAGCTAGGGGCTGGGACCACGACCAGGACCAGGGCTGGTGTCAAGCCGGCTGGGAACCCCTGGGGTTGGCGTTTACTGCAACACCGGGCCCTCAGAACGCTGCGGCGGACTTAGACTCCAATGAGCCGGCCGATTACCTAGACCTGTTTGTGACAGATGAGCTGCTGCAGCATATTCGCGCTCAGACCAACTTGTATGCTCGTCAGTACTTTGAAGCCAACCCTGAGGCGCTACCACACAGCAGAGGTAATGCCTGGAAGCCAGTGTCAGTCCCAGAACTGAAAACATTCTTTGCACTGAGTTTCCTCACTGGCTACATCAAAAAGCCAAGCCTTGACTTATACTGGAGTGTAGAGGAAATAGATGCAACACCATATTTCAGCCAGACAATGTCCAGGAACAGATTTCAAATTATATGGCGGTTCCTCCATTTCAATAACAATGCCACACAAAATACTGCTGATAAAATGTACAAAGTCCGCCCAGTGTTAGATTATCTTGTTGGGAAATGCAAAGAACTGTACCAGCCAGGAGAAAACATTTGCATTGATGAGGGCATGATGCAGTGGCGGGGGCGCCTATCGTTCCGAGTGTATAACCCACAAAAGCCGGTGAAGTATGGTATAAAATCGTACATTCTGTGTGACTCTGCGACAGGGTACTGCTTCAACTTGCGGCCTTATGTGGGTGAAGGTAGTACTCTGCCAGAGATAGTGTTCTCTCTGCTTGATCGTCTCCAGGGTCATGGTTATACTGTCTACATGGACAATTTCTATAATTCTGTGTCCCTGTGCGAACGCTTACTGAGAGCACAGACAAACGTCTGTGGAACCCTCAGGAAAAACAGGGGAGAGCCATTGATCATCCGGGATATCAAAAAGTCTGACCTGGGGGCAGGGGAACGAATTGTGCGGCACAATGGGCGCATGATGGTGGTAGCTTGGCAGGACAAACGCATCGTGAAGATGGTGACAACCTGCCACCAAGACAGAATGGAAGGGGTTGATGTGTGGCAGAGGGGGCAGAGACATAAAGTGACCCAGTTTAAACCAGTGTGTGTGATCGCCTACAACTCCAACATGAATGGCGTGGATAAACTGGACCAGAATGTGGCCTACTACCCCTTCATAAGGAGGTCCCTAAACTGGTCAAAGAAGTTTGTGGCTTACATGTTCCAAATTGCCATGTTTAACGCATATGTTCTTTATAGGGCCAGAAATCCACAACAATGTAAGTCACTTTTGGAGTTCACACGCAGGGTCGTGAGGATGTGGTCAGGGAAGCAGCATGGGGTGCTGGAGGCGGAGACGGCCCAGGCAGACGAAGCACACAATCCCAGAGCACCGTACAACATGGACCCTGAAAGTAGGCTGGATGGCAACATGGCGAGGCACAGGCTGGAAAAGCTGATGCCCACCCCCAACAAGACCAGGCCAACACGGAGGTGTCGTGTCTGTGCGCGCAGCGGCCGCCGCAGTGAGACCAGGATGTGGTGTGTTTCCTGCCGTGTGGCGTTACATGCAGGACATTGTTTTACAGCATATCACACACAGAGAAATAGTACACTGACTAGGGCATGTTTATGAATAAATGACTGTTTTTCTATCAAACACCTTGTTTTATGTGTTGTTTTTGTTGTTTCATAGAAGTCTACACTTTCTGTGTTCATAAAGTCATAAAACTCAATATTCTTTGGTTCTAAAAAAATCACTCAAGATTCTCCAAAACTGCTGGCACTGTGAGGCTGGCTGTTCAGAAAATAGCTGGCAGTGAATGAGTTAAACATAAACACACACTCATTAAACATAAACACACACACAATAAACATAAACACACACACATTAAACATAAACACACACACACATTAAAAACATTAGTCATTATTTGTTTTTCCAACAACTCTTCAGTGTTCTTAAGAATTAGTTTTTTTTCTAAGTGTCATAGAAATGATGGAACATATGAAAACAGAACAACGTCATGTGATTTACCTGCAACAGAATAGACTGACAGTTTCCTTGGATGAAGAACAGCCAGGTGAAGAAGTTCTGAACACCTGAACACATCAAACACAGTGTGTTAAAGGAATCCATGGTAAACAAACACTTATTATCACTGATAAAAACTGACATTTATACTGAGGGTTAGTTTAACCTGAAGGGATTTGATGGTAATGTTTGTCATACAGTGTTTTAGGGTTAGGGTTAAAGGTCAGGGTTAGGGTTAATGTTTGTCATACAGTGTTTTAGGGTTAGGGTTAAAGGTCAGGGTTAGGGTTAATGTTTGTCATACAGTGTTTTAGGGTTAGGGTTAAAGGTCAGGGTTAGGGTTAATGTTTGTCATACAGTGTTTTAGGGTTAGGGTTAAAGGTCAGGGTTAGGGTTAATGTTTGTCATACAGTGTTTTAGGGTTAGGGTTAAAGGTCAGGGTTAGGGTTAATGTTTGTCATACAGTGTTTTAAATGTTGTTGAATTTTAATCTGTATATCTAGATAAAAAATGCCCAATAATGGATCAAAATGGATTAAATCCAATATGGCCGCCACAGCCAGGTCCAAATCTAATGAATGAATTCACTTTGATGAATGAGTTAACTATTGTTACGTCCCAGACTAGGGGAACCAGAGCGCAACATAAAGTGGCTCCCCACCTTCTTCCAGCTTCCACAAATGAAAAGGGTTATACACTACTATTAAATCCAATTATTTCAATATTTATTATTTTAACAAAAAGTGTCAGGGAGGGTGAGGCCAAAACAACAAACAAAAAGGTTCTTCAACAGAAAATCATCTTAATCTAATAAACAAAAAGAATTACAATCTCTAAAACTTCTTAACCAAAAACAGGAGAAAAATGCTGAAAACAAAATGGCTTCCCTCCCCTACAGATAAAAGGCATTGAACATGAAAATTAAACAATCAATCGTCTATTTCTACCAAATTCTCCAAAGATTTAAATTGTCCTACAAGTGACCCATCCAACAGCATGGAGAAGGTGAAGAGCCCAGAGCCTCATTAGCTTCCTCTTTAAAAAGGTGTCTGCAGCCAATCACCTTCAGCCACCTGGATAAGGAAATGACACACACACACACACACACACAGACAAAGTGGAGAGAGGGGGAAACAACTCCACCCTGTGTCCAGGAGGATACATAACATATTTACACAAATGACCCAAAGGTCATAACACCCCCCCACCTAAGATCAAACATTACTCCCCTAAAAATAATGTTTGATCATACACATTTTAAACACCAGTACGAGAAAGTGCATCGGCCACAATGTTGTCTTTGCCTTTGATATGGTGAATGTCCACGTTGAAGTCTTGCATCAGCAGGGACCATCGCATCAGGCGGCTGTTGTGGTTGCGCATGCGGGAAAGGAAAATTAATGGGTTGTGGTCAGTGAGCACTTTAACTGGGTCTGAACTTGACCCAACATAAACTTCAAAATGTTGTAGCGCCCATAACAATGCCAGGGTCTCTTTTTCGATGGTGCTGTAGTGGACCTGATGCTTGTCAAATTTTTTTGAAAAGAAACACACAGGATGATCAACACCATCATCATCCTCCTGCACCAGAACAGCACCAGCACCCTGCGCACTGGCATCAACTTCAACCTTAAAAGGACGAGTGAAATCAGGCGCGGACAACACAGGGGCACTGCAGAGCAATGCTTTTGCAGCATTAAATGAGTCCTGACAAAGTTCATTCCAAACAAAACTCTTTGAAGGACTTGTCAAAGTAGTCAATGGAGCAACAACACTTGCAAAATTTTTGCAAAAACCACGATAATAACCACACATACCAAGAAAACGACGGAGGTGCCGTCGGGTTTCTGGCATAGGGAAATCTAGTATGGCCTGTACCTTGGCCCCTAGGGGGCGCACTTGTCCCTGTCCCACCCGTTTCCCCAGATAGGCGACCGTCGCTTTCCCAAATTCACATTTAGCCAGGTTTACTGTGAGTGAAGCCTCCCTCAAACGATGAAAAACCTCCCGTAAAGTGCACATGTGTTCTACCCAGGTGGATGAATACACTACAATGTCATCTAAATACGCCTCACAATTTTTAACACCAGAGAGCACCGTGTTTACCAGCCTTTGGAAGGTAGCCGGAGCATTCTTTAACCCAAACGGCATGACTGTATATTGGAGGAAGTGGTCAGGTGTAACGAAGGCAGATATTTCTGACGCGCGGGATGTGAGAGGCACCTGCCAATAACCCTTTAACAGGTCAAGCTTGGTCACGAACTTGGCAGATCCAACACGATCGACGCAGTCATCCATTCTGGGTAGAGGAAAAGAATCAGATTTAGTGATGGCATTAACTTTACGGTAACCTGTGCAAAAACGTGGAGTTTTGTCAGATTTTGGCACCAGAAGAGAGGGAGAGCTCCATGGGCTACAACTGGGTACAGCAAGACCACTTTCAAGCAGATAATTGACCTCAACGGCCATCACCGCCCTCTTCGTGGGATTGACACGATATGCGTGTTGTTTGATGGGTCTGTGGTCACCTACATCAACATCGTGTTTCAAAACGGTGGTTTGAGTGGGTTTATCACTGAATGGGTGAACGGGTGTTTTCTTTGATTAATTTACACACATCACTAAGAGCGGGCTCACATAAATAAGACAAATAGCCCTCTAACTCACCCAGGATCCTGGAATTGTCCAGCCGAGCTGTTGGCGCCGCCACCGGCTGATCACGCAAGGCATCGTCTTCTGGACAATACGCAGGAGCTGTCACCACCGGAACAACACACGTTACCGGGGACGCAGCAGAGTCGGGCACACGGTGTGCCGGACGAACAAAATATGGCTTCAGCATATTTATGTGACATACTCGGGACTTTTTCCTTCTGTCTGGGGTTTTTATCACATAGTCCGTGTCAGTTAATTTTTTCTCAACAATATAGGGGCCGCAAAACTTTGCCTGAAAACTAGACCCCACCATAGGCAAGAGCACCAGAACTTTATCACCCTGCTGAAAAGTCCGACTCAGCGCTTTTTTATCAAAATGTATTTTCATTTTTGTCTGCACACTGGAGAGTACACTGCGGGCCAACTCCACCGCCGTGTGTAACCTCTCTCTAAAGGAACTCACATAATCTAAGACACTGTGCGCGGGACCGGGTTTATCCGCGAGCCACGTCTCCCTCAGCAGACGCAGTGGACCCCGCACAGTGTGACCAAAAACCAACTCTGCTGGACTGAAACCTAACGACTCCTGGGTGGTTTCACGAATTGCAAATAAGAGCATTGGCAACCCCTCATCCCACTCTTTATTTGACTCAACACAGAACTTTTTAATCATGGACTTCAGTGTTTGGTGAAACCTTTCCAGTGCGCCCTGGCTCTCCGGGTGATACGCACTGGATACCTGATGCTTCACTGATAACTCCTGCATAACCTGGGAAAACACAGTGGACATAAAATTAGATCCTTGGTCTGACTGGATACGCTTGGGGAGTCCGAAGGTGGAAAAGAATTTTACCAAGGCTTTCACCACAGCTTTTGCACGGAGCGTGCGCAATGGGACAGCCTCAGGGAAACGGGTGGCAGCACACATCATAGTTAACACGAATCGGTTGCCAGCTTTTGTTTTGGGCAGAGGACCGACACAGTCAATAATAATGTGTTCAAATGGCTCACCAATTACTGGGATTGGCTGTAATGGAGCAGGTGGGATTACTTGGTTTGGCTTCCCGGATATCTGACAGACATGGCAGGAACGACAGAAGTTTACAACATCAGTTTTTAACCCAGGCCAGAAAAAGTAACGAAGTATCCGATCATAAGTTTTTTTAATACCCAAGTGCCCGGACAGAATGTGATCGTGCGCCAGCTTCAGGACCTGAGAACGGAACTTTGCTGGCACCACTACCTGGCGCACCACATCACATTCCATCCCAGCCATAGGACACCATCTCCGCAGCAAAACACCTTCATCAAACAGGTAAGACACAGTTTGAGACTCACATTTATCATTCTGAGCAGCAGACATACATTTTGCTAATGAACAGTCAGATTTCTGAGCTTTGATTAACTGCTCTCGGGTCACAGACAGACATAAATCATCATCAGGCACAATCACAGAAACAGACACATTTTTTGATTCAGAACCGGGGCTGCCCGAGTTGTCCGGCGCGCACAAAAAAGAATCCGACAGGTCCGTTGCTTCACCCAATTTACGAGCACGAGCACGCGTAACAACACAAGCAGGAAAAACGGGAGGCGAGTCGGGTGGCGAAAAAACACTAACATCAGCGGAGGGAATTTCTGTTACTTCAGGAACAGTGGCAAAAACTTTCTGACCGGCCAAGTCATTACCCAGAATAATGTCCACTCCGGTGACCGGCAGCTGATCGCGCACTCCAATACGCACCGGGCCAGTGACCAATGGACAGGAAAGCTTCACAGAATGAACCGGTACACGTAACACACTCAATCCAATTCCCCACACCAGTAAATCTGACCCACAATAAGATCGATCTGAAAATGGCAAAATACCACGACGAGCAATGGAATACTTAGCGCACGTATCACGTAAAATAACTACAGGAACCCTGTCCACCTCATCATCAGTTAAGGACAAAAACCCATGGGAAACGAACGGTTTGAAATCATCATCAATGTCCTTTGGCAATGTTGACAGCTGATCAACACACTCAGTTTTAGATGGTCCATGTTGAATCAGTGCAACAGCGGATGGTTCTGTGTTTTTATTGTGCTCTCTCTTTTTCAGAGCTGGACAGGCCGAGATGAAATGTCCAGACTTGTGACAATAAAAACAAACACGATTTTCAACTGTGGCAGATGTATTACGCCGAGAGGTTTTTGGTGAACGAGGCTTCTTATTTTCAAACACAAATGCATCACGACGCACCGGAGGCACAAAAACACTTTTATGAGTTAAGGAAAACTCATCAGCCAACACAGCGGCCTCAGCGAGTGATACAACTTTTTGCTCATTTAGATACACAGCAATACGCTCTGGAAGACACCGTTTGAATTCTTCCAGGAGCATAAGCTCTCGTAGCTGCACAAAATCAACCACTTTGCTGGCTTGACACCATTTATCAAAAAGGGCTCCTTTCTCACGCGCAAATTCAACATAAGTCTGGTTGACAGTTTTTTCACATTTCCTGAACTTCTGTCTATAAGCTTCAGGAACCAACTCATAGGCACGTAAAACAGTAGCTTTCACAGTGTCATAATTTAGGCTCTGTTCTACAGAGAGTGCAGCACACACTTCCTGGGCCTTCCCAGTCAGTTTACACTGGAGTAGTAAAGACCACACATCTTTTGGCCAGTTAAGTGTAGCTGCAATTCTCTCAAAGGCATTAAAATAGGAATCTACTTCAGCCTCTCTGAATGGTGGAACGAGTGTGATGTGCCGGCTTACATCAAAACCACCTTGAGGAGAATGTGGGGTTTGGTCATGTGACTGAGGAGACATCCTGGGCTGGTGCTCCAGCTTCAAGAGCTTCACCTTAAGGTGCATAGCCTCCACTTCCAACTCCTTATTTCTCACCTCCATCTCCTTAATGCGGAATGTCAGCCGAAGCTCCTCAACAGACATCCCAGACACAGTGGATGGTTCGGTGAGAGTAGGTTGATGGGAAACAGCCAATGGAGGTACAGAGAACACCGCTGATGCTCCTTCATCAACCCCTGTAACCCCTATTAAGGACTCCTCCTGCAAAGCAGCAACAACGAGCCCTCGTAGCTCCGCCTTCTTGACAGCAGGTGGTACATCTACACCAAGCCAAGCAGCAATCAACATTAAGTCCACCACTCTACAGGTATCTACCTGAGCTAAAGTAGGATGAGCCTTAAATTCATCCAATTTAAAGTCCATTGTGCCACACAGAAAAAATTGACAACCAGAGTTAGTGAGAAAAATACAAAAAGGGTCAAACGTACAAAACTCACCCGACAAATGAGGGAATCAATCCTGGACGAGCCCCCAATTTATGTTACGTCCCAGACTAGGGGAACCAGAGCGCAACATAAAGTGGCTCCCCACCTTCTTCCAGCTTCCACAAATGAAAAGGGTTATACACTACTATTAAATCCAATTATTTCAATATTTATTATTTTAACAAAAAGTGTCAGGGAGGGTGAGGCCAAAACAACAAACAAAAAGGTTCTTCAACAGAAAATCATCTTAATCTAATAAACAAAAAGAATTACAATCTCTAAAACTTCTTAACCAAAAACAGGAGAAAAACGCTGAAAACAAAATGGCTTCCCTCCCCTACAGATAAAAGGCATTGAACATGAAAATTAAACAATCAATCGTCTATTTCTACCAAATTCTCCAAAGATTTAAATTGTCCTACAAGTGACCCATCCAACAGCATGGAGAAGGTGAAGAGCCCAGAGCCTCATTAGCTTCCTCTTTAAAAAGGTGTCTGCAGCCAATCACCTTCAGCCACCTGGATAAGGAAATGACACACACACACACACACACACACACAGACAAAGTGGAGAGAGGGGGAAACAACTCCACCCTGTGTCCAGGAGGATACATAACATATTTACACAAATGACCCAAAGGTCATAACACTATTGATATGTGAAAACCTCTAAAAACAAATTACCTTAATGTTTTTACTTCTACAGTTATAAAGTTAAATCATTCATTATAATTAACTCATTCATTATAGTTAACTCATTCATTATAGTTAACTCATTCATTATAATTAACTCATTCATTAAAGTTAACTCATTCATTAAAGTAAACTCATTCATTAAAGTAAACTCATTCATTAAATTTAACTCATTCGTTATAGTTAACTCATTCATTAAAGTTAACTCATTCATTAAATTTAACTCATTCATTAAAGTTAACTCATTCATTAAAGTAAACTCATTCATTATAGTTAACTCATTCATTATAGATAACTCATTCATTATAGTTAACTCATTCATTAAAGTTAACTCATTCATTAAAGTTAACTCATTCATTAAAGTAAACTCATTCATTAAATTTAACTCATTCGTTATAGTTAACTCATTCATTATAGTTAACTCATTCATTAAAGTTAACTCATTCATTAAAGTAAACTCATTCATTATAGTTAACTCATTCATTAAATTTAACTCATTCATTAAAGTTAACTCATTCATTAAAGTAAACTCATTCATTATAGTTAACTCATTCATTATAGATAACTCATTCATTATAGTTAACTCATTCATTATAGTTAACTCATTCATTATAATTAACTCATTCATTAAAGTTAACTCATTCATTAAAGTTAACTCATTCATTAAAGTAAACTCATTCATTAAAGTAAACTCATTCATTAAATTTAACTCATTCGTTATAGTTAACTCATTCATTAAAGTTAACTCATTCATTAAATTTAACTCATTCATTAAAGTTAACTCATTCATTAAAGTAAACTCATTCATTATAGTTAACTCATTCATTATAGATAACTCATTCATTATAGTTAACTCATTCATTAAAGTTAACTCATTCATTAAAGTTAACTCATTCATTAAAGTAAACTCATTCATTAAATTTAACTCATTCGTTATAGTTAACTCATTCATTATAGTTAACTCATTCATTAAAGTTAACTCATTCATTAAAGTAAACTCATTCATTATAGTTAACTCATTCATTAAATTTAACTCATTCATTAAAGTTAACTCATTCATTAAAGTAAACTCATTCATTATAGTTAACTCATTCATTATAGATAACTCATTCATTATAGTTAACTCATTCATTATAGATAACTCATTCATTATAGATAACTCATTCATTATGGTTAACTCATTCATTATAGATAACTCATTCATTATAGTTAACTCATTCATTATAGATAACTCATTCATTATAGATAACTCATTCATTATAGTTAACTCATTCATTATAGATAACTCATTCATTATAGATAACTCATTCATTATAGTTAACTCATCCATTATAGTTAACTCAGTCATTAAAGTT